>JALIZF010001317.1:0-241932 GCA_029948255.1 Telmatactis stephensoni | reverse complement strand
TGTATATTCCAAGACAATACCTGTATTTTGCGCATTTACTGTGGTTTAAACGACCTTACAAGTCTTTTTCAACTGGACAATGTCTATGCAATTGACTGTGTTGTTACAGTATACAGTGGTTTCACTTTGACTATTCTGCAAAACGAAAATAGTTAACAGTATGTAACAGTCATATAGGGACAAAAGAAACGAATAAGAGTATACCAATGTCTGTTATCGTGAATATCTGTTTCACGGGTAAAGTATACATTTACTTTGCTAAATAGATAAATACCTTATTTCATTATTGAAATATATATGTTAAAAACAATATCTTAACTTTAAATCTTTTAGCTTTTCTAGTTTTGTTCAGTGTTGTCACAAATCATCAGCAACAAGCAACAGAATGAATGTTTTTGCTGTTTTATGTAAACTAGACTAGTTTTCAAGATAAGTTAATATGACATGTACACATGCAAGCACATGAAAATGTACACATCTTGTAAATGGCTAATAGCCCCATAGAAACGAGTGGGATGTGACGTAAAAGGATTGTCTCTAGCTCGTTACTCTGAACTTAGTGTCCTACGCAGCCGCAGTTTGTAGCACGATTTACACGACAACCTTTTTATGAGCACGCGGGCCCAGCATTTTTGACACGACACACGTAATTATCATCGTGTGAACAGAAAGTGGTTTGGCCTGATAGGGGTGCTGTACCCAAAATAATCGATCCACGTGACAAGATTTAGGGGTGTCGTCGTGCGTGTAAACCATATTTTGAAATAAGTGTATATAGCTATGTGCACAAACAGTGATCCTTTCAGTATCATTCATTTAGCCTAGAAGCTGGTTATACTTGGAATTTCATGTGTTTTATCAATCAATGCGCTGTTGCTACCGCGACACTACTGATATCAAAATATGTCTCGCGCTTCTTTAAAATCATCTAATCAACAGATTTCCCAATGTGCATTTGGTTCTCAGCTTCTATGTTTTAAAGAGGATCATTGTTTGTGCAAATAGCTGTACTGGTACTAAAGAAACAAATCATGGTCAATCTTGTTTATATGTGATGATTGAATGTTTATATGTTTTTGTAGTTTTAGGGCTTCATTTAGGGTTTTATATATGAAGGGTAATTTAGTCTATGTATTAAGGTTAGACTTAAATAAATAACTTTGAAGAACATTTATATATATTGAAAGTAAAACAATGCACTAGGCAATTAAACAAGTGGAAAAATATAGAGGTCCATGGAATTTGTATCAGATAAGGATCGTTATCAACACGTAATTATTCCTCGTGTGAATTGTTTGTTATTTTTGCTAGTTCATATATGTAGTTATAGAAAAAATATCACAAACACAAACCCAACTAGATTAGAATGACTATTTTAGGGTAAGTGTTGACTCAATTGTAAAATGACTACATTTTATACAATAAAATTCATTTGAATTCAATTTTGTGAATGAGCCTTACGTTTACGCAATGTTGTTTAGACGGAAACACTACAGAATACCCTACAGAGTTAGATGATTACAGTAGAGCCTCAAATGGTGTCAACGTTCCTTATATGGTAAATGTACACTTTTTTTAGCCTGAAGATGGGTAGCCTTGATTTCCAGCCGTGGATGGAGGTTTTGGAGCCTTTCACGGTTGGAAATCAAAAATAGTCAATCAACCAGAAATTTCGGACATGAAGACAATTTACAATTGTTTAAGAGTGTCTTAACAACATAAATGAACACCCAAACCCTAAAAACAAGTACTGAATTCTATTTTTCATTCATTTGTCTTTCTTGTTGAGTGTAATACACGATTTTTTTTGTATTTTTGTCTAGATTTTTTCCTGATCTTTCTCCCATATCATTTTTGTCCCGTTTCCACACTGTTTTCTTTACCAATTGCATAAAGTATCAACTTTACCCATAATGCAATAAAACCGCGCGCGCACCACGTCACCATGAAATCCTGTGATGTCATCAGTTCTGATTGAGTTGTATTTGGTTTTGATAGCTTAAACAGAGTTTGTCAAATCTCTTTAAAATTTGATGCGATAAAAGTTTGTAACCATGAAAGTGAATCTACAGCTTCGTCGTAGTCTTTGTGAAGCCACTGAAGGTAAAACATCACGGCTGGCAAAGTTTTCTATTGATTTGTATTGACAGACAAAAATAACAGGCATCTGTATGCCAGGCTCGCTTACTGTGTTTGTTCTTGCCAGCGTACATGGACCAAGTACAACAACACGTGTATGCGCACTAAGAAAACATTCAAAGCGGTCCTTTGCCCCTGCAAATACAGTCGTCGCCTCAGATCGCCCGCTTGACTTTTGCTAAATCTTCCTGATTTTAGGAAATGCGACGCGATGTGTAAGAGAAACCGTGCGCACTGACAGATTTTGTTCGTAATAACCGTTGTCATTACCTACGTCAAAAACAGGACGCGAAAACAAGTGAAATAGCGTCCTGTACGCGGCAAGACTAAAGCATGATTCAAAGATCGTGTAACAATGTCTGCAGTCAGTACATGGAACACACTAGTTACGACGATGTCCATGAACAGGGAGTACGTCTTCACTTGTGGCAAAGGTCTTTGGAACACATCACAAAATGTGTCACAATGTACTGATGGTGTTAAGGAGACTATCTTACGCCTACAAAAATGGTTTGTGGAACAACATGGTTGAGGCTGCATCTTGGTGTAGAAAACAACTTGCTTGGCTACCTAAGTCGACAATGAAATAAAGTTGATCTTTTATACACGATAATTGATAGTTGAAATTGAAGGGTTGATGGATTCCTTCGTATGCCCCATCGACACTAGTCACGTCTTCGTGCTTTTGTAAACTTATGCGAAATTCGCTTTTACGCTTGCCTTCAACAATGGTTTTCACAAAATGTCGAAACTTTAGGTCAATTCTTGAAACTTGAAATTTCTGTAATCTGGAAGTTTGATATGCTGCTAGAGCAATGAATGGAGCTAAGGTTGCTTCAGTAATAATGACTAAGCATTATCCTAGCCAATCACATTACAGCATTACAAGCTGTCAATTAAGTTGTGAATCACATTGCAATCGATCAGCCACAGTTTCCATTTGTTCTTGTATAAACAACCAACTTGATACAAACAATTTTCCCTGAGGTGGCGATTTCTTTGTTGTTATGAGAATAATCTTCTATTCCATTCCATTCCATTCCATTCCATTCCATTCCATTCCATTCCATTCCATTCCATTCCATTCCATTCTATTCTATTCTATTCTATTCTATTCTATTCTATTCTATTCTATTCTATTCTATTCTATTCTATTCTATTCTATTCTATTCTATAACATAGCTACAATCTTACGCACGCTCTAATTGGCCAGAAAACTATGAACTATTTGCCCATGGGGTGCACTGCGCGCGCACTATCTTCGTCATCGTCTTTTTCAAATCGTTCGTTTTTCAGATGGCGACACATATAACGCGCGTTCTGATTGGCTGAAATATCTATGAACTATTTCCCCATGGGCTGCACGGTTCCGTTTTTAACGTTCTAGGCTCTGTTATAAATCAATTAGACAACTAACTACGCCTCGTGCCACTCTTACGTTTGTTAATCGTTCTTTATATTTTCTCTCGTGCGTCTATAACGCCATGGGTGCGCGGCTTTCTGTTGTCTAATTGATAACTATTTGACAAAACCAAGAGAGCATAAATAAGAGAGGGAAACTTGTTAATGGGGCGCGCGCCGTGATAATTCCCATCTGTGCTATTTTTAGTAACCGGATGCAGTTTAATTTTCGTTTCACCCTACTCCCGTGCGTCGAAAAATTGAACGAGTGGAATTTCGCGATTTGAGCTTCATAAAATCACACAATCGATACCAAATCTATTCTAGATTCCACGAAAAAGCCATCTGATGTCCAATTAATAATTTACATCAAAAAATTATAAAAACAAACGAGTTTTTCTCATCTAAATGAGCGAAAATGTTTGAATAAACCTAAGCGCGCGCTCGATGACGTGTAGCGCGCGCATTTCCGCTAAAATTTCTTTCAAAAACACAACAAAATCCTCGACGTTTTTGCCTTGTTTCTCATCAAAATCGTTCCTTTGTAATCAGAAAGTACACACTTTTGATGGTAGATAATATGAACAACAGCAGTTTTAAGAAAACTTTGATTTTAACGCTGTTTTTGAAAACTCAAATCTGCACTAAACGGTTTTCTGGTTCCGGAAGTGTCAAATTATGACGCACGGGAGTAGGGTAAGACGAAAATTAAACTGCATCCGGTTACTTAAAATAGCACAGATGGGAATCATCACGGCGCGCGCCCCATTAACAAGTTTCCCTCTCTTATTTATGCTCTCTTGACAAAACACAATATCTGACATCACTCTACATCAAATCCTGTCATATATTTCGATGGCTTTTAGACGGTTTATTGAATTATTTGGCCATCTAGACAGAATTCCAATATATATAAAATATAGAATTTGAAGCGGTCATTAAGATGGCTAGCTGAGTGAAGATGGTTACTCAGCGACCAAACCATATATAGGTACATACGTTACTATTAACCATATAGTTGCTGAAGAGACAACCGAAAATTCCAACGATTTTTGAAAACCAGCTCAGATATAACTCCAACTATAGTTAAATATGTCTACTGACCGCCTATCTAGTATATACGTTACTATCATCGTTAGAATCAATCATTCATTATTTTCCAACCGGCTACGACTAAGGGATCGACATGTGAAAGTAGGGAATTGAGCGTTCACTCGAATTACCAGTCAGACGAGGAGGTAAAATGTTTTGTGTCCCGGTGTAGCATTAACAGGCAGCCAAAGTTCAGTTCCTGTACATTCTGTTTTATATTAGCCTGCGGCGCGTTAGAGCCAAACGAAATCCTGGTTGAATATAGGTTCGCAGACAAACCTGGCATTTATTCGGCTATAACACAGGCTAGTTTTAATGGCAACTTTGCAATTGCGTTGATAATGGAAGTCTGCGTGTTCGAATCCTGGAATGATTATCACCAACTTTTTTTATTCGGTAGTTGTTTTATATATTGGTTTCTTTATGCTAATTGATCATTCAAAAATGACAACTACTTTAACCTAACCGCATCATGATAAAGATGGTACAACCTACAATAACAGCATCAATTATGATAACTTTGGTTAGTTTGTTACAGGGATTTCCATTGTCTGAAGGGTTAGAAGGAATTGCTTTGTTAGAGTCATTCCCCTAATGGATAAAATGTACCAGGAAATGGATAAAACTTGTATTGTGTCCCCCCAATAAGTGGCCAAGGTTATATCCATAGCTTTGGATCGACTGAGAACTACATCATCTTTGCTGCTACTGACTGAACTTAATTTTTCGTTCATTTGTCTTTCTGCATGATTGAATGTAATTATACATGATTTTTTGTATTTTTGTTTTGATTTTTACTTGATCTTTCTCCCGTCATTTTGTCTGTCTCGTTTCCACACTGTTTTGCAAACCACATAAAGTTTCAACTTTACCCATAATGCAATAAAACCGCGCGCGCACGACGTCACAATGATCATGTGATGTCATCAATTCTAATTGAGTTGTATTTGGTTTTGTATGTGCTTTAATTTGATTCGATAAAAGTTCTTAATTATGCAGCAGATCAGGGTTCAGTTGCTCGAGGGTTAAAATCGAAAGCTTCCTTAAAACTTAACTCCGGGCCAGCACTAACCTGCCTTAGAGGAACCGGATCAAGATGACGATACGTCTTTGGCGGATCTTAATTTTGATAACATTCACTAACACGTTTCTGTGCACAACGTTGCGTAAGCGTAAGGTTTATTAAGACACGACTTCGACGCTGTGAACAACGTTGCTCGAGACATAAACTAAGAGACCATCTTGTTTCTCTCGTGTATTAACAGCCCTCCCAATACATCCATAACGTAGTTGATGCACGCTGAGTGTTGACCAAATACGTTGTGATAGTAATTACATCTACGTATTTATAACACTTCTCGTTTATCGAGGAATGCAAAGTCTGTTAAAAATTTTTAACAATATTGCTATTGCCCTATCATGTATTTTGTTTTCAAAAGTTTAATTATGAATTATAGAATACTTTGACATTTTAAAATTAATTACATTAAATCATTCCATTCATGCACTGATTCATTTGTTCATTCATTCGTTCGTTCGTTCATTCATTCATTCATTTATTCATTTATGATCATTCATTCATTCATTCAGTACATGATGCAAAACGCTTAAACGAAATGGCTATACACAACGTTAACGACAACAACAACAATTCACTGCGAAAATAGTGTGGGGTTTAAAGAAACTAATTTAATTTTAGATTTTATTCGTCATTTTGTCGCTTTTTCCAACTTGTCTTAAACACTTAAGTAAATGTTACAAGTTGAAAGACGAATGTTAAAGAGTATTTGTAATCTTAAAATTGATTTATACAAATACACCTCTTTTGCAAATAGTTGAAACTTTTTCTCTTAATTATTATCATACTTACTATTATTACTATTATATATCTGGTTTAGTTATTAAGCGCCCCTAGTGGACCAGGATAGCGGTGTCTTTATAAATTGTCACGTGAACAGGCTATGTAATGGGGAGGGTGGGGATTACAAGACGAAATGTTGGGGTTTGGGGATGGGGACCCGATTCCCTATCTCCCTCTCCCCTCCCTCCCCATTGCAACTCATTGCCTGTTTACAGGCTAAAATATAATTCTTCCGTAAAGGCGCTGTTACACGCTGAAACTTTCCTCTGACACGTGCCTCAATCGCGGTTGCAAGACGACTAGTCTCACAACGCATTGCACCATGTAACATGGTCATTTAGCTGAAACTTTCCCCGGGTCGGTTTCACGAGATGGTTTCACGAAAAATAGGACTGCTTTCTACTCCTGCAACAGAAACTTAAACAAGTTTCAGGACGAAATCTCAGCGAAATTTCAACTCTTATGAAATTCGTCTCGCATTGGCGATCGAATAAGCTTCAGCCGATAAACGTTTCAGCGTGTAACAGCGCCTTAACTATTATCTAATGAGTATCGATGTAAATCATTGGGATAACCTTTATTCCGTGATAAATTAAATGTTTTCAGACAAAACTTACAAAAAATCAAAAACTGTCTAAACACATATTTCTCTCTCTTTGCCTTTGTGTTTACGATTTTTGAAAGAATTTTGCAATGTATTACAGTGCATTTTATTCACACTTTGGAACTGAGATCACCGATCCAAAATCACTAGTGAATTAAAAATCTGACTTGAATTTAAGGATCGATTACAGGCATGTTTATTCTGGACACGCAAGGGTGCCGGAAATCTAGACTACCTCCTCTCTTCGCTTTGATCATAGTTAATGGAGGGGATATGCTATGGGTTTGTAAAGAGTGATAGCTAGTATTCGACCTTTAGAACCAAAACCAGTCCAAAACTATTGAAAAAATGTTATTTTTCATGTAAAAGCAAACTATAATTGTTATTCTAAATGTCGATATGTAAATTTATAACCTCTGTATAAAGTCTAGGTCAACTTCAACTGTCTATGTGCAGCCTTATGACGTCGTGGTTACCATGGTAATCAGTTCTTCATGCTGCAGTTCTCGGAATCTGCCACGACCAAACACCAGACTGCATAATGGCTGAATTCAATGATTTCGTTTCAAGTTTAGAACAAGAACTTACGTGTATTATTTGCCAAGACATCTTTAACGAGCCCAAAACGCTTCCGTGTCTTCACAGCTTGTGTCAACATTGTATTGAAGGATGGAAGGAATCGTGCAGGACCCGAAGACAGCAATTTACTTGTCCTACTTGCATGGCACCTATCCATGGCGACATAAAAGAGCTCAAATCTTCATTTCATCTCGAGTCCCTGAAGGAACTCCTTCTTGCCATGAAAACCAAAGCAAACGAACAGGACAAGCTTAACCTCCCAAACTGTGTTTCTTGCGAGAAACATGTTATTTTGGTTGCCTTCTGTCCTGAGTGCGAAGGCATGGTTTGCGCTGACTGCAAGAACGCCCACATTACAATGAAACAATTCCGAGACCATCAAGTCACTTTGTTTGGTGACTTAAAGAGAGAACATGTGAACACCTACATCACCAATCAACAACGGTGCTCAATCAAATTCCACGAAAAATACAAGTTAGAGTACTATTGTCAAACTTGCCATCAATCCATTTGTCAAAAGTGCACTTCCACAGTTCATAGCACTCACGACAAAATTGGAATCGAAGACAAAGCTGAAGAAATCAAGCAATTTATCCATCAAGAATTAGAACGTGTAAACAAGCAACGACAGAGATTTTTGCAAGAACTTGAACTCTCCAGACAAAACATAAGACGTTTGGAGAACGAAATCAAGACAGCCAAGAAAGAAGTGTGCGATGCAGTACAAACTCAAATCAAGATTTTACAAAATCATCAAACCAGCATAACAAAAACCTTGGATGCAATGCTTCTCAAACAGAAAACAGCAAATGATGAGGAGCAAAGAATAATTTCTGCTACCATTCAACAGCTGGATGCATTGAATAAGCAGGGCAAAGCTTTACAAGATCAAAACGTTGCTCATTTTGTTCTTGAAAGTCAATTTCCTCAAAGATGCCATGAGCTTTTGAGAAATCCTCGATCTATCTTAAAATCGCAATCAAATATCAAACGAAACAGAACAGTGCGATACATTGCAACGACAGTCGCACAACCTGTGCAAGACCTCGGCTATATTGAAGAGAGCGTAACAGACCCATCTCGCTGTTCTGTAGTGGAAGTACTGAGTAATGTTGAAAATAGCGGTTCAATCAGGAAATGTGAACTCGTAACAAGGAATTCCCATAACCAAGTTTGCTACACAAATCTCGGTTCTATTGATGTACAAATAAAAGATGATGACGGCTTTGAGGTTGAAAACGAACTCACAGAAACCGAACGTGGGAAATTCATCGTGACGTATAAAGCAGAGAAACCCTCAGCGTACCAAATGCTGGTGAGTATTGGAGGAAAAGAAGTCAAGGATTCTCCAAAGACACTGCATGGTAAAGTTGACTTTAAATCTGTGAAAATCTATGGAGTTAACAAGAAATATGGAACTCAAATGTTGAATTGCCCCAATTCACTTGCAGTACGTGTTAATGGAGAGATATTCATTGCTGATACTTGGAATCATCGCATTGTGGTACTAGATGCTGATGGGAACTTTATACGACAGTTTGGTGGAGAAGGAACGGGAGATGGTCAACTGCGGTGCCCACGTGGAGTGGTCATGAATGAAAACAACGTACTTGTCAGCGATAATCCAGATAAATATGGTAGGCTTCAAGAATTCGACATCAATGGTACTTACCTTAGAACTGTCTTCAGGCAAGAACCAAGAAATCAGTTGAGGAGAATATGTGTTACCGATCAACACATCGCAGTGTGCTGTAATAACTTTCGTGACATAACTCGATCAGGTATAAAGTTGTTGAGTAAACAGTGTGGACAGGTTGTTCAAGAAATTCGTACTACTGGAAACGATCCATCGTACATTGCTTATGGTAACCATAAATACTTTGTGTCATATTACAATCAGCAGGGCCAACAGCTGGCCCATATTGACGTTTTTGATGAGAATGGTGCTCTCCTGTACAAATTTGGATCTAAAGGAAAAGGAGACGGTCAGTTCGGTGGTATAAGGGGAATGGCTAGTTATGGTGGAGACATGGTTCTGGTCTGTGATACTGGTAACCACCGGGTGCAAGTCTTGACAGACGACGGTAAATTTGTTAAGTCGTTTGGTAGCCATGGTTCAGGTTTAGGTCAAATGAATTGGCCTACTGATGTAGCTATTTCTCCAGACGGTAAAGTGTTAGTGCTAGAATTGGGTGGAAAGCGAGTAACGGTGTGGGAGTGAGTATAGTCAACAAATCTTGAAAATTGGAGATAATCCTGGAGATAATCCATCGTACATTGCTTATGGTAACCATAAATACTTTGTGTCATATTACAATCAGCAGGGCCAACAGCTGGCCCATATTGACGTTTTTGATGAGAATGGTGCTCTCCTGTACAAATTTGGATCTAAAGGAAAAGGAGACGGTCAGTTCGGTGGTATAAGGGGAATGGCTAGTTATGGTGGAGACATGGTTCTGGTCTGTGATACTGGTAACCACCGGGTGCAAGTCTTGACAGACGACGGTAAATTTGTTAAGTCGTTTGGTAGCCATGGTTCAGGTTTAGGTCAAATGAATTGGCCTACTGATGTAGCTATTTCTCCAGACGGTAAAGTGTTAGTGCTAGAATTGGGTGGAAAGCGAGTAACGGTGTGGGAGTGAGTATAGTCAACAAATCTTGAAAATTTTTTGGGTTGTAATATTTTTGAGTGGGTGGGGAGGGGTAGAGGGCGGTGTAATTGATTTCCTTACATAACGTTGTTCTACTAGTCCAGGGGCGTAAGGCGGAGTTTTTCTGAGGTACACACAATTTCTAAAGAGCGGTGTTGATGTTAAGTTTTTAGCAAATTTCAATTTTGACAAAATGCCATTTCCTACATTTACGCGAAATGAGTGTCCATCAACTTTAATTCCGTGTTTTATATTTCTTTGTTTATTTAATTTGTTTTATTATTCATTTTTCACAAATTTTCAGGCACGCACGTGCGTAATGGCGTACAGGGTGCTCTGAAGCCCCTGTAGTCTATCAGCTCCATTCAGCCTCCTCCTGTTTTGATAATGTTATATAGTGATTGCCATTAACATACTTATGATGGGTGCCTGAACGTTTACAAAATTTTAACTGATCTGGTAAACGTCTTATAGCGGAGCTCCCGCGCGGGCCGAAGGCCCGCGCGAGCGGAGCACCATACCTAAGAAAAAATGGTAACCCATCGAGTTGATTTTTCATGGACACACAGGGAGCCCAACGGCTGTACGTCCGTCCGTACATACATACATACATACATACATACATACGTCCGTACATACGTCCGTGTACATCGCGATGCTGATTGGCTGATTGCTTTTTGGCGCCAACTTGACGCGCGCTGACACTTTGAAAACTGAAAATTTACAAGTTTCTTTGCAGTTTTAACTTGCAAAGCTTAAAAGTAGTATTCTCGAAACCTCGTAAAAATTTAGCGATTTTGATGAACATTAATCTGTGCCAATCTTGACAGGTTAAAGCGAAAAAAACCGTACGTTTGAATTTTTTTCGGGCCTGGTGTCGTTTCAAAAACTGCTCGAAAGACGAAAGACACAGAGGATATTTTCAAAGTTGGACGACTTTTTAGTTGGATTCGTAGTTTAAAAAAATTCCTCATAATGAATAAGTCATTGAGGATCGTGTATTCTTCGTTTCGTGAAGATGCCTTCAATAAAGCTGCTTAAAAATCTAGCCAAAGTTGGAAATAAATCAAGAATCGTCTGCATTGAGCGTGAAACAAGGACCAGTATGCTTCGAAAAGACAACAAGGAAAGCACTTCAAGGTAAAGACCCTGGCCAGAAAATGATATCAAAAAGTCTCTTGTACCTATATTTGATCTTTTATCTTTGATTTGGGATTGATGACTTAAAAAAAACCTTTTATGCACGTTGAACTGTGGCCAAGTTTAAAGAAACACTCGATCAAGCCTTACATGAAAATAATGTACAACGACATTTTGTTTTACGGTGAACTTTTTGCACTAGTTCTAATAATAATAAAATTAGTAAAAAAATTGATTTTGAACTTATTTCAACCCCACTAATGTGTAAATACAGCTCAAGTTTTGGTCTGGAATTTAATGAAACAATTGACAGGAAAAAAAGAAGGAATTTTGCCATGCAAACTAGAATTGTTTTTATACTTTATTCATCTGGATGAAGTTGCTCAGTGAGCCCTGTGAAGCCTTAAATACAGACTGAAAATGCTTAATTCCTTGTTTTCTTGTTATTTCAATTAGCTGTTTTTATAATCACTTTAAATTGTATTATCAGTGTAATCTGGAAGAGAAAAGTGGGAGACAAGTATTCGCCTAGCTAGTGTGTCATTCTTTTCTACATTAAATAACAAAACAAAATAACAACAACAACCACAAAAAACAAGATGTCACAAATATAGTGAAGACAGACAAATCAATATATGTTGTTCTGTAATATTCAGGATGTCGAAAAGGTTTAATTACTTGTATCAATTTAAAAAAATGTTTTGGAGATTTTGCTTTCTATTTCTGAAAATTATGAACCCTTACAAAGTCAGTTATGAAATCTGACAGTGAATCTGAATATTAAAATTTACTGTAACAAAGGTCACTGAGCATACAAGCCCATACAATATACAAACCAAAACCAAAACTTATTTTAAAAATGCTTTTTAAATAATCTTCATTTCAACTTTTTCAATTACCACAGGAAGCCCAATTCATTTGAATCAAGAACATAAAAAAATTAAAATTGAAATTGGAGCTTTGCTTTTAGGTAGTAGTTGTTTTGAGTTGTTTTACAATTTCATCTAAAGTCATGATTAGTGTAACCTGGAAGAGAGAATTCTTGTTTCGTGTAAAGACAACTATTTATCAGTGTCATTCTACTCTACATAATAAAAAAAAAACCAAGATGCCACAATACTGTCAAGACAGAAAAATCTAAATATAATTTTCTGCAATGTCTAATTGTTTAATTGAAGGATGTTGAATTAGGTTCAGTATTTATGTGAATGAAATCAGTTTGAGGGATTTTTGCATCCTATTTCTGAGAATTATGAAGCACTACTACTAAGTCAATTATAAAATCTGACACAAATATCTGAATAAATATCACTATGGTCACTGAGTTGAAAGCCTTATAATTCTCAGGAGACTGAAGGGCAAGAAATAAAGCTTGATCTATAGTCTTTATTTCAACTTTTACAACAAAATGCAATATTTGTTTGCCTATTACCACAGCAAGCCCAATTCATTTGAATCAAAAACGTCAAAATAAAACAAAGTATTTAAAATTATTATTATATTTAAATGGGAGCTCCGCTATTAGGTAGTACCTAATTTTTATGGCTAGTGCCTCGGAACGAGGCTCTAGCCATAATGTTGTGACCCTGGTGTATGCGTGCGTAATCTTCGGGATCTATTCGGGATAACTTCGTAAAGGAGTAAAACCATCGAAGTACCGAAGCAAGTTTAGACAGACTTTGTACATCGCTATCAAGCGACAAACATCTCTTCAAGTGCAACATCAAAGTAATCCAAGCTTTTAGTGTTCGTACTCTATTATCACAAGAGTCAAAGTAGATAAACTTAAGTTAAACAAACGAAAACATTTTGAAAGCAGTCGTCGGTCGCCGCCGTGAAGGCCTGACGAGTCCGCTAGCCGAAAACAGCAACAAAAAGGCGTATTGAGTTAGTTTATTGGCTTAGTGTTTTGTAAAGTAGGCTCCGTAAAGTAATTTCTTTTATCTTTATAAGATTTTTCATATTTCTTGTCTTGTTGTATCCTACTAGTGCTGTATTTTATATCCGCGCTTTTTTCTAGTTACCAAATTTGATATACAATCGATCTTTTAAACGTTAAAATTTGAAACAGTATGTAACAGTCATATAGGGATGAAAGAAACGAATAAGAATATACCAATGTCTGTTATCGTGAATATCTGTTTCACGGGTAAAGTACATTTACTTTGCTAAATAAATAAATACCTAATTTCATTATTGAAATATATATGTTAAAAACAATATCTTAACTTTAAATCTTTTAGCTTTTCTAGTTTTGTTCAGTGTTGTCACAAATCATCAGCTTTATTTCATTAGTAAAATACAGGTATTAAAAACATTTTTTTACTTCATTTTTTAGCTTTTTTAGCATTTTTTAGTTTTGTTCGGCGTCGTTGTCACAACTTAACAACAACAAGCAACAGAATAGATGTTTTTTTGCTGTTTTATGTAAACTGGACTAGTTTTCAAGATAACTTAATATGACATGTACACAAGCACATGAAAATGTACACATCTTGTAATTGGCTAACAGTCCCATAGAAACGAATGGGTTGTGACGTAAAAGGATTGTTTCTAGCTCGTTACTCTGAACTTAGTGTCGTACGCAGCCGCAGTTTGTAGCACAATTTACACGACAACCTTTTCACGGCACGGCATCCTAGCATTTTCGGCACAGAAATTGTGATTTTCATCGTGTGATCAGAACATTTATTGGCCCTATAGGGGTGTCGTACCCTAAATAATTAGTCCACGTGACAAGATTTAGGGATACCGTGCCATAACAAGATTGTCGTGTAAATGAAAACATCGTGTGATCAGAACATTGATTGGCCCTATAGGGGTGTCGTACCCTAAATAATTAGTCCACGTGACAAGATTTAGGGATACCGTGCCATAACAAGGTATTCGTGTAAATGAAAACATCGTGTGATCAGAACATTTATTGCCCTATAGGGGTGTCGTACCCTAAATAATTAGTCCACGTGACAAGATTTAGGGATACCGTGCCATAACAAGGTATTCGTGTAAATGAAAACATCGTGTGATCAGAACATTTATTGCCCTATAGGGGTGTCGTACCCTAAATAATTAGTCCACGTGACAAGATTTAGGGATACCGTGCCATAACAAGGTATTCGTGTAAATGAAAACATCGTGTGATCAGAACATTTATTGGCCCTATAGGGGTGTCGTACCCTTAATAATTAGTCCACGTGACAAGATTTAGGGATACCGTGCCATAACAAGGTATTCGTGTAAATGAAAACATCGTGTGATCAGAACATTTATTGGCCCTATAGGGGTGTCGTACCCTAAATAATTAGTCCACGTGACAAGATTTAGGGATACCGTGCCATAACAAGATTGTCGTGTAAATGAAAACATCGTGTGATCAGAACATTGATTGGCCCTATAGGGGTGTCGTACCCTAAATAATTAGCCCACGTGACAAGATTTAGGGATACCGTGCCATAACAAGGTTGTCGTGTAAATGAAAACATCGTGTGATCAGAACATTTATTGCCCTATAGGGGTGTCGTACCCTAAATAATTAGTCCACGTGACAAGATTTAGGGATACCGTGCCATAACAAGGTTGTCGTGTAAATGAAAACATCGTGTGATCAGAATATTTATTGCCCTATAGGGGTGTCGTACCCTAAATAATTAGTCCACGTGACAAGATTTAGGGGTACCGTGCCATAACAAGGTTGTCGTGTAAATCACGTGAGACTACTCTGAACTATGACAACATTTCTAGAAATAGGTTTATATAGCTATTTGCACAGACATTGATCCTTTCAAAATCATTCAACCTTGACGTTGCTAATATTTGTATTTTCATGTGTTGTATCGATGAATGCGCGGTGTAACTGCGTCACGAATACCAAAATATTTCTCAGTAGCTGTTTGAAGCGTTCACGAGCTCGCGCTTCTTTAAAATCATCTAATCAACAGATTTCCCAATGCTCATTTCGTTCTCAGCTTTTATGTTTTAAAGAGGATCAATGTTTGTGCAAATAGCTGTACTGGTACTAAAGAAACAAACCATGGTCAATCTTGTTGATATGTGATGATTGAATGTTTATATGTTTTTGTAGTTTTAGGGCTTCATTTAGGGTTTTATATATGAAGGGTAATTTAGTCTTGGTATTAAGGTTAGATTTAATTAAATAATTTATAAGAACATATACATATTGAAAGTAAAACAATGCACTAGGCAATTTAACAAGTTGAAAAATGTAGAGGTTAATGGAATGTATCAGATAAGGATGGTTATCAATACGTAATTAATCCTCGTGCGAATCGTTTGTTATTTCTGCTAGTTCATATACACCTTTTTCAAGAAAGGTTGTCGTACGAAAGTTCTCAAGCCTACGCGACAAGACTGAAAAGGACTATGGGTAGTAAGTAAGAAATCACTCTTTTTTCAGGTTTGATCTTGATTTTAGCATCAGCAAGTGAAGTGCTTTAGTGTTTAAGGTCAAGGCAAGCTATTTTGAGTTGTCGTATGCTGATTTGTGTGGTTTTATAGCTTTAGTAATTTCTACCCATACTCCCTTTCGGGTGAGTCACGTAAGCTTTTGCCGACAACATTTATTTAATTGAGATAGGTATATGTAGTTATATAAAATCAACACAAACCCACCTAGATCAGAATGACTATTTTAGGGTAAGTGTTGACTCAATTGTAAAATGACTACATTTTATACAATAAACTTAATTTGGATTAAATTTTGTGAATGAGCCTTACGTTTACGCAACGCTGCTAAGAAGGAAATACTAAGGGATCTAAGGGCCCGTTGACATGAGAGAGGGTGTCCCTATGTAGTAGGGATAGCTCTTTTGTTTTGCGTTTTCTCCAGATTTTGGAGAGTTTACAGTCACTGCTAGGGCATTGAACTTACCAAGGAAAGACATCGACGAGACTATAACATGGTTCAAAGATCGCGTAACATTGTATGCAGTCAGCACATGGAACACTAGTCGAGACGTAACCACGTATAGGGATTAGGTGTTCACTTATGATCGACAAGAGATGACTTCTTAAATTTTCTGCCGCTTGAGTAACGTTGTGCTCACGTCTGTATGAATGAGTCTTGTGTTTACGTAGCGTGTGCATAGTATCGTCTCGTTTTAATGAGTCTTACGTTTACGTAAAGTTGTGCACCGCGACGCTTCGTGTTAACGAAACTTACTTATAGGTAACGTAGTGTGAAGTATCATCTCGTGTGACTGTACCATACTTTTACGTAACGTTCGGTTATCGTGAACGCATGTTAAAGAACCGTGCGTTTATGGTAAAGTTCTGCGCAATGTCACCTGTGTGTAAATAATCCTTGTCCAAGAGGAAATGTTTTGCGCAGAGTTAGCCGCGTAAACCCGTGGATGATGCTTACGCTTACGTACCATGTTCAGCGTCATCTCGTGTGAATGAAACTTAGGTTTACGTAACGTTTGTCATGTACAGTTAGTGTCATCGCATGTGATGGGATCTTACGTTTACGACAGATAAAGAGTAATATATATATGTACGGTTCAGCAAGTAGATTGGTTCCTGAATGTTTTTTTTTATTAAATGTAACCAACAATACACTACAGAATTAGAAAAGTATAATGGAGTCAACACTTTAAATCTTTGAGTAACTGACCACTACTGGTATCCAAGTGATCACTGACACTTTCCCAATTGCAACATCGTAAATAGAATACGACATGTAAGACCTGGACCGCACTTTGGACATGATGCACCACCTCCCTGAAATTGAAAATGTTGCGAATATATATTTAAACGCCCACCTCTTTACAATGACTACTTCTTTACAGTGAATACCTGTCTACTATTCTAACCTTTCTACCCATTCTAACCTGTCTACCTATTCTAACCTTTCTACCCATTCCAACCTTTCTACCTATTCTAACCTTTCTACCTATCCTAACCTCCCTACCTATTCTAACCTTTCTACCTATTCTAACCTTTCTACCTATTCTAACCTTTCTACCTATTCTAACCTTTCTACCTATTCTAACCTTTCTACCTATTCTGACCAAACATCTCTTTACAATGAACTACAATCACCATGTCTCTACAATGACCAAGTCTCTACAATGACCATGTCTCTACAATGACCATGTCTCTACAATGACCATGTCTCTACAATGACCATGTCTCTACAATGACCATGTCTCTACAATGACCATGTCTCTACAATGACCAAATCTCTACAATGACCATGTCTCTACAATGACCAAGTCTCTACAATGACCAAGTCTCTACAATGACCAAGTCTCTACAATGACCATGTCTCTCCAATGCAATGACCATGTCTCTACAATGACCAAGTCTCTACAATGACCATGTCTCTACAATGACCATGTCTCTACAATGACTATGTCTCTACAATGACCATGTCTCTACAATGACCAAGTCAATGACCAAGTCTCTACAATGACCAAGTCTCTACAATGACCATGTCTCTACAATGACCATGTCTCTACAATCACCAAGTCTCTACAATGACCAAGTCTCTACAATGACCAAGTCTCTACAATGACCATGTCTCTACAATGACCAAGTCTCTACAATGACCATGTCTCTACAATGACCATGTCTCTACAATGACCAAGTCTCTACAATGACCAAGTCTCTACAATGACCATGTCTCTACAATGACCATGTCTCTACAATGACCATGTCTGTACAATGACCATGTCTCTACAATGACCAAGTCTCTACAATGACCAAGTCTCTACAATGAACAAGTCTCTACAATGACCAAATCTCTACAATAACTACCTAGCTCTCTGCAATGACCAAGTCTCTACAATGACCAAGTCTCTACAATGACCATGTCTCTACAATGACCATGTCTCTACAATGACCATGTCTGTACAATGACCATGTCTCTACAATGACCAAGTCTCTACAATGACCATGTCTCTACAATGACCAAGTCTCTACAATGACCAAGTCTCTACCATGACCAAGTCTCTACAATGACCATGTCTCTACAATGACCATGTCTCTACAATGACCATGTCTCTACAATGACCAAGTCTCTACAATGACCATGTCTCTACAATGACCAAGTCTCTACAATGACCATGTCTCTACAATGACCAAGTCTCTA
Organism: Telmatactis stephensoni; assembly: GCA_029948255.1. Taxonomy (NCBI): domain Eukaryota; kingdom Metazoa; phylum Cnidaria; class Anthozoa; order Actiniaria; family Isophelliidae; genus Telmatactis; species Telmatactis stephensoni. The sequence goes on along the minus strand of JALIZF010001317.1, from coordinate 223,354 downwards.
CAATGACCAAATCTCTACAATGACCAAGTCTCTACAATGACCAAGTCTCTACAATGACCATGTCTCTACCATGACCAAGTCTCTACAATGACCATGTCTCTACAATGACCATGTCTCTACAATGACCAAGTCTCTACAATGACCAAATCTCTACAATGACCAAATCTCTACAATGACCAAATCTCTACAATGACCAAATCTCTACAATGACCATGTCTCTACAATGACCAAGTCTCTACCATGACCAAGTCTCTACAATGACCATGTCTCTACAATGACCATGTCTCTACAATGACCATGTCTGTACAATGACCATGTCTCTACAATGACCAAGTCTCTACAATGACCATGTCTCTACAATGACCAAGTCTCTACCATGACCAAGTCTCTACAAGGTCCAAATCTCTACAATGACCATGTCTCTCCAATGCAGACCATGTCTCTACAATGACCAAGTCTCTACAATGACCATGTCTCTACAATGACCATGTCTCTACAATGACCATGTCTCTACAATGACCAAGTCTCTACAATGACCAAATCTCTACAATGACCAAGTCTCTACAATGACCAAGTCTCTACAATGACCATGTCTCTACCATGACCAAGTCTCTACAATGACCATGTCTCTACAATGACCATGTCTCTACAATGACCAAGTCTCTACAATGACCAAATCTCTACAATGACCAAGTCTCTACAATGACCATGTCTCTACAATGACCAAATCTCTACAATGACCAAATCTCTACAATGACCATGTCTCTACAATGACCAAATCTGTACAATGACCAAATCTCTACAATGACCATGTCTGTACAATGACCATGTCTCTACAATGACCAAATCTCTACAATGACCAAGTCTCTACAATGACCATGTCTCTACAATGACCAAATCTCTACAATAACTACCTAGCTCTCTACAATGACCAAGTCTCTACAATGACCAAGTCTCTACAATGACCATGTCTCTACAATGACCATGTCTCTACAATGACCATGTCTGTACAATGACCAAGTCTCTACAATGACCAAGTCTCTACAATGACCAAATCTCTACAATGACCAAATCTCTACAATGACCAAATCTCTACAATGACCATGTCTCTACAATGACCAAGTCTCTACAATGACCAAATCTCTACAATGACCAAGTCTCTACAATGACCAAGTCTCTACAATGACCATGTCTCTACCATGACCAAGTCTCTACAATGACCATGTCTCTACAATGACCATGTCTCTACAATGACCAAGTCTCTACAATGACCAAATCTCTACAATGGCCAAATCTCTACAATGACCAAATCTCTACAATGACCAAATCTCTACAATGACCAAGTCTCTACAATGACCATGTCTCTACAATGACCAAATCTCTACAATGACCATGTCTCTACCATGACCAAGTCTCTACAATGACCATGTCTGTACAATGACCATGTCTCTACAATGACCATGTCTCTACAATGACCAAGTCTCTACAATGACCACATATCAAACAATTGTATGTCGTTCGTGTGGGATCCCTGTGTTTTTGAGAATCGGGCTCCCTTTATCTACATACGGGGTATTTACAAGATGGCGGTGTTAAGTAGTCTTTTCGCTATCACTTCTGTAAGTTTTGGGCGATTTTGGGCTTTAAAAACCAAGAAAAACACCAAAAAAGAGTTCAAACGTACTTCCAAATAAGGTAAGATTACCATATATGGATGTGAATACGAACGACAGGTTTTTTAAGGCAATTGTTTGATATGTGTCTCTACAATGACCAAGTCTCTACAATGACCATGTCTCTACAATGACCAAGTCTCTACAATGACCATGTCTCTACAATCACCAAGTCTCTACAATGACCAAGTCTCTACAATGACCATGTCTCTACCATGACCAAGTCTCTACAATGACCATGTCTCTACAATGACCAAATCTCTACAATAACTACCTAGCTCTCTGCAATGACCAAGTCTCTACAATGACCAAGTCTCTACAATGACCATGTCTCTACAATGACCAAATCTCTACAATGACCAAATCTCTACAATGACCATGTCTCTACAATGACCAAATCTCTACAATGACCAAATCTCTACAATGACCAAGTCTCTACAATGACCATGTCTCTACAATGACCAAATCTCTACAATGACCAAGTCTCTACAACGACCAAGTCTCTACAATGACCAAATCTCTACAATGACCATGTCTCTACAATGACCAAGTCTCTACAATGACCATGTCTCTACCATGACCAAATCTCTACAATGACCATGTCTCTACAATGACCAAGTCTCTACAATGACCAAGTCTCTCTACAATGACCATGTCTCTACAGTGACCAAGTCTCTACAATGACCATGTCTCTACAATGACCAAGTCTCTACAATGACCATGTCTCTACAATGACCAAGTCTCTACAATAACTACCTAGCTCTCTGCAATGGCTGCCTCACTAAAGGAACCACCTATCTAGAATACCCAATCTTTGCAGGTATCGATATAATTTCTTACACAAAAGCCTGCTTTTTGAAGTGGCGGTTTGCAGAATCCTTTCTCCTCTTTGTTCTTGTGATAACAACAGTCACCAGTCTTACAGTCTGCATCGTTTGTACATAAAGTACTTGACTTGAAAGGACGGTAAAAATATTCATTAAATTGTATGTCTTTGAAGGCTTGAACACATAATGGAGAGATTAAACATCATGTACACGGGAAACGGCAGACGGCAGAGGATTCACGTCAGACCTGCTTTTTGCGTCTGGCGTTTCCGTTTCAACGATTGATTGGGTCGTTTCGCGTTTGCCGCAAACGTGTAAGTTACTCATTCGTTTCAGTGCCAAAAATGCAACGACTGCGCGAAAAAAGTAGGTCACGTGATCTCTACCGTCTGTCGCTTGCCGTGCACGCGATGCTTAATCTCTCTGTCAAGTGTTCGTGAAGGCAAGTACGTTGTGCCTAGTTTTAAGGGTGTACTTAATATGATGCTATAAAGGATCCAAATGCTCTAAAAGGCCTCTAAACTGTCAAATCATTTTCATATTTGATAGTTTGCCTTTCTTGAGGTAATTTTGGCATTTGATAACATCATTGTTACAGTTATAATTTTCTTTAGTAATGCATAATATCTAAATAAAACAAAGCTAGCATATATACGTTTTAAATCTTTTCCAAATAGATTTTTATGGCTTTTTGAGCGTATCAAAAGAGAGAACTATGCAAATAACTTCAACGTTTCTCAATTTTACGTCAATTTCCTGCTTGGCATCGAAGAAAAGGCTGCAAAGAATATGAATAAACAATTGCAAGACAAACATTTTAACGAAATCCGCCAAAGATTATAGCCTTTTAAACAAAGCGCAAGAAGAAAGTCCTGCGCATGCACAATACAAATAAAATGAGTGACTTTTGTGGTGCTCGCGCCGTTCTACCGGAAGTTAAATGTTTTCCCGCCAAAAACGCGCACGCCAGCTAAATGTTACCATGCATAGCAATGACGTTGCACAGCAATGAATTATGTCTTTACACCCTTAAGGCAATTCTCTTGAAATAGAAGGAGACATGCCATTTTCCCCAAACTTTGTGTAGGTTTTTTTTTCACCATGGACGTTTTAAATATGCAATAAAAAGAGGGGTCACCGGCGTACCATTCTTGTTTTCGTGCTAAAAGACCTCAAAATATGACAAATTACTGCTTCACTAACATGCAGATATGGCTGAATGCGGATTTCGAATAAAAATAACACCTTTTCTTGAAAAAAGTGTGTTGTAGGCAAAATGTAATTAAGAAATATAAAACGGTTTCCCGTGTTTGATAACCTGATCTAAACACGTGTGATGTTGGGAGAACGCGAGAGAGTGTAGGGAAAGCACGAGCCGTAGGCTTTTGGTTCTTGTTGCGAACCAAATGTTCAGTGCTCTGGAGAGACGTCTTCAATGATGGCGAGTTGAAGAAAAAAAGCATTCGAAAATATTTCGAATTAAAAATTGCCTTCGCTCAAGCTGATTCAGGCTATATACGAAACGGACTTGGACTGGCTTACGATCTTCATGTTTTTTTTTTTTTTTTTTTTTTCATTTAAATGCAATATACACAGACCTTCTTGTTTAATTGTACAAGGTATACAAACCCTAGCAATTCTTAACGTGTAAGGAGAAAAAAAAATGGAACACTTAACAAGTTTTGCATAAGAAACGTTTAAAACACACAGGGGAGAAAAAGACTGTTGTTTTGTCTACCCGAGAGGAAAATACCAGAAGGTTTAATTAGTTTTGAATTAATAAGAAAGTACGTCTTTGTATGCTAAACTTGTAACAGTATATATACTTTTTGTTATTAGGCTATTGATCAATTAGTTGTACTTGCAGATAGTGCTCTTATACCGTAAAGTCTTAAGACAAAACCGCCAATATACTTGAGATTGATTATCTAATTATTTAATACTTCTATTTTTTAGGGCCTTATACATTAATGTTCTAATCTAATCAAATAAAATTACCAAATCGCGTCAAATCAAATCAGATTTTGAGTTCTACTTACTCGCATATAGAAACTAAAATGCGATTATTTAATATGACATGTTTCTGGTCATTTTGGAGAGTTTTTCTTTCATCAACAAATATAAGTGGAAATACTTCACAGTTCGCTTTTATCGTTGGGAAGTTTATCTAACAATTATCTCACACATAGTTTGTAATTTTCTAATAATTTTATCGATTATTAAATCACCATTATTAACAAGGTGCCCTATACCCCTTTACAAAATGAAATCACGCAAAAATATTTGGTCTTTACGCGTCACGGATAATGAAAAATCTCTTTCACGTTCACAAAAAAAATCAAAAGCTGCTTTCACGTGGACGCAAAAATATTTTAGACCTTAAATCCCGTTTCACGCCAAAATAAATAAGCAATTCACGTTTTACGCAAAAGGTATAGGAGACCCTGTATTAAGGCTGGTAAAATAATTTTCTCTTTATGAAATTGTTTATTATACTTACCTCACCCGTCTTTTGCCATGAAAAACGAGCCACAGCCAATAGAACAATCAAAACTATGGCTAGTTTAGTAGACATGCTAGCTTGGGCTAGAAAGTAATTCTAGCAACTGAACTCAGTTCATAAGGAAGTTTAAAGGATTCCGGCGCAAATTATATAGAGGAAAACCGACAAAGAAACGAGAAGAGCTCCTCCTATAGCTATTGTTGGAGCAAATACGTCAATAATGATGATGTTAATTACCATAAAATATTAGATATTATATTAATTAGGACTAGAGAAAATAGGCAGTGTGCTTTTTGCTGTATGATTTTGCTTTTGGAAAGAGCTTGAGAAAAATATTCAAAGATAAATTTAGTGAACCAACCAACCACCCAGAAATGAAATATAGAAACTTGTGTAGAATTGAAAAAATGCTCGGAAAAAAAGATAAATTGTTAAAAATATTGAAAATTAGAAAAAAAAAATGAATGTCATGCGAGTTTTAACTTTTTATTGTGTAAAATAAAGAAAGGAATGAAAGACAAGAAATTAAACCAAAAGAAAGGAAAAACCTGAGCTACAATCATAAATATTCTTATTTCTAAAGACGGATTCTTGAATTTTCTATCACGTGTAAGATAGCCTATAGTACTATTTATTTTTGATTTGACAGAATGGAGACAATACCACATTCGTTGCTATCTTAGTAAGAATGCTTGACAGAAATCTGAGACCTTTTTTGGATCAACGGATTAGTCTGAAAGAAAGCTTGTCTATCAAAAAGAAGAAGGAAAATGAAAACTAATGATTTTTTTTATTAAGAACATGGATTTTTTTCCTTTTTACAATTAGAATAAAAACTAGATCTTTAAAAATTAATATGGTTGCTGAACGTTGATAAGATCAGTATTATTTAAGAATTAATCTTTGCGGGCTTATCAATCTCAAGCTGTGAAGTACTCTTAAGTGTTATTCTACAAAACTAAAAAGCAGATCTTTAGTTTGCAAGTCCGGCTCTTTAAATTAAAGAATGTCAAAATTCAAAAATGCACTCAAAAAATCAATCATTTCAAATTTTCTCTACGTCCCACATTAAATATTACTAATCGTTGTATATCTGTAAAATCTGTTTAAATTCTTTAAAGCTAATCGTAAATAGTTGAAATGTGGTGCCAAATAAAAAATTGTCATTGTCATTGTCAATTAAAAATTAAATCCGTATTTCTCCTATTAACTCAAGACTTATCCAACTCACGTTCAACGGTGCCAATATCTTTTTCTTCAAAGAACCGCTTTACCGGCAACAACACTATCTTAAACTAGCTTAACTATATCTAAATATCATTCATTGTCATATTAAACTTTAATCTATTGGTTAAATAAAGAAATATTAAAGTTTAACCGTAGAAAAGGAAAACAAAAATCATCTTTCATTTTACTTGCATGCATTTAAAAGGTTTTTCAAAAATATTGCAATTAAGTTCTTGCCGGGCGATTTAAAATTACGCACGATCGCAAGTTTATTTTCCTTTTCCGCTTTTAATTTATTTCTGGACTTCTCTTATACTAGAACCAATTGAGACAAAATAATTACATGTAAGTATTTTTTTCTTCAGCGGCATCCTTTCATGAGCAAATTTGACCGGGAAAAGCCGGTGGTGTTTCAAAGCTGCTGTCTGCTTTCGCAACATTGATTCTTCTTTGTTTTCTTCTCTCCAAACAAAGAAGAAAAGGAGTTTTTGCTAGCAGGGAGCTGGGAAGAACAATGTAAGGTATCAGGCGACGTGAACATGAATCATTAGCCGAGTTCACATTATAGAAACAACAGAAAACCGTCTTGGACGGAGAACTCGTCTTCAGACTGAAGCTCGAGTTTCCCCATCTAAGACGATTTTCTGACTCAAAATATAATTCGACTACCAGCCTAGATACCGATGTTAAGCTAAAATATTTATTCACTCAAATACATATTTGTTTTTAATATGATTGTTCAATTTATTGTCACATCGCTATGCCATAAGTGTCTTTCACAAGGAAGGTTTTTATTGAACACGGTGTGAACAGATTTTGAAAATAAATAATATCATTAGTATCAATAAGAATGCACACATCCGTTAATTATACATTGTACTCAGTATCTATCTTCTCACAACTTCGGTTAATAACTCTTACCTCGGTACTGATAATTCCCGGTATTATAGCCTCCTTCAATATAATTGTTCAGTATTCTGTAAACATGATACAAAACGTTTAGGTTCAATACCAAAAATGGCTATACACAACGACAACAACAACAACAATTCACTGCGAAAATAGTGTGGGGTTTAAGAAACTGATTTTATTCGTCATTTTCCCGCTTTTTCCGAGTAAGGTTTTAAATGGACCACGTTACTTTAAAACTTGTCTCCAATACGAAAGTAATTATATAAATGTCACAAGTTGAAAGACGAATGTTACAGAGTATTTGTGTACATAGAACCTTGTTGCAAAAACAAACCACAAGTCCCAAATAAAAGAGTTTTTTTAACTATCGTTGCACAAACAAAAACTCGACTTAAATCATCCAAGTGCCAAGCATCATTCAACGGTTCGGAAGAATAAACCTGTAGACTAGTTTGCATTCAAAACGCAATTTCCACTGCAAATTTGCGGTTTTTTGATAACACATTCAACGTATTCTTATGCAACAGCTTTAATTGATATAAACTTATTATCACTTCGTACTAATCTCCTGTCTTGTTGTTAAAATGCAATTAATTATTTCTTATTCAAAATATATCCTCTTTCTCGTATGATTACCAGGAATATGGAGACCTGTTAATTAATATAATATTTACCCGTCGGCACTGATTCAAGGTTTGATTCCAACCAGTTACTTTTGCCTGTTTTGCTCTGGCTTAAATTAAAAAGCCAATTAAAAATCCCATCTCTTTGAATATCATTCATTGCGTTAAACAGCTTTAATATAATTGTAAAATAAGTCTTTAATAAGTTGTGAAATACATATTAAATTACTCTGTAGAAAAAGGTCTTTTGTCTGTTTTATTTGCCTGAATTTATAAACAATTCAAGGCCGAAGATTTTCTCTGAATCGAAACTGTTTGATATCTGTAAATTGGGTTGAAATATTGGAAATTTGTTGTTAGTCACATTTTGATTTTGAATTTTCGCCAATCTCAATTTAAAAACGACTTTTCAAAAGTATCTTTTTGTAAAAGTACAAATTAATTTTTTAAGAAGTCCTTTCATTATATTCAAATATAATCTTGTCTTTCTGTTGACAGATAATGATATGACTGAACTGACTTTTCGGCCAGCAACAATATCTTACCATCCCTTCTAATCCATATTTAATCGTCGAATTCAAAATCTCTATATTTTAACAATGATTGCTTAAAAGTATTCTTTAGATTGACTATATATATGTCATCTGAATCGAACGCTAAGATCGAAATTTCCGATACTTCTATAAATTAAAAATAATTTATTTATTACAATTCAATGGCAGTGTAATAGAAAATAGTAACAGAATAGTAATAAGAAAAAAATAAAGAGAGAAAGAAAGTGCCATTATCTATTTGATCGTTGAATTCAAAATCTGTATATATTTTAACAATGATTACTTAAAAGTCTTAAGATATAAATCCTTCATTGCTTTGATTATATTGTTTTAAAAACCTGACTTAAAACATTTCTTGTATGCCAATGATAAGATAGTGCGAGGATAAAGTGGTTCTTCATGAAATATTTTGAATTTGCATGCAATTTCGTGTCAAATATAAAACTTTTTAAACAAGGCATACTAATTACTGTTTTTTTTTCCTTATCGCTGCCATATTAAGTGCCAGTAAAATATAATATTGTTTGCATGAAACTAGAAGAGAGAGTGAGAAATATATTATTAAGATTCACGCCTCTTTGTATGAATTGCGGTGAGCCAAGGAAGCTACTAAAGATGAAAGTCTTCGTGATATTCGCCATTTTTGGTCTGCTTGGAGCGTCCTTCGTTGTGTGCAAAGAGGTAACCTTTAGAAAACTGATTTTAATCTAATTTCCGAGTGTTTTTTGTGGTTTATATACTCAAATCAACGTGGAAAAGTGCGACAGAATTGAAAAATGAATTTGAGTGTGCTTGAGTAATTTTCTATTTGTAAAATCGTTTCGATGGCGCTTTTTCTCGTGATCGGAGGAGCAATGACATGACAAATTATTCATGTTTTTAGATCTTTTAAACTTGACAATCTTTCAAAAAGATTATTCTCTTGCTCTAGCTCACTATTAAAATATTACTTTTACCTTTAGAAAACTAATTTTAATCTAATTTCTGAGTGTTTTTTTTGTGTGGTTTATATACTCAAATCCACATGGAAAAGTGCGACAGAATTGAAAAATGAATTTGAGAAGGATTTACACTTAATAAGAATTCTGCTAGGACCAACACTTTTAAGTTTATCAGCTTTTTCAATAGGTTTGTTGATATGTGGAATGAATTCGAATTGCCACTATCTGTACGTTAAGCATCTAAGATATCTAGTTTTAAGAAGGGAGCAAAGGACTTTCTGCATGCAAAATATGAATAATAATAACTACTTTTTTTATATACCTTTATTTATTCATACTGCCATATTAACTGTTTGATTAATATATATTTTATATTATTAGTTTCTTAGGTGATTTGCCTTGTATGGGGTCTTTGAATCTTTTGCGGACCATCCTAATGGCACCTTGTCTCTCTCTCTCTCTTTTTTTCTTATTACTATTCTGTTACTATTTTCTATTACACTGCCATTGAATTGTAATAAATAAATTATTTTAAATTTATAGAAGTATCGAAAATTTCGATCTTAACGTTCGATTCAGATGACATATATATAGTCGAATCTATAGAAAACTTTTAAGTAATCATTGTTAAAATATACAGATTTTGAATTCAACGATCAAATAGATTAGAAGGGATGGTAAGATATTGTGTTGCTAGCCGAAAAGTCAGTTCAGTCATATCATTATCTGTCAACAGAAAGACAAGATTATATTTGAATATAATGAAAGGACTTCTTAAAAATTTAATTTGTACTTTACGAAAAGATACTTTTGAAAAGTCGTTTTTAAATTCAAAATCAAAATGTGACTAACACAAATTTCCAATATTTCAATCCTATTTACAGATATCAGTTTCGATTCAGAGAAAATCTTCGACCTTGAAAAGTAAAGCACTGCTAATGAGCAGTGTATTACTGAGTCTGTGTATGTCGCTTGTCCTTATGCTTATGTCACTAGTGAAAAGACAAGCACTGCTAATGAGCAGTACATTACTGAGTCTGTGTATGTTGCTCGTGCTTATGCTTATGTCACTAGTGAAAAGACAAGCACTGCTAGTGAGCAGTACATTACTGAGTCTGTGTATATTGCTTGTGCTTATGCTAGGCCTACTCCGGGCCCTAAAATCGCCCAAGATCGCCTAAGATCGCCCAAGATCGCTCAATATCGCCCAAGAGCGCCTAAGAGCGCCAACTCGAAATGGCTAAAATTCCCAATATCGCCTAAGATCGCCTAATATCGCCCAAGATCGCCCAAAATAACGGCGATTTTAGGGCCTGGAGTAGGCCTTATGTTTGCTTCACTAATGCGGTGAACTAGTCTAAAATGTTTTTTATTCATTCAACTGTGGCTGACCGTGGCTACTACTACTACAGCGGCTTTGCTTTTGATTGAGGGAATGATGACTACTAAAGACCAGCAATTAATGTTAACTTTAGGTTACGGATACTTGTTCTATAACGTGTACTAATGAACTTTTCTTTCAGTGCAACAGCGATATAGAGTGTGAGGATACTCAGTGCTGTATGAAAACTGGAAACAAACCAGGTGTATGCTACAGTCTTATTCCAACTGGAGGTACTTGCTTCAATGTAAGTAGTTTTGAAACATATACCGCACAGTTTATACAATGGCCCCGTTAGAAGTTACGTTTGGACTCTTTGGATCATGCAGGCGAAATCTGTTAGAGTAGATTTCTTATGACAGAGAAAACGTCACGGCACGGTTATGGCAGGAATTTCAAATGCTTTGTAGACATAACGACACTGACTTTGTACGATTAAATGCACAGGTTTTAGAATTTGTCAAACTATTGACCACCACTCCCCACTTAGTATGAATTATACACTCCCTGAAGGAGATACTCGAAGATCTATAGCTTTAAAAAATTAATCAGCTGGTCAAGTTCTACCACTGTGTCAAGTTTTGGTTCTTGAACGGTGCAGACTGTACGTTTTTGTGAATTTTTGTCAAAATTCTGACCGACCGTCCCTCCCTCCCTCCTTAGTATTGATGATGCACCCCTTGGAGGTGCTACAGTAGGATCCATGGCTACTGTAGAATTGCTCAGGTCATCGAGTTCTAACACTGTGCCAAGTTTGGTGCTTTTAACCAAAAGTGTACAATCTTTGCACCATATTGCTGGACTAGTGTGAGATCTAGAATTTTGGTTTTTAAACATCCCTAACCTGTATTTGAATTTATAAACATCCTGACACCCATTCTTCGAATTTACATCTTTGATACACAAGCTATTAATTTTGGATTACAGAGTAAACAGGCCAGTGTGCACCTATTTAGAGTCCGTAATTATTATGGCGCGCCCGAGTGGGACACGCAGGATCACTGCACTGTACGGTAGAACACTGGAAAAATATTTATTGTATCAAGAGAAAATGAGCTAAGAGAACTTATCCCCGGACCCCATCAGGAGCCCTACTCGTGCTATTTTTAGAAACAAACTATTTTAAGCTCATTACTAATACTTCCTCGCTCCAATCGTTTTCGCTTGTTTCAAGATCACTGGATAGTTCTGAAGAACTCGTTTCATCATTGTCCACCTCATCGACATATTCGTTTTCGCTTGATGCATCGTCAAAGCTTTCATCAGTGGAATCATGAGAAGTACTCGACTCCTCATCCGCATGTTCGTAGTGGACAAACCAAAACCACTGCCTACCCCTTCTTCCCTTATACTTTCCGATTCTTTCAAGAACCAAATCTTGTTCGTCCACAAAGAAAACCACCATATTGAATTTTAGTGTATTGAGAATGCGACCGCGCTTCCTACGATCTGACCAATCACGTACCGTTCCTCCGGGCTAAAATAACTCAATAGACAAGGCGCATTTTCGAAAAATCAGATATCTGGAGGCATTTTGGGGTAGAGGCTGGTAACATAACTATTCTAAACCGATTTTTCATGCTGAATGCGAATATGACTGTTACCAAGACGTATTCTGCAATCTTATACGTGTAAATGACGTATTTTGTGAATTGCTACAGTCATTTCATACTAACGGCTTTTTCATGTAATACCAAAAGTTCCCAAACTTAAAAACAATTACCATGGCTGGAAAGAGGACATCAAAATCAGTAAAACTGTGAAGTTTGAAGGATAACAGTTGAAAAATCAAGGAGATACGACTTTTTCAGTTTTGCGCCTTGTCTACAAAGTTTGAAAATAGAATTAACGGGTCTCATGATGTGTGCAGAGCCCAGTGTGGGGGCTTAGCTCATTTTCTCTTGATTGTATGTCCGTAAATTGTGGACAGAACTTTCAATAGACTTGATTTGTGCTTGATCATAATATCCTATTAGGGTTTTAGACTTCAAAATGTCTTTACAGAAAGCTTAAATTTTGTGAGCAGTTTCCGCGTCTTGGCATCTCGCAATCGTCGATAGTTTCGCGTCTCACTGGGCATCGTGCACCATAGGTACACCCCGTTATCACGAACGTCGGTTCATACAAGCACCCTGTTTTTATAGATACCCAGTGTATACGGATACACCCCGTTATAATGAACACCGATTCATATGATGGATACCCGGTGTATACGGGTACATGCACCCCGTTATCACGAACGTCGGTTCATACAATCACCCTGTTTTTATAGATACCCAGTGTATACAGATATCCCCCGTTATAACGAGCACCGATTCATACTGGATGGATACCCGGTGTATACGGGTACATGCACCCCGTTATCACGAACGTCGGTTCATACAAGCACCCTGTTTTTATAGATACCCGGTGTATACGGATACACCCCGTTATAATGAACACCGATTCATATGATGGATCACCCGGTGTATACGGGTACACCCAGTTATCATGAACGTCGTTCACACAAGCACCCTTTTTATTGTAGATATCCGGTATATACGGTACCCCGCCCCCCCCCCTCCCCAACCGTATCCGGGGACCCTGTTATGATGGATACCCGGTGTATATACGGATTCCCCTGCATGCTAGTAGGAGCATCCCGTTATTACAAACTCCGGTTAAAAATAATTATCTTAAACCTTTCCTTTAAGACAATGTGATGTAACGCTACTTTCGCGAGACGTAACCACTCCATCAGACCCTAGTATCGATTATCTCGCGCGACTGTTGCGTATAAACGTCTTTATAATAAATTGATAATTTTGGTTTTGTTTCAGGTGGCGAACCACTGCCCAAGGTGTAGCGCCGATAACAAGTGCAACCAATACATTCCAGCCCCTCCAATAGGCAAATGTGAAGCGAAATGAACATGCAATGAACAGTCCTTGCGTATAAACCCTGTATTGTATTACGAATAAATTGTGCATTATAAAATTTTAGGTCTTTATTTCAAAAATATAATTTATGCTCTTTATTACTGAAAATGTTTATAAAGCTTCCTCTCATGTTTGTGGGCAAGTACAATTAGACAAGGCGCAAAACTGAAAAAGTGGATCGCAAAAAGTGCAGAAGGCATTTTGGGGTAGAGGCTGGTGACATAACTATTCTGAACTAATTTTTCATGCTGAATGCGAATATGACTGTTACCAAAACGTATTCTGCAATCTTATACGTGTAAATGACGTATTTTGTGAATTGCTACAGTCATTTCATACTAACGGCTTTTTCATGTAATTCCAAAAGTTCCCAAACTTAAAAACAATTACCATGGCTGGAAAGAGCATATCAAAATCAGTAAAACTGTGAAGTTTGAAGGATATCAGTTGAAAAATCAAGGAGATACGAATTTTCAAAAAACGAAATTTGTTTGTATCTCTTGCATAACTTTAAGTGTTTTCATACAAAATTTCGTTTTTTGAAAATTCGTATCTCCTTGATTTTTCAACTGATATCCTTCAAACTTCACAGTTTTACTGATTTTGGTGTGCTCTTTCCAGCTATGGTAATTGTTTTTAAGTTTGGGAACTTTTGGAATTACATGAAAAAGCCGTTAGTATGAAATGACCGTGTAGCAATTCACAAAATACGTCATTTACACGTATAAGATTGCAGAATACGTCTTGGTAACAGTCATATTCGCATTCAGCATGAAAAATCGGTTTAGAATAGTTATGTTACCAGCCTCTACCCCAAAATGCCTCCAGGTATCTGATTTTTCGAAAATGCGCCTTGTCTAAATAGAAAGGTTTTGAATAACAAAAGATTTTATTTCTCTTGGGAGAAAATCACTATTATTTTGACCACAAACATGTCTGCCGTGAAATCCCTCTATTGTAAAGCGAGACTGAAGGTTTTAAGGATTTAACAAAGATGGTACTTGTCGGTCTATAGAGATGAATCATTTTTTTTTATTATTTTGGAGATGGACGTCTTTCATTTTTCCTTCTCTGCTGACTTCACCATCGATTTAGTGGCTTTTTTAATTAATTAATTAATTCATTCATTCATTCATTCATTAATTCATTCATTCATTAATTCATTCATTCATTCATTCATTCATTCATTCATTCATTCATTCGTTCGTTCGTTCATCCACTCATAATCTTTAATTAATCAATTAGTCAATTAACATAATCAACTTCCTGATTAGTTCTTCCATTAATTAATTAATTCATTCATTCATTCATACACTCAGTTGCCCACTCACTCATCCATCAATCTGCCCCTCCGTCCACCCATTCGTCTAGTGCCAATGATTGTCATGTTGTTTAAGATTTCGTTACATTTTTCTGCAATACACATGGCAGTATTTTCAGGGCTAGGGGATTCCGCTCCAAAAAACATGCGCAGAATATCACAAATATCCTCATCGTAGTGTTGTGGGAGTTTCTGAAAGTGAGCGCAGTTGAGTTTCAACTTCTGAAAAAAATAAAAAATAAAAATGACGATGAGAAATAGCAACAAAAGCATTTTCAGTGACTAGAAGACGTCATTTTTTCTGATATTACACATAAAAAATAGCTAAAAAACAATTTAAACAAACAAGCAAATTACCAAACAAGCAAACCAATTAAGACAGACAAACAAACAGGAAAACGAGGTTATGCGTCCTCAAAAACCGTCCGAAAGTTGGAATACGTTGTATGAGTACAATAATAAGATTTTCTATAATTATTATAGAAAATCTTGAGTATCATTAATAGTTACGATTGATGTTTCGAACGTTTTCGTAATAGGCTCCTTGCATCACGTTGGATGGAAGGCAAAACAAAATAATTTCAATGTCCAGAGAACTGGAACCTATTGTTTTGCCCTCCAAATTGAGCTGCATTTCGACGTGCTGCAAGGGGCCTATTGCCCGAGCCTTTAAGCTAGTCGGTCATTTGAAAACAGTCAAAACATCACTCATACTTATATCAATTAATGCCCAATAGCACTCGATAATATCGTACGATTGGTTATCTATAATACACTCACCAATTTGATTGTACTGTACTGAGTGTATCGACGATTAATTGTACTCGTCTCAACTAATCAAAATCTAGCAATACTGATGAGTGTATACAACTTATAGCTTCCATTTTTCCGCGCGTCTGTACTTTAATAGATGCAGATGACGTCAAAATGTGGCGAAAACAACAAATTACGCCACGAGATGAAGTCGAGTGGTATGGTGTGGCCTTGTTCTCACAACCTTTTGACGCCTTCTGTGCCCCGGACGGGGCATCACATGTGGCTTGAGTTTCTTGTTCGTTCTCTCCCTTGCTTCGAGGGTTTTTTCTCCGGGTTCTCCGGTTTTTCCTCCCTCAGTAAAAACGAACTAGTTTCGATCTAAGCTGTGCTCCGTGATCAGACATGAGTCGTATGGTGGCTGCTACGTGTATGTGTATGTAAATTTGTATGTAAATGTGTGATTGTTCAATTGTCTCATAATGAAAGCGCCCTTGTAAACCTTCGACTCGATCACGTTGAGCTGCGCCCTTCGTAATTCAGCACTTGGCTGCAAGGAAGGGTGATGAGCTACCCCAAATTAATTAATTAATTTATTCATTTATTTATTTATCTATTAGAGTACAGAACCATGAAAAAATGCAATTTATTTGTTCATCTAAACATTTCGGTCAACGAGAGCACGCGTAAGATTGAATGACGTCCTCTATGCGTGTGTACTATAATAACATACGGTGCTCGACCAATCAGAGCTGGTGTAATATACCAAGTATTATATATTATAAAATTCTTGGGTTGCATGTGACGTCACGGCAGCCATCTTGGATGAACTTCTCATTTCTCATTAGCGTCACTTGTTTGTTCATCCAACATGGCTACCGCTCTATTGTCTACTGAATCCCCAAAGGAATGGATGAAACCCAGCAATAGCAAATTTTAGACGAACTATAGAAGTTCCTTACCAATAAATCGTTCGAATTGCAAAAGTTTCCAAGCATTTCCAACAGAAAACAACCTGCTGAGGTAATATCTTTTCTTTGTGAAAAGTCCTGGAAAAAATATCAAAAAAGGAGCGATAAGCTGAAGGGAAACTTCTCATAACGGTAGCATGACAATGATTACCATGGTAACACTA
Organism: Telmatactis stephensoni; assembly: GCA_029948255.1. Lineage (NCBI taxonomy): Eukaryota > Metazoa > Cnidaria > Anthozoa > Actiniaria > Isophelliidae > Telmatactis > Telmatactis stephensoni. The sequence continues at coordinate 206,586 of JALIZF010001317.1, read as the reverse complement.
TAGTAAAAGACCTTTAACGTACGTTATTATAAATGGGAGAAGCATTTCCAAAATCTGCAAGTTTTGCTTGAAGTCGGGTGTAATCCAATAACACATTCGCAGCTACAAAATAAGCAAATAAATAAAGCAATAAATATATAAATAAATGAATGAATGAATAAATTGAAAGTGAGTATAGGTACGTAGCTAGGTACGTAGGTAGATAGGTCGGTAGTGCGAGGGGTAGGTAGGTAGGTGGGTGGGTAGGTGGGTAGGTAGGTAGGTAGGTAGGTGGGTGGGTGGGTGGGTGGGTGGGTGGGTAGGTAGGTATGTAGGTAGGTAGGGACGTATTTGGTTACTAAAAAACTAAAGGAACTCCAAATTCATTTTGTACGAGCGTTATTTGTTCTTGTCACCCTCCCCCTTTAAGCAATGTTGAGCGTCAATTTCAGAACGTAAACACTACCTATCTACCAACATTGGATGGGAGGGGGAGGGGAGGGTGCAATAAATTTCTTATTCCATATATTTAGTTGTTTCATTGAACATCTAGCAAATACTTATATATTAAACAATTATTTTCAATCAAGCTGGTTTAATAATAATAATAGATACATATTTTATTTTGATGTTCCAACAGTTATGTACGTCTTGATTGTAGGTAGGTAGGTGGGTGGGTGGGCGGGTGAGTGGGTGGGTGGGTGGTTTGTTGTGTAGGTAGGTAGGTAGGTAGGTAGGTAGGTAGGTAGGTAGGTAGGTAGGTAGGTAGGTAGGTAGGTAGGTAGGTAGGTAGGTAGGTAGGTAGGTAGGTAGGTAGGTAGGTAGGTAGGTAGGTAGGTAGGTAGGTAGGTAGGTAGGTAGGTAGGTAGGTAGGTAGGTAGGTAGGTAGGTAGGTAGGTAGGTAGGTAGGTAGGTAGGTAGGTAGGTAGGTAGGTAGGTAGGTAGGTAAATGAAGATTACTTTACCCTTGACATCGTTATGTATAATTCCTTTGACGTGTAAAAAGGCAAGGTAGGTAGGTAGGTAGGTAGGTAGGTAGGTAGGTAGGTAGGTAGGTAGGTAGGTAGGTAGGTAGGTAGGTAGGTAGGTAGGTAGGTAGGTAGGTAGGTAGGTAGGTAGGTAGGTAGGTAGGTAAATGAAGATTACTTTACCCTTGACATCGTTATGTATAATTCCTTTGACGTGTAAAAAGGCAAGGTAGGTAGGTAGGTAGGTAGGTAGGTAGGTAGGTAGGTAGGTAGGTAGGTAGGTAGGTAGGTAGGTAGGTAAATGAAGATTACTTTACCCTTGACATCGTTATGTATAATTCCTTTGACGTGTAAAAAGGCAAGTCCTGACAGAACATCTTTTAGATAACTTAAACAATTTACTTTTGGAAGTCCGCTATCCTGGAATTCTTTTAGTTTTAGTAATTCTTCAACAGTTCCTCCTGTTAAATTTAAAAGGTCATGATGAGATATAATGATTGGGTACCCTTGGTATCTCGCCACGGTAACCCGTGTACTAGTGGCGAGCGCCTTGGGCGTAAGAAGAAAAGAGTAAAACTAAAATTTTGATTTGTTATGAAAAGACCACACGTCAACCGTCCAGTTTCCCCTCTAACCAAGTATCCACCCCACAAATGATCAATTAAACAATCTGCAACCAGAAAGCCTTTACTTAAGTTAAAATTTGGGGTAGCTCATCCAACCTTCCTTGCAGCACAATTGCTGAATTTCGAAGGACGCAACTCAATTAACTTACCAGATTAACGTGATCGAGTCGAAGGCATACAAAGGCGCTTTGATGCCTTTCATTTGCGAGACAGTTATATATTTACATACACACACACACACGCAGCAGCTACTATCCGATCCATGTCTGATAACAGAGTACAGCTTAGATCGGAACTAGTTTGTTTTTACTGAGGCAGAAAAACCGGGCCAGAGCTCGAGCCCCGTCGGGGAATCGAACCCGGGGCTACAAAAGACCGGCGCTCTCACCGCTCGGCCACCCTCGCTTCCTCTTAGCAACCAACCATCGCGTAACTAGAAACTACTAGATATTTATCTGTACCTTCCATTAATTCCATAAAGATACAAACATTTTTCTCCAAAAAAGCAGCACCATAAAACGGCACAATGTTTTCACTTCCACTTAATGACATCGCTCCAATTTTCTCCTGTTCGTACTGGTCCTTGGCAGCTAAGCACAGTGACAGCACTTCTTCCTTGTTATATTTATGCTGGAAATAAAGATGGTAGGAGACATAAGAGATTTATAAGACGACATGAATCTTGTACCGCCCATCCCAAACAAAAAATGATCTTTCTCTTTTCGAGAAGTTCAATTTCAATGTTTTCGTAAAGGTCAATTGAAATTTAGCCCGGCTAGGACTTTAAGCACAACCGTTGTTGCAATAACATGTTGCAGGTTTTTCAAAGCTCGTCTTAAACTAACAACATTGTTGTCATTAGTTTTTTTAAGCAATGCGCGCCATGTTGCGCTACGCAAACTTTTGACGTAACGGTTAAAACGCAGGCGAAAGGAGCACTTGGATAAAAATCTATGAAAATTGAAAATGACTTGAAACTTAGTGAAACCTATGTATACGGTGCCAATAATCACCATGAAGCAACATTTTCTTCATATATCCGAAAGAGATGGATAATATTGTCAAGATTTTTAGCATCTATATATATTGTATGTAAATGACGTCATGATGACGGAGATTACTCAACCCTATTGTTCTTTTAAGTTTTAAACCAAAATTTATCCATGATAATGAGCTTAAAATGCAGATTTCCTGTCGGAGGTTAGCTAGTTATTTAACTATATTAATCTTCATATAGAAATAATATAATCAGTTTCCAATTTTCACCGATTGTCCTCCAAGTGGGCCTTTAAACCAGCCTCGAAAATGGAGCTGTGACAAAATTCTTTAGGCGCCAAAAGTAATTCTAGTCGTGCGCGCAGCGAACGAATTCATTCAATCTTGTCAAAGAGTTAACTAAGGGTAACAGAAGCTGGAAGGAAACTTGTACCAGTTTCTTGACGCAAAAAATATTTCCAGTATCTTTTTGATCTTGCTTGATGGTGTATCCAATAAAGCACTGCCCACTTGCTCCACGCCCTAGAGGTTTTGTAGATGTTGTTGTCCATTGATTCCCTTCATCAAAACGACATGTGCCACTTAGAGGTAATTTGTCAACAGGCCAGCGGTAGCCAACTCCATTAGCCTGAAGGTGGTGCATATGAAGAGTTCAGCAATGACAAACAAACAAACAATTTAAAGAACAAACCGGCGAACAAACAGACAAACAACAACGCTTTTAAGCAAAAAACGATAAATCTTTTGGACTTTGAAAGGCGTGAGGAGGGAAATGAAGGAAAAGATGCTGAAGGGATGAAGGACGAAGAAAAAATCAGAAAAAAGCATGAATAAAGACTGACAGAGAAAAATGAATAAAGAAAGGAAAAAATGCAAAAATAGAGACGGAGGAAAGAAATACAAAAAATAGGTATGGATGAGGAAGGGGAAAAGGCAGGAAAGCTGTATGAAAAAGAGAACGGAAGGAAAGAAAAAAGGAAGGAAGGAAGGAAGGAAGGAAGGAAGGAAGGAAGGAAGGAAGGAAGGAAGGAAGGAAGGAAGGAAGGAAGGAAGGAAGGAAGGAAGGAAGGAAGGAAGGAAGGAAGGAAGGAAGGAAGGAAGGAAGGAAGGAAGGAAGGAAGGAAGGAAGGAAGGAAGGAAGGAAGGAAGGAAGGAAGGAAGGAAGGAAGGAAGGAAGGAAGGAAGGAAGGAAGGAAGGAAGGAAGGAAGGAAGGAAGGAAGGAAGGAAGGAAGGAAGGAAGGAAGGAAGGAAGGAAGGAAGGAAGGAAGGAAGGAAGGAAGGAAGGAAGGAAGGAAGGAAGGAAGGAAGGAAGGAAGGAAGGAAGGAAGGAAGGAAGGAAAAATGAACGCACAAAAACTACAGGAAGGGGACTGGTGGAGTCCTTGGACCAAGGGAAAAAGGAAAAAGGAAAGGATAGGATGGATGGTGGATAAAGGATTAATAAGAATAATGAAATGAAAGAAAGAAACACAAAGAGAGATTTGAATTGGGAATTGAAGTTAAGAAAGAAAGACAGGTACGAGGGAAGAAAGAAGAAATCAAGGAGAGAGGGAGAAGTGAGGAAAGGGAGGAAAGTAGGAAGAAAGGGAACAAAGTGGGGAAGGCAGCCAGGGAGCAGCAGGAGGAACTGGAAGAAAACCAAACAAACAAAAACAATAAAATAAAAACAACAAAAACCGTGAAGACATGCGTGGCTTACCTTGTACTTTGGAATCAAAATCTGTTTGTCTGCATAATTATTATTCAAAGTTTCGGGAATATCCTCAATTCCGTCTACGCTAGCAGAGCTGTAGAGATAACTCTTACTAAGTGAATTGCCAGATGATGCAACCGAGCAAGAACGTCCATCTTCTGAGACTACTGGGTTTCCAGATGAGTCATTTGTTGGTGGGTCTGAAGATGGAACTCCAGGGGCCATAGCAAGCAATCTTTCCAAATCGTTCTCAATGGCTTGGTCTGTTATTTGTAAGTTTTCAAATCGTGAGTTGTTTTGATCAATATAGCCACTATCTGTATCACCTAGCAAATTTTTCAAACGTTTTTCGCGGTCGAGCGTTTCTTGGTCGATATATTTTGCTTCGAGATCAACACCACGTGTGTAAACATCGTCTGAATCATTTTCAAAACATTTTTTGTCCGCAAAGGAAGCAGAGGTACACGTACTTGTCGAAGCTTGATTCTCATTTTCTAAATAACTCAAAGAAACTTTCTGAGCATGAACATCGGTTTTCGTCCAGTCATAATTCTGTCCAGGAATTTCTAAACCAGTTGCTATACCTCTCTGAAGCAATACATCTTCAGACGATCTGCTAACACTTACAGCGATTGCTGAAATAGGTCCATTAAAGTAATTTTGTGGGTCAAACGCATTGGCGCCATTTCTATTGTTTTGGATATTAAGTGCTTCGGTGTCGGAATCTGTATCTCCATTGGAGTTAACAACGTTATTTACATCATCGTAGAGATCTACATTACTTTCATCCATCGGAATAATTTCTATAATTCACGTCCATAGTCCAGGATTAATCGTACCCAGTTTAGATAAACAGTAATCATTTCAATACAGTAATCATATTTCGTCTTCCTCGTCCTGTTCCGGGAAAACCAACCGGAAGTTGAACCAGTCTTCCTCGGAATATTTAAATTTTGAATTCTGATATGGACGTCAGCCAAAAAGAATATAATAGAGCTGTTATTCTCAGCAGAAAAGAAGTAATCTTATAATCTGTCAGATCTGTAGCGAAATAGCTGCTGAAGCTTCATGCAATCTTTGGTTGGAAATTCAGGAATGGACAGTGATATCCTGGAGCGTGGAATTGAACTGACAAAATAGAAACCTCAGGCCTTCACAGAGCTAAACCAAGAAACATGCATGTTTCCTTGTTTTTGGCGATAGATTTTTTGTGGAAGAAAGAATGCAAAAGCTACGATATTTGGACGATTATCTAGTAACTATTAAACAAAATTTCCAAATTTAATAAAATTTAATAAAACAGAAAAAATATATATATATATAACCTTCAGTGAACTTTCTGCTACCAGAAACTGTCTTAAATAACTGGCCATGGTGACACATATAAACAAAATTTCTACTTAGCCTTGTAGAACTAATATTTTGTTTCAGCAGATAGACCATTAGTAATGCATGGGCTCCTGGTTTCAGAATTGGCTTCTGTTGCTCACTCCTCCCATTTTCAAGGATCTTTTAGAGTGTGAAGTGGATATACAGATCTCAGCAACCCTGAATAAAGTATCACATACCACATTTTAGTATGCCGTCAGGAAAGGTACTGGTGCACCAACATAGCTGTGACTGTTGTCACCTGAGGGGAGGGGGGGGTACTCCTAATGTTTTGCTAATATGGATGTGCAGCATATATCATCCAGTTTTTAGGCTTGCAAGATTAGTAAAACAGATTTTTGAAGCAAAACTAGTGAATTTTTTGATGGCAAGTAAACTAAAACCCATCAAAATACACTTTTTCCTTTCTAGGATTTGAAAAAAAAGTTATTTTTCAAATTTAGGGCAGAATTTTTTGGATATTTCAGTCTGCAGTTTGAGAGAAGGCCACTGCACATATTTTCTGACCAAATACATTCTCCCAAGGTTTTGTGATTTAGCCCACAGTGATCATGGTAGAACACAATATGCAACACAACACCTGTAGTTAAGATTAGAAATTACATTTTTTTTATTTGAATGCCCTTGAACTTTAAATTCTGAATTGTTTTGTAAATAGCATTCATAATCATCTCAAAAAGTGCCTTTCTGAATACATATGAACAGCAAAATAATTATAATTGTTCAACTTATGAGAACATCATAATCATAAATATAGCTCAACTACATTACATAATGGCAAAGGTGAATTATTCACACCATAAAAGTTGTACCGTCTGGTACATATTGGTTGGTAAAGTACATATGGACTTGAACACCTTGAGATGTACACCTTACCACCCACTTCCTGATACTGTGACAACCATATCCTCCTACCTTACCAACTACTTACTAATACCTTATCAACTACTTACTGATACCTTACCAACTACATGTACTTATTGATAACCAACTGATATCTTATCAACCACATTTTTTGTCAGAAAAGCAGTACAAAATGAAATTCCCAGAATTTTCCAAATTGAGAATTTCCTATGACCATGGCAACCCTGCAGACACCTTACCAACCAACCAACAACATCTTACCAACAACTTACTGATACCTAACTACTAAGTTGTTGGTAAGATGTCAGTGGGTGAGTGGTAAGGTGTCAGGAAGTGGTTGATAAGGTGTCAGCAAGTTGTTGGTAAGGTGTCAGTGCATGGGTGGGTGGTAAGAAGTAATCAGTAAGTGGTTGATAATGTGACAGTAAATAGTTTGGAATGTGTCAGTAAGTGGTTGGTAAGGTGTCAGTAAATTGTTGGTAAGGTGTCAGTGGGTGTTTGTTAAGGTGTCAGTAAGTCATCAACCATTGATTGACACCTTACCACCCACCCATTGACACCTTACCAACAACGTATTGACACCTTACCAACCACTTATTGACATCTTACCACCAACTGACAACTTACTAACAATTTACTGACACCTTACCAACCACTTACTGAAACCTTAGGTGGACGGACCATTAGAAAAGTGATGGAGGGGGGAGTTTGGGATTGGCATAAATTTTTTTTTGGCCACCAAAAGTGGAAATGAATTGTTTTCACTTTAGCAGGAATTTTATTTTAAGAAAATGTCCCGGCAGATTTTTTTTCCCAAAATTTTTATTGGAAATGGCTTTTACCCTCCCCCCCCCCCCCCATCACTTTTCTAATAATCCGTCCCTTACCAACTACCAACCAACCACTGGCACCTTACCAACCACTGACACCTTATTAGCAAACTTTAGAGTTTTAGTATTGGCCTTGTGAGCATTCTTGATACTGAATCATAGTCGAGTACACAGATTGAAACTTTACATTGTAATGTAAAAAAAAGGAAATCGACTATGATTCAGTATTTAAAGAACAGAGGGGCAATTTTAAAAACTTGTACTCATAGTTGTCCTTGCCCTTGTAGTCATGCAGATCTAAAGTTTGCTACTGACACTATACTAACTACATGTACCTAGCAACACATACCTTACTAACCATTTCCTGAATAATGCATTTTTTTATGACTGTGAAAATGGCACTGTTGTGGCATAGCACTGTTACAGAAGAAATTTTGCATGATTTTATAAAAAAAAAACACAGGGGTGAGTCAAGGATTATCTTCAGGAGGGGGTACACCATCTTCTTGTGGGGTGCACCAACATATAAATTGGAAACTGCCAAGATGATATTTTAGAAAAAAATATATTATTTTGAGAGAAATTAGGATTTTAAGTCATGTAAAGGAGGGGGTGTGCATCCCTCCCTTAAATCAGCCCCTGAACACAGCACTGACACAGTCATGGCATGGTCCATTTCACACTTGATCATAAGAAATCTGCCCTATGTGAATTTTTCCTTATGTTTACCTGAGTGTATGAGTATTGTAAAAGGTACTGAAGTCCATAAAAGTACCTAAATAAATTCAATAAATTCTCCTTCAATATAGTCTCTGTCAATGTAGCTTCCATATCTTGCTTGTTTTCAATAATGTAACATGAAGCGTATTCAACATCAGGTTGATCAAAGTTGGATGGAAGTACCAAAATTGTATAGAAAAATATATATAGATCTAATAATTGTCATCTGGTATTTAGGGGAGTAACTGTCTCTGATACTGTGTAATTATTTGCTGTCGCAACTGGTGCTGAATATGACAAAGTATTTTGAGCATCTAGAGACCTATGTGGTCTGAGTCCAACACCTGGCTTGGCAATGTAACTCTCATCTGGCTCATTCCAAGCAAGAAGTGGTGCAGTTTCTCTCTGATTTCTAGGGGGAGCAGAGGCTGCCCTGAGCTGCCTTCGTTGAAGTTGTAAATTTGTCCTCACATGAAGTGGTTCTGTCTCGTTCCATCCTCTTTCAGATGGAGTAGAGGATCTTTCAAAGTGGGAACGATAGGTAGTTAGCATTCCTTCATTTTCATTGCCTCTCCAAGTTATAAGATCTCTTGTATTTTTGGTGTGTTGTGTACGTGCAGAATCTGCTGTGAAAAATTTTCTTTTTCCAAGTCCCTATAAAGATCAAAGGATAGCAAAGGAAGATTATCAGTAAATATATAATAGTTTTACATGTTTAGAAAGAAAAAATTGTGTGTCGAATAAAATAGAAATTGCACTTTTATCAAACATTTTGTTAAAGTTTGGGGAGTACGTAGCTTTTTTATGCGTCATTTGTTGTAAGTTGTTGTTATTGCATGCCATGTTCATAATTTGTGAAACTTTGTACTCTGCACCTCAAATTGCTTCACTTACCAAATGAAAAAAGGCTTCTAAGTTCCCCGCATTACTGTGTGCATTTCTGTTGTCGTGTCTTGAAAACGAGTGCCGGTTGGATCTCTCCTAATAAACAGTCAAACGTAAGACAAGGTCAAATCAACAATTTCAACTGAATGCACTGAAATTCTCGTTTATATTTTCAACTTCATAGCTGTCGGACTCGACATTGTTTTTATAAAAAGTGACTTCTTGATTAAGTAACATAACTTAAGTACAGAAGGACTGTGAAATTAAATACTAATTGCTTCAATTATCAAAATAATCAAAGTCAAACGGTACTGCTCGGTTCTAGATCCTTGGTCAAGTTGTTAAGTGCTTGAAAATTAATCAAGACTCTGACGTTCGCATACTGACTTACCTTTGAGAGATTTAGAAATTTTTGTGGTGGTACAGGCTTCGCTCTCTGCCGATAAGGAATGGTGTAATCAATCCTTGTTTTACTTCTAAAATGGCCATGGAAACCTGTAGGGAACTAAGGCAAATGTACAAGAGTCTTCATGGTGAAACATGGCAAGACAAAGCACGCTTTCACTTTGATTTTTCACAACTTTTCTTACCCAGCTGCCTGAAATGTCATTATTTGATCTTGCCATCTTGCTTTAGTTGAACATCATGCTTTTTTGTTGCATTTAGAAGAACTAAGGGTGAGTTTCATTCACAGATTTGCATCTCTGTTAGTTTCTGTTTTATTGTGTTGTCGTTTCCACGGAGCTTGATGTGAAGGTCACTTGAGCGAATCAGCCAATCACAACGCACAGCACGACGCTTATTGTGCCATGCATGCTTGATTTGTTTGATGACACTGATTAAAAGAATAAAAATTTGAAATGTTTTGACTTTTTAATTGTAGTTTATAGAGCATAGTATTATGCCGTTATTTATATTTTATAGCTAACAATTATCGTATTTAATTTCACTTCACTTTTACTTCCGGTCCAAGAAACGTCCATCAAAAGTTTCATCAAATTCTTTTTTCTCCCGGAGAAGTTGTCGACAGATAGATTTTAGTCTTTACTTGAAGGTGGAAAGTTTCAGAAGTTTGAGATAATCAAATCACGAAAAAAGGCCGAAACATATATTAATTTAACAAATAGAACAGCTTTTTCAAAAAGTGGGGAGAGCACTCGCCTACGGCTTGTGCCCTTCAGCTTTCGTGCTCTCGTCACTTCCTGCATTTGTGCTGTATTTACTGAACCATGTCGAACCATGTACTGAACCGGAGTACGATAAAAAGATGTTCTACTTGTTTTATTATATAGTTTAAGTAAATATTCAAGAGAAAGAGTTTGCTGACATCAGAACTGTGCTCCGTTCTCCTCTACTATGGAACTCTCTTCCTGTAATGCACCTATCAATGTAAGTCCCGTGGGGGGGTATTCGGGCAATGGGTGGGGATTTGACAGAAAATGCTTGCCCGTGGATGGGGAAATTGATCGCAAAGTCAATCCCCTGGGTCGGGATTTGATTTTTAGAAAGCGATTGGGATACCTGTGTTGTACAGAAGGCCAGGTCACTAAGTAAACACCTCGTGGTTTTTGGTTCGGCTTGGTGTAGTTGTCAAGGTGAGATGTCAAGGTAAGATGCACAAAAACAAAGCATTAAACGCTTTTTTATCATGTTAAATAGATGAAAATAGTCTTTGTAGATATAAATGTCAGTGAAATGCCATTTTCGTCAAAGTCAAAACCAAAGAAAAAGTCAAAGGATACGAAAAAGTCAAAGGATACGAAAAAGTCAAAGGATACGAAAAAGGCACAGGATAAGAAAAAGGCAAAGGATAAGGAAACACAAAATCAAGATGAAGAAAAGTGCAGTACTTGTGGACAGAATGAACCAGATGATGATGCTGAGGAAGATATAGAATGGATATGTTGTGACTGCTGCTCCTCCTGGTCCCATGACATGTGTTGGTGCAACTCAACAAGATGCTTCTGATTATTGGATTTGTGCAATTTGTTGTTACAATTAAATAAAAAAACACTAACATTCTTTTGTATTGGAGTGGTGGAGTTATTTTAATATATTTGATTGACCCCTGGGTCGGGTTTTTATGCACCATTTGATTGAAAGCTTCTTCCCCACCCTGGGGATTTTGAATATTTTTTAAGGATTTTTGTCAAATCCCCACCCATTGCCCGAATACCCCCCCACGGGACTTACATTGATAGGTGCATAACTCCCGGCCATACCAATCGATAAAAATCGATCATCGGAAACTAATCGAATTAATCGATATTAATCAATATTAATCACTTGATTAGTATTGATTAATATCGGAAATGGATGAAAATCGATACTCACAACCCAAGTTACTCTAATCATATCGATTATTATCGATTTTCATCGATTTTCATCGATTATCATCGATTATTATCGATTCTTACATTCGCCACGGGTTTGAAACTCATCGATAAAAATCGATGATAATCGAAAATAATCGATACTCACACATTTCTGAGTTATCGATTTTCATCGATTTCCGATATCAATCGATTGATTAATATTGATTATTATCGATTTTTATCGATTATCGGAATTATCGATTGGTATGGCCGGGTGTAACTATAAGAGACATAACTTCTTTGGACTCCTTCAAGACTGGCCTACAATTTATAATTTTCTTTTTAACTTTTATACAGCGCCTAGAACTGACTTGTATAGGCGCTCTACAAGCATTTTTATTATTATTATCATTATTTATTATTATTAATTTATATAAAGCACAGCTTTCAGCCAATCTGAGCGCGCGTATCGACAAGTTTCACGAGGACGCAAAAAGATTTTAGACACGTTTCACGTCAAAATAAATCAGCCATTCACGTTTCTGACGCAAAAGGTATAGGGGACCCTGTCCAATTGGACATCAGTACACTTGAAATTGAAACTTGAAATTAAGTTGGACAATTAATTTACCAGAGGATAAAGATAAGTGCTAATAATATTGGGATTAGAAGCAATTATATAATTTATAACAGGACTCAATGCTTGTCCAATTTGAAAATAAAGCTATTATCATTATTATCTTTATAAATATTACTATTAATATTATTATTATCATGTTATTATTATTTGGATTAATAAGCCTTCATAATACATGTTAGAAGCACATATCACATAAGCCATTGTTCTTTCCCATATCTATCTTCTATTGCTAAGCTCAGAATTACCATTAGATACCATTGGTGAAATGTGTTTATGGTGTCTATTGGTGAATTTCCACAGGGTTCCCTCTAAAAACCCTATCACAATATGTACGCTCGTGTTTGGGATTCCTGTGGTATCAAATGCTTGGCTTTGGGATTCCTTTGTAATATCCTTTGTGGTATCCTTTGTGGTAGCCTTTCTTAGCTGTTGCCCGATACTGGCTCGCACTTCGCGCTCGCATATTTACAAATGATCAGTGGTAAGACATCAACTGTTATCATGTCGATGATAATTCTAATTGATATTCTTTAGGCCTGGCAGGTAAATACATCGCGGTAAGGAATGATTTTAGAAGGTATATTGGTATATAACATTGATGCGTTTTGATCTTACACAACCTGAAGGCACAAGTAAAAATATCTTAAGAAAACTCAGTGATTGCCCAAACTCCCCTGTCCTCCTAATTCTCTCTCTCTCCCACCCCCCACCCCCCCTCACTTTTGAAGGTGCTCCGCGGTCCCTGTTGAGAACTTCTCTGAAGATAATAGACACAAAGAACAATGAACATCCCAACGTATCGAACAAGATAATTGTTATGTTCTTCGTTCAAAGATGTTAATTGATGATATTTACAGCGAGCGTGCATTTCATTTCTGATCTTATTTCGAAAAGACGCTTGTGATTGGTTAAAATAACGCTGCTTCCTTTTGGGCATTTTCATAGCAACAGTCGCTTTTGTCATGTTGGCGCGAAAAAAGCATCCAATAGAAATGTCGTTAGAATGACCCTCACGATTTAGCCAATCACAGGCATCTTTTCAAAATTAGAAAGACCGTTGGGGGTCGACTAGAACACGATTCTCGTCGCTGTTAACTAGTTACGTAGTTTCCTTCGCAGCCGTTTTTAGTCTCGTCACGCCAGGCGAATCCTAGCGTTACGAGCCTAAAAACGGCTGCAAAGGAGACTACTAGTTACACAAACGGACTAAACGGGATTTTTTTTCCGGATGTGACGCAACTAACCGATTGTCGGGCAATCCTTACATTTCTTAGTAAGTTCTGGAGTTTTTCAATGGCTGTAAGGGACGGACCATTAGAAAAGTGATGGGGGGGGGGGGGGGGGGGATAGGGCAAAAGCAAAAAAAAATTATTTCCAATAAAAATTTAGAAAAAAAAATCTGCCAGGACATTTTCTTAAAAAAAATATTCTTGCCAAAGTGAAAAAAAAATTCATTTCCACTTTTGGTGGCCAAAAAATTGATCCAATAAATGAACACCAAACGTCAGGATGGAACTCGGCAAAAAGCCGGCATTGGTACGTGTGACCACACGTGACCTCTGTAGTCTGCGCATGTTACCGCATCGGGGCTACAACAGATAAACAAAACGAAAGAATTGCTTTGTGTATAGTTTACAATCGCTAGTATGGATGGAAGCCATGAGCAGGTGAGTTTTCGTTTGAAATATCTGTCATCTGAATTTGAATTTATTTAATTCTCTCCATACTGATTACATCACTTCATTAGATTGAATTACATTACATTGCGGAGACACTTCGTGCGGAGAAAGAGCATAAATATAGTAGTAAATAGTAAATATAGTAGAATTAATTATATATATGACACTTGAACAATCGATTGCTCTACCTTTGGATTGAGATGCCGAGTGATCATGAGGGGTTTAATGGTTCAAAAAGCCTGTCAAACGTACGCATGCTGTCCTTGTTGATCTTGCTCGTACACATTGTTTATTTCGCTCAATATATGACACAAACAAGAAATAAGTTCTATATAATGATTATAGAATCGCATACAAAGCAAATTTGCTCGGAAAAAAGTCCGAGCTCCTAAAAGTAATCAAACTCATAACATTTCAGATTCTGGCTGGATGTATAGTCTCCTACGCACTGATCCATGTGTAGTCTCGTCATGCAAAATCAAAATGGTCTCAAATGTCGCTCAGTGTTTCATGTAAAGGCGGCGAAATAGGAGACACAAGATCCCTCAACTTGTCGCGCAACATTGTTGCGTTGCAGGTTTTTGATCGATGTTGCGCGTTTTTCACCTTGCGTCTCAACTTGCATGTCACGCAACAAAAAGTTTGTTGCGCGTTGAGCGAATTCTGCATCCTGATTGGCTAATTTTATCAAGTCGAGCTTCGTTTCTTCGTTTAAATTTTTCTCTAATACGATATCAACATCCTCTGTTGTAACAGAACTACTAGCCTCTGAAGATTTTTGACGGCGAAACATCCGCCATTTTGTTTGTTTATTAAGTCTGACCTCCACAAAACACGTGACTCCTTTTGACCAATCAAATGAGAGCTTTGGCAAAAATGTTGCGTTACATATGTTGACTGTGTGATGAAAAACGCACAACAAAATCAAAATTTGTTGCGGAAAGTAGACCGGGTTCCAACCTCGCGCAACAATATTTCTCAGCGCGCAACAATTTTTTTGTTGCGTGACAAGTTGAGATCGCGAGGTGAAAAACGCGCAACATCGATCAAAAACCTGCAACGCAACAATGTTGTGCGACAAGTTGAGGGTTCTTATGTCTCGTATTTCGCCGCCTTAAGCCTGGGAGTGCCCCTCCGTTATTTTGAACTCGACTACACTTCGTAACATTTGTGACATCTAAGAAAACGTACATCGTTGCCTTATTAAGGTCTGATCTCACACGAGCTTCTATTAGGCAAGGCACAAAACTGAAAATGTCGATCGCAAAAAGTGCGGAAGGCATTTTGGGGTAGAGGCTGGTAACATAACTATTCTAAACTAATTTTTCATGCTGAATCCGAATATGACTGTTACCAAGACGTATTCTGCAATCTTGTACGTGTAAATGACGTATTTTGTGAATTGCTACAGTTATTTCATAACGGCCTTTTCATGTAATTCCAAAAGTTTCCAAACTTAAAGAAAATTGCCATGGCTGGAAAGAGCATATCAAAATCAAAATCAGTTATGCAAGAGATACAAACAAATTTCGATTTTTTGAAAATTCGTATCTCCTTGATTTTTCAACTTATATCCTTCAAACTTCACAGTTTTACTGATTTTGATGTGCTCTTTCCAGCCATGGTAATTGTTGGTAACTTTTGGAATTACATGAAAAAGCCGTTAGCTAGTATGAATTGACTGTAGCAATGCACAAAATACGTCATTTACACGTATAAGATTGCAGAATACGTCTTGGTAACAGTCATATTCGCATTCAGCATGAAAAATCGGCCGTCTAGAATAGTTATGTTACCAGCCTCTACCCTAAAATGCCTCCAGGTATCTGATTTTTCGAAAATGCGCCTTGTCTACATATAAGTAACTAAGATATAATTTCACATGTTCACCTTGTACATAGTTGACTTTGGTGCGAAAACGTTTTTACATGCGATTTTACATACGCCGTACTAGTCAAATTCATGTGATCATCTGATCACAAGTGAGTCAAATTCATGTGATTGTTTTGTTTGTCCCCGTAACACTAAGCAACACCAATCGCGTTCTGTCTTCCCGATTTTGAAACAACGATTGCTCAATACCTCCCCCTGCAAAAAACTTAATGTGAATCTGACTGCACTATATAATAGGCCATTTGCACGATGGCGTCATTTTACAACAACTACCAGAATGCTCTACGAATTTTCTTTCTTATTCAGATTTTTATACCCTTTTGAGAATAGTCGAACAATTGGCACTAATTACTTTACAAAAGAAAGTGGGCAAAGCATTCCGGTAGTTGTAGTATATGACGCCATCATGCAAATGCCTATTACGGAATCATAGCAGGTAAATCCGCTGACCGTTAGATCTTGTACAAAATCCATGTTGCTTCTTAAAAGTCTTAAAATGGATATAAATGAACGCGAATAAGCAGTATCCGAAAAAATAAAGGCTAAACGATGTAAGATATTAGTAGAATACACTCTGTCGAGCCTCTCTCTTTAATTCATTTCCTGGTTACATTTGTTTAGCGTGGAATTCTTGAACGACTGGATGCTGGTGAAGTGGTAATAGGCGATGGGGGATTTGTTTTCGCTCTGGAAAAAAGAGGATATGTGAGAGCTGGAATATTTACCCCAGAAGTTGTAGTGGAATTTCCTGAAGCTGGTATAGATTTTGTATTTATTATTTGTTTGGTCTAGTTTTCATCATTCTAGACTTCGCCTTTCTTGGCGCATCTTAATGCCATTTCTTTTCCAGTTCGACAACTTCATATCGAGTTCCTTCGTGCTGGTGCTGATGTCATGCAGGCTTATAATTTTTACGCATCAGAAGACAAGCTGGAGAACCGAGGCAACGAAGCAATTAAATACGGTGTAGGTTCTTCAGTTCTTTGCAATGACAGAAACGTTATTAAGAACTACGTTGGTTTTACGATTAATGTCTGTCTTCCCTGCTCGATGACTGTTACGTTGTCCTGTGATTTGTTTTTCATTTCAGCTGAAGGAAATAAACAAGTCTGCGTGCAGATTAGCTCGTGAAGTTGCCAACCAGGGTGATGCATTAGTTGCAGGAGGTATAACTCAAACCCCGTCATACATGGATGGACGAGGAAAAGAAGCTTGCCAAAAGGAATTTAAGAAACAAGTCGATATTCTGATTGAGAACAACGTTGACTTTCTGATTGGCGAGGTACGAAATCGAGTTTTAAAACATCCATTTGACTCTGATTAAATACAGCCTATTTTAAATAGTTTTTGCTCTTTAATAACATTTTTGTTCTAAGATGAGTGGTTACATAGATTTGTGAACTGGACAAAAGATGTAACTTTTCGCCCCATGTAAGCGAATCCGGAATGATGCTGGATTCTGGATTTCAAGGGCCGGATTCCGGACAGTCCACGTGTTGCATTCCGGATTCCAAGATCCGGATTCCGGATTCGAAAAGCTGGATTCCAGATTCCTTTTATCTGACGAATTTTGTTCGAAATGACCGTTGATCTCGCCGACGTCAAGAAGAAGACGCAAAAACAAACGAAATGGTGTCCTGAATGTTGCATCGCGACGTTGTCACGGTAGTCATGCAACGAACGATTGTGATTAATTCGTCATCTAACGTCCTGTGTTTTGCGTAGCGTCCCATTTGCTAAATCACTCTAATGTTACCATTGCGCGCAACTGCATGCTACAGAAGTGGATAGGGGTTCAACTACGTACAGCACGTTATAAGAACGGTTGAGTCGTGTGTCCTGTCCTTTAAGGTGATGTTATTTTAGGCTACAACTTTTGGTGCAATATAAAAATAGTGTAACATAGTGCGCAGCATGTGCGGCTGGTCATTGAACAATCTTCAAAACTTCACAACCTTGTTGGCATCGTTTTGTTGCAGCTTCGTGTGCCATGTTACACTACGCCAACTTTTAACAAACCAATGTTTCGCTAAAAGTTGTCCAATGCAACATCACCTTAGACCGATCGTTAGTAGATCTTAGTATTAGACTTCAGTATCCTTGAAATTCAGGGTTCATTTGTCTTTTTTTAAATGACCATTCCACAGACATTTGATCATGTTGAAGAAGCCGTTTGGGCGACCGAAGTCTGCAAACAGTCTGGTCTTCCCGTGGCAATGTGTGTTGCAGTTTGCCAGTATGGCGACGGAGACGGTGTACCAGTAGAAGAGTGTGCAGTACAACTTGCTAAAGCAGGTGAGTCCTTGGGTTAAGGCCCATCAACATGTACCTACAAATTTTCTATGACAAGATTTCTACGACAAATAGTCTTGACCAACGGTCGAACAATTTTTTTCTTGTCAAGTTTTCTTTGCTATGTGACGGCACTAATTGATTGACACCCGGCCTCGGCTCTTGACCGTGTTGGACGCTTTGGTTGCGATGACCTGTGAACGAAAAATTTGTATTGACAAATCGTCCACACGAACAAATATACCACATGCGTTGTATCTTGAGATGAAAAAAGATCCTCCAAAGAAGCTAAAGTTGTGATATATATGTCTTTAAGATGCTGATATCATTGGAGTTAACTGCCATTTTGGTCCTAACCGATTACTAGAGAGCATACAGTTAATGAAAAAAGGCTTAGATAAAGCAGGAATCAAAAAACACTTAATGATTCAACCCATTGGATATCTTACGCCAGTCGTTGGGAAGGAAGGATTCACTACTTTGCAAGAGTTTCCTTATGGTATGTTTGTCAGGAGAGGAAAGCAGGAGACTGCGCATGCGCACTTATATCTATCTTCTTCACACCTAAGTGTGACGTGTTGCCTCAAGTTCAGCTAATTTTAGAACTCGCTCCGGTCTCCTTCGGTTACTTCGAACGTTTTTAAGGGGGTCATGATGTCGAGATGCATTTCTAAGAATAGTCTAAAAACCGGTAACTCGCTACATCACGTGACACACGTTTCCCAGTCTTCTGGTTATCAGTCTCCTATATAGCTCTACGCCGCATGTGCAATTTTTATCTTATTTGTCATATCAAGAGTGATCTTCTTTCGATTTTTTCCAGCACTTGAGTCGCGTACATTAAATCGCTTCGACGTCTATAAATATGCACGAGAAGCCTATGACGCAGGTGTTCGCTATATTGGAGGCTGTTGTGGCTTTGAAGCCTATCACATCCGGGCAATTGCTGAAGAGGCAAGTAGCGGGAGACCTCACAAACCATTAGCGGTGAAATCGCGCACTCTGAGTGGCTAAAAACTCTGAAATTCGATCTGTTGATTATTTTCTCGCAATAACTAAGATCCCCGATCTTATTTTTCTTAGTTTAAAAGTACTTTTATCTTATAAACATATAAAAGCGAAAACAAACTATCCAGGAGGACCGCTGGGATGGGATAATTCACAAAAGTTCACCCGTTAGCTAAAAATACCCTTTTCCTTCCCTCTGTATCAGTTTCTAAGTCAAAACTCTTGTCACAGTTGAGCAAAGAACGTGGTAAGTTACCAGCTTCACACAGTAAAAGTGGGATGTGGGGTGACAATCTGCGTCAACACACCAAGCCTTGGGTACGAGCCAGGTATGTGCAAATATTGAACAAAGAGATTCCAGTTTTTAGTGCGTCTGTACTCTAACAGATGTACGTCAAAATGTGGTGAGAATAAAACTGAAAAGTACGCCACGAAACGAAGTCGAGTGGCATGGCTGTTGTTCTCAACGGATTTTGACCTCTTCTATATATCTATTAGGGAGCAGACCTACGGAGAAATGGAAGCTATTTGTTTTTTATGATATTTATTTCAACCAAACATTTCAACCAATCAGAGCGCGCATAAATAATATCAATGGCGGCATCTATGCCTGTGTACTGTAATCACACACGGCCGGTTCCAGACCAAACAGAGAGCGCGTAGTACCAGTTATTTTATAAACGTCTATTATTGTCTCTGTCGATATATTTAATCAACCATGCACTTTGTTTCCTAGGAACAAGGAGGACTTTGAAACATGTTTTCAAACATGAACTCGGGCTGAACTAGAAACATACAAGAGAGCATAGCCAGGGCGCGCCCTTTTGAAAACCATCTGCAGCCAGCAGTGACATGTTGCCCGTATTTGCCAGTGGGCTTTTCATAAAAGTGTTCCGAGCTCTTTCAATTATTTCATTCAGATGACTTCAGCTTGCGATAGTAGACAACTGATGCCCTTTAAAAACTTTTCAGCGCAAAAGATGACTGCTGGTTGCAGAGTTGTTCTAAAAATATCTCAAAAACACGTGACCCACGTGTCGGCCTCCTGTTTGTGCCGTTTCTAGAAAAAAATTTAGAAGATCAATGTCTACATATTGAAAGCTTTTATTAACCACCCATTGTCATGTGTACTCCTGTAGAGCCTGCCGCTCGTACTGGGAGAATCTACAGCCTGCATCTGGTCGACCTTACAGTGCTGCTTTATCCAAACCTGCGAAAGGATTTGAAATGGTCGCCGGACATCAAGACATGCAACAACATAGAGAGATGACATCTGCTACAGAACTTGAAGAGGTAATGAGAAAAGCGTCGGAAAACGCGTAAATACACGCAGCGGTTTCAGTACAATTTTAGAATTGTATACCAAGAAAACTTTTGTTAAAACAGATGATTACTTATAATATTGATATAAAAACAGTATAAGCCTCTCAATTATAGACTAGCTAGTACACTAGGGAAATGTGCTAAATTTACCCCCAGGGTACACACATTATAAAATATGAGTACTCTTGAAATAAACGAAACCAAATAAAGGTAGTTCTGTAATTATATCGACTTTGTCATTTGCTCGATTTATCAGTTGTGTAATAAGGAAAGGATGTGAAGGGATAAGGTTGGGGATGAAGGTAGGAAGGAGAAGGAGAGTACAGCACATAACAGCAAACTCTGTTATTTTCCACTATATTCTAATATTCTATGCATAAAACTCTTGG
The DNA here is from genome assembly GCA_029948255.1 of Telmatactis stephensoni. Classification (NCBI taxonomy): domain Eukaryota; kingdom Metazoa; phylum Cnidaria; class Anthozoa; order Actiniaria; family Isophelliidae; genus Telmatactis; species Telmatactis stephensoni. Next base: position 186,096 of record JALIZF010001317.1, on the reverse strand, counting down.
CTCACAAGTCCGTTTTTACTAAGGGAGGAAAACAATGGAGTTGAGTGTTTCTGTGCTGATAGGATCCGTCTTGTTCCAGAAAAGGCGAATAACAACATTTAAAACACTCTTCCCCCTTCCTTGCGCTGCCCCCTCTCTCCTTAGAGAGGTCCCTCCCTCACAATTACTCATCAAATATATATACATTCAGTCAATTTCTTGTTCAATGAAAAACGATCATTGTACTAACAATGTGGTCATTCCAACACTTGTTCCAGATCTTTGGGGAGACAGCCTATGCCTATCTTTCTCTACAGCCTCTGCATTCCGTTACCTTTGCTTATCACACGCTACGTGATCTGTCAACAACTTAATTAGACTCGACTTCGCAGACAGTGTTCGGCGACAAACCCGATCACGTCAACACTACCTCAACTGAGAATCCAATAGTGTATCCGACACACTATGGGATTCTCGACTCAGTAGAAGTAGTGTTGACGTGATAGGCATTTATGGCTTGGAGAGAAGGTTTCCATAACAACTTCCAAACGTTTCCCCAGGACCACTCCACTAGTGAATTTGGGATGAGGCGGAGCAGTCCCGGGCCCCAAGGAAGCGATATTTAGGCAGTGAACAATGCGAACTGGCAAATTCCGAAACTGGCTAGGGAAATTCGTAAAGAACTTATAATTGTCCGCGGTGGTCTACGCCACTTGCATCATGGTGTCACATACCCCTTTGCAAGCTGATAATTCCGTGAGCATTTGGTAAAAGGAAAAGAAGGGATGATAGCAAGAGACCATAATAGTAAGAGAGCGAAACTCACTATTGATGTTTGTGCGATGTTCGTGGCGATTAAAACTTCGCGATCGCGCGCGCAAGGCTTCCGAGATCTTGACAGTGCGGACCAAGCCCGTAGGTTCTTTAATTGATAAAGAAAGTACACTTTAGTCTCAGCTGAATTTGTATGGGCTTCGTACGCGTAGAATCAACAAACTATCAAGTTTGTATAGATTATCCAAATTTTAAAATTGTTTGAAGTACTTAACTTTACTGACGTTTTAAGCCTTCAAACTTGTCTCAAGCTGGAACGGGAAATCAGTTTTGATGATTATCCAGCAAAAAAAAAAAAAAACCCGTAAAATCCATAAATAGTCCTTGGCGTAACTTCTTGACTTTGCAAAAAACCCTTATGCACTTAGAAATGTTCACGGAAATTTATTCTTTTATTCACTCTTTCCTCTGTTTATTTTTGAATTCATTCACGCGGTTACTGGACTTTGATTGGTTTTCCTGTTTCCCCAAGGGTTTGAAACAGTCTATTAGCATCACAATGAAACTTCGCCGAATAGACTACCCCAATTAGACATTAGAATCATTAAGTGTCTAGATAGCGCAGCGGTTTAAGGTGATATCTAAAGGTATGGATTAGGGTCCGGATATCGTCTCCCTCCCTGGCCTTCAGGCTAAGACATGCAACTGTTTTATGTAGCACCGGGATAGCGTGGATGGGGCTGAAATCTTCGTAAGTCGATTCGATGTCTCAGCTTCTTTGAATGTCTCGGGAGAATCGTCCCAAATGTCATTTTTAGCTTTTTACTTTTTTTCAATTATCTAGTAATCCTTTTCCCATTTCCGGGGGGTCCGATTTAAGGGTTACAGATTCGAGCCCTGTGCAGGTCGGAACATTTTTGTTTTTTTCCCTTTTTCCTCTCTTTCTTTTTCTTTTTCGGTTTCTTGATACTTAGATTTTAGCATTTTCAGTAATTTTTGAGTATTTTTTAATCTTTTTGCAATCTGTTCTAATATAACAAATCACATCATTATTAATTTATGCAAATTTTGTTCCATTTATTTCTTGAATATGTGTTATCGATTTTTCTCAACTGGTTTGCATGACAAACGTGTTACGTGAGAGATTTTAATATTCTTCTTTGTTTCTAACTTTAATGAGCATGGCAATCTGTCCTCATATTCCTGAATGCAATATAGTGTTCCTATCAATTTAAACTCTTTTGAGTACAGTTATAGCCTGTAAATTTTGTCTTCTTCTTATCGAGCCTCACCTTGTTCTGTGAGCGAACGAATAAATGAAAGAATGAATTAAATCAACGTCGAACGAATGAATAAATGAGCGAACAAACCACAAGCACTCCTGGCTATTCAATATATCAAGCATCATATGCTCCTGGCTCTGATTCAAAGAGCGTTTTACGCTATGAATATTCGCAGTTTAGGTTACCTGTGTCATGTGCCGCAATTTATTAGAGCGGTAGGTTTTCGTATGAGTGGGAAACTGACCGTACAAGTTACGGTCAATGCACGGTACGGTAGGAATTTCGGCAGGAATTTCGATGTTTTTATAGACATTACGGCACTGACACGATACGTCACGGTACGGTACGGTCAGTTTCCCACTCGTGCGAAAAAACCTTGCGCGCGCGATGGCAAAGTCACTAAAATAATTTTTTAGAACCACTATTATTTTTGAAGTGGGCTTCCTGTGGTCATACGCGTTGGCGGCTTCTGTACTGTTTGGGCTTCGTTTGCTACTGTACGTTGAAATTTTGTAATAAAACACTTAACATGAACAAGGTTTACAAGAGTTCTTTTATTACAAAATTATTATATTCAGTGTTTGTTGTTTTTCCGCACGGCACACAGATTGCCCAAAACTGCATGCCCAATGCAGTAAAGACCACAGGAACTCCAAACTCTCGCAAATTTTTCCTCGCGCGAAAGTCGTCTGGAAAATTCATGATAAATTAGGAGGAGGATTTTTAGTTGGTATATTCTGGCCTGAATTGTTTTTCAGAAATTTGGTTTACAAAATATTTTGAACAATCTTGACAATTTTGCACCAGATGATTTATGGCGGGAAAATTTCGCGCTCTTTTTGTGTGAGCGCGGACGCGCCCGAAGACAAAAACTTTGACGTCATCATCAAAAAATTAGTTGGTGGTTTTCTTCTTGACTAGACTTGCAATCGTTTCTTTATGTCAAATTTGCTTTCATTTATATTTTCTTTTGGAAGTATTTTTCTTCTGAATATTACAGCAGCACGAATGAAGAAATATGTTTGAGTAACGATGTAGCACGGCATAAAAATCCCTAAGAAAAATGTTTGGACCCATACAAAATGTTGTTTCAACTCGCGACCTTTTTAACCCTAACCCTTGGTGAGTATAAAAGAGCTTTCATCCTTTGCAAAATATCGCCTGAACTGGATAGGTTTAATGGGATCATGCTGCTGTTATTGTTCTTTTAAAAAGCCGCGATTTTTGGGACAGTCAACAGTTCAGCCAAGCAGCAAGTGGATCTCAACAATCACAATCGAGCTCTTTGGAGCCAAAGAGCTCTCAGCAACTTCAAAAACACGATTCAAATTATGATGGCTGGTGTATGGGGAGTTCGCAGAAAGCTAACGAGGTAATCTTGTAAGACAATATATTCAAAGTCTACTTAATTTTTTTGCATTCAGTCAGAATTATGCTAAGAATTGTTTATAATCGATTGAAATGATTTGTTACAGGAGGAGCCTGTTAAATACTACATGAAATACTTGTTGAAACCTCCACTGTTTTCAGACCAGAACAAGCACGACCACGAAAAAGGACAAACAGAGAGCTTCAAAGAGTTTATTGAAGCTCAGAAACTAAAAGCTGTTGAGCGAGATCAAAGGTATGGACAAGGGAGTCTGAAAAGATCCGATTTCGAGGATATAGCCTTTTTATAGGGGTGGGGACTTTGTTTTAGACGGCAGAGTGGTTTCTGGAGGGTGTCCTACCCCCTCTTTTTCTACAGAACAAAGACCTACTTTCTAACTTTAGACAGCAAATTTATTAGTGTGTTTTGAGATAAAATATATCGGTAACTGTTTTCTGTAATGCAGTATAAAAACAGCGTGACATAAAGGCTAGGACACTCGAGGTCCGTTGCAAACAAAAACATCTGCAGATATAGAATCGAATTTACTTCTGCGACATGCACTAGTACTGCTTGCATCGCAAATGGCATCGCGCAGTGATAAAATAAATAGTTGTGTGTAGCTTTAATTAGCTTTAAATACCCTTAAAACGGAGCACTGATGGAGAGAGGGGGAGTAAAATGAGCGCACCGTCGACGTCAGGTTTGTCAGTTGAATTACTGTTACGAGTTATCGACATTAAATATGGTTGCTCTACTTTGCTTTACTTTACTTTTGCTGTGGGTTTCAAACTTGGTTCACGTAGCAACGCAATATCCCAAAAGTCGACCAATTTTGTTGCAAAAAAATTGCGGAGTAATAATGTTAACGTTTCTTATACTGTGGGAACGGGGATCTGTTTATAGGACTATGTGCATTCTAAAAATTCTTATAAAGCCAGCAGGGGCTTATAAGAATTAGTTTTGGAATGCACCTGTATGGTCCCAACAGAGCCCCGTTCCCACTGTACATAGAAAAAACATTAACCATTATCACTGTTCCCAATGTGCCAATAATAATGTAGAGCCCATATAATATTCATTTAAATTAGTGATATTTCCAAAGGTTAACATACTCTTAAATTTGAATATACAGAGAACTCCTGGATAGCTTTATCGGATTATTGAAGGACTATACCAAGGAGGTGAGAAAATCATTATATATGTTTATGACGATGAGATGCTGGATAATTGTCCAAATGATGACAACTAGTATGAAAAACGGATAATTCATTTGCGCATAATGATCACTTGCATCAAGCAGACAAATGTAATGAAATGGGTTCTAGAAAACACGAGAACAATATGTGCAACAAAGACGCAACGTGTGTCCACCTCTAAAACAAGTGCGCGCAATTACGCACAAGAGTTGCAGGTTTAGGACCGAGTTCTACGTCTACTGCTTTTTCTGTGACGTTGCGCGCAACATTGCAGGGATGGACACACGGTGCATGCATTTGCGCTGCGCGCAATGTTGCAGAAAAAGCTCAACTTTTTGTATCAAGTTGTATCGCGTTTCTGATCATTAAACACATTAACTTTATGCAATTGTGCAAGCAATGTCATTGTCCTATAGCCAGATGAGTTCAGTTTAATTTCTAACGTTTATAGGTACAGAACGCAATGCAGTCTTTCAAAGACAGTTTACATTCATCCATAACTACAAATAGTAAGAATACTGAGAAGCTCACATCTGCAGCAGAGAAGTCCTTTCACATGGTTGACGAATGTGAGTTAAATTTGGTCATTTCCTATACAAATAGAATTTGTGGCTAACTTTTGTTACTCATTGTCTGATTTTTTTTTCACAGTGAAGGAGGATTTTAACAACAACTTCAAAAAACTTAGAAATGACTTGAGAGAAAACGAAGATTTAAAATCTCTGTTGTTAAAGGTATTTAGGAATAGCTAAAATAATCTTTAGATACTCTTATGAACAATGATGGTGAATCACCTATTTTCTTCTTCATCACCTCACCCTTTCATATTGACTTACGTATAGAGTAGATTTCGTATGACTGTGACAACGGCACCACACGGTCACGACACGGTTACGGCAGGAATTTTGAATGTTTTTATAGACAACACGGCACTGACACGGTTACGGAACGGTTACGGCACGGCGCGGTCCGTTTCACACTTATACGAAATCTGCTCTATCAGTGCCGTGTTGTCTATAAAAACATCTTCAAAATTCCTGCCGTGCCCGTGAGGTGCCGTTTTCACAGCCATGCATACACAATCTGCTCTGACTAGCTTCCATCATGTATAGCACAGTGGAACTTTCACTAGTTTTCTAGAGACATTTTGAAATAAGTGCTAATTAACGTCCACACAAATCCGGGTAACATCGGAAGTTTAACGCGTATTGTCATGTTTTGCCACGTTTTGGTCTTCCGTACGCGTCCACACAAAAACGGCGTTTTCTTTTGTCCAACGTACGAAAACGGAGAAAAAAAGTTGCGTTTTCAAATTTATTCGGATCATTGTTGAACTAGACTAAAACTGTTTGTCTCATTTTAAACAGAAAGAGCAAGACTTACTAAAATTAGAAATGGAGATACAATTACAGAAGAAACAGATAGAGGAGTTAAAGAGAAAGGAAGCTGATGCCCTAAAGAAAGAAGAAGAGTTTAAACAACGCGAGGAAAAGCTTCTTGAAAGGATAAAAGAAGCTGAACAGCGACCATCCTTTTTACGAGATACCCCACCTTCTACCCAAGAGAAAGAGGCAACGACGCACGATGCTGTTGGTACTCTCCACCAAAACCAAAGAAATAACGTGAAAACGGTTACCCATCAATCGGCTGAGCAAGCAGCAAGCAATGCTTATCCCATACAAGCAAATTGTTGTATGAATGGAAATCATTTCCCAAGTTCGCAATTTCATTATCCACGTTTCCACGGTATTCCGAATATTCAAAGTTCTTGTGCTCAATTGTATGGCAGCGGTGATAAACTTGGCAATGGAACCAGCAATGTACATTTGCCTTCACATTGCACTGAGTATAACACTCTACTGCAACGCTCTGAGGCACACCTATTGTCGTCAAGTACATGTCCTACAGCTTCAATAGCTCCAGTACAGAAGTCACAAGGTCAACCTCAATGCCTTCCAACGACTGACTGTAGGCACATGGAGAAGCAAAAACCAATATCTCCTTCTGTAGCATTATCATTGATGGGTAAGCATGGTTTCTTGAGAGCTGTACCTAACCCAGATTCCATTGGGGTCAGCTAGATCTCTTTTGTAGGAAATGTTTAGAGGCAATATGAGGTTGCGCACAACGTTGCAGAATAGTAGAAGTACAACTACATCCTAAACCTGCAACTGCTACGCATAACAAAACTGTTACGAACAAGGAAACTGTTACGAACAACGAAATTTACGCTCAACGAAACTGTTACACACAACGAAACTGTTACGCACAACGAAACTGTTACGAACAACGAAACTGTTACGTTCAACGAAACTGTTACGCACAACAAAACTGTTACACACAATGAAACTGTAACTTACGGCGTACAACGAAACTGTTACGCACAGCGAAACTGTCACGCACAATGAAACTGTTACACACAACGAAATTGTTACGTACAACGAAACTGTTACGCCTAAGTTACGTTCAACGAAGCTGTTATGCACAGCGAAATTGTCACGCAAAACGAAACTACTGCAATAGACACACAGAGTGCCTGAACTGTGTGTTGTGCGCAATGTCGCAGAAAAAATTGCACGAAAAGTTGTATCTTGTTTCTTGCTAAACTAACTTATATGGTATGCTTTCATTTTTGATGACTACGCACCAATTTGCTTTCAATTATATTAGTTGCGCGTTTTTTTTTGTAGAAGTGAATCATCAAGTAAAAAGAGTTCCACAAACTGCTCCGTCTCCCGCGACCGGAACATCACTTATTAACAAAAGCAAACTGCCTAAAAAGTCTCCTGTTGCGACGGTTTTGCCACAGATTCAAGGTATACACAGAGAGCCAATACAAGGTAAGTCACAACTGTAAATACAGCAGTTTTCGTTTAACTATGAAAAATAACACGGCAATGCAGGCTATATACTACGTTTGGTTGTCAGATTCTGTAATATTAAGCAAGATCACGTCTTAAACGCAAAGCTTCAACCATGACCATTTCTTTGTTATATGACGAAATTTGTTGCGCACAATGCTGCAGACGTCGGTCAATTTTGATTCTTCTTCAACTCATGTACCGTTGTGCGCGATATTTGCAGTGTTGGGCAGTATATTGCAATTCTTCTGATACGTGCAACGTTAAAAAAATACCATCGCGTACCGCGTGATTCTACGCGCAAGCTTGTTTTATTAGCAAACGAAAATATTATTAATAAGAACACATTTCATAATTTGTTATAAATTTTGTAGGTACTGTGTCCAAGCAAACAAGAAAGGAACAGCAACTAGATCTCTCAGGGATCTTTCTTTTTGATCTTACTACTTCCCCTCAATTCGTCCAGCAGTCAAATTCAAGCCATCAAGCCATTGATACTTCAATAAAGAAAGAAAGACCGGAAAGTCCTTTGGGGAGTATATACCCGAAACCCAAGAAGAAACCAAAGAAATGCAAGGGAAAACCGACTAGAAAATATGCTACACGGTCACGGAGTAAACTTGATAAGAGTCCAGAAATTAACGGTCAAAACTCTTCAGATAAACAGAGTGCACAACACCCAGGCCAGTACCAAAAACCAATTCCACCAGTCAGTCTTAAACGTAAAGTATACAACTCGGTGTTACAACAGAACAAGAAACAATGTAGTGAAGATCTTAGCAGCTCTACAATGAAGAGTGACGAACACTCAAATGTGCAAAGTCTTTTTCAAACTGCTGATAAGAAAGGTTTAGCATCAGCGTCATGGTCAAAAGAGGTAAATCGTACTCTTATGAGTGCTGTTGTTATACATAATTTCTCAGTCGTGATTGCGAAGATTGGGCGTGGTAAGAAGGCGGGGTGGGGAGTGGGGATTCTTTTGTAGAAAAAAACAAGCGATGGGCTGGGTTTGTCCACGGGTTCTCTGGTTTTCCTCCTTCAGCAAAAATCAACATGTGAGTCGAATGGCGTTTGAAAAAATACATTTAATGTAGTGTGACTAAGTGATTGTGAGAATATATTGTCCCCCAAATAGTGCGCAAGTACTAGAAGACATGTTAAATAAACAGTTGTGTGTGTATGAGGAGGGTGAGAAGTGCTCTACTTTTTGCTCGTATTTTCCTTCGTTCGTAAGTTCGCTGTGACTTTTCAAAGACATCTTCTGAGCTATTACATAACTGACTTGCCTACTACTCCTTATTAGGAGCACCCAAAGTCAGCTATAAGAAGACAACGAGCTGAAAAGAGAACGCTGGATCTAAGTGGTTCATCATTGTTTGAAAGTAAGTTGACTTACTGTATTTTAGACGCCGAACTGGAAAACAATCAATCACAATATAAGATCGTCTAAAAATCTCCTCTTCATTAATAATTCACAGTATTTACAGCTGTAAATGTTATCTTAAGTACAATCCGCACTTGGTCGAAGTTTGATTTTGTTTCTCGATGTTGAAACAAATGTCCCAAATCGTTCTTCCTGGGGAAATTAGCATATTTAGTTTATATATATGAAAAATAACTACTCGAATTCATTTTAAGCATTTTTTAGATTTGATTAAATCTTTGACTATCGACTTTTATTTCAGTAATTGACGAGGAAATCAGCATACAGCAGATTGCAGACAGCATCCGTAAACATGCCCAAAAAAGAAGAATAAAGTAAACGAGCTTGTGAAGGAAATGTAAGTTTTTAGTTTCGATGGCTAATGTTCACGGATGTTTGCAAGGAAATGCCAGTGACAGAAATAGAAATTACTCAAAATAGAAAAAGGAATAATGTAGATAAAGGTTTGAAACTGAATAAATTTGGACGGAAATTTGGAAATTAAAAATCTTTTAAATTACAATTTGAATCGGCGAACAGATTAATTTTTGGAACGAACTGATCAATCAGATGTGATGAATACAAATTTAATGAATACATCTTTAACACGACAGTTTCTTCAATATCTATTTTTGAAACTGCGTCCTTTTTCCAAACCTTCAACCTTTCATGATTTTCATGACTTTACCTAAGTCGTGACGAAATCATGAGAGCTATGACGTCACAGCCTTGGTTTTCCACCACAATCAGTACATGTATTCCTCCTGAGATAAACAACTGCGTGTCCCGATGTGACTGTTGCCGTTTTTCTTTGCAGAGGAATTCATCGATATTTATGCAGTCTTATAATGTTATTGGGAAATTTTGGTTCAAAGTTGAAATCAAGCAAAGCTCCCCCAAGCAAACCCGACAGCGTTATGGTTTGTGAAACGTTGATGACCGAACTGGAAAGTCAAATGAAGGAAATCGAAAGGTTAGAGATAGAAAAAGAACAGGAGGAGAAAAGAAAGAACAATGCTGCAGATTATACTTGGTTGATAAGTACGCCGAGAAACAGTTCGTTTGTCTTGAGTCCTGTTGATAGACTGGTTCTCGAAGAGTTGTCCTCACAGGTTCGACCAGAGGACAGCGGTGAAGTTATTAACCAGTTTAGAACGATAATCGAATCGCGGACGATAGAACTGAGCGAAATACCCAAAGTATTTCGATGTGTTATTGAGCGATATATTGCAGAAACAACGGACACAATTAGCGGCGATACAACATTGAAATGGCTTACTCGAAGCTTTTCAGACTTTGGTACAAATATAAAGACAATAGGAAGTCAGTCCTCGAGCAAAGTTTATCCTGTTGCTAACTCGCTTGCCGTCGACGAAGGAGAAAATAGACGTACTAAGAGTATGCCAGAATTTATTTCTATGAGGAATTTACCAGTTTAATATCGTGAGGATTTTGAATTTTTTCCACTGGCACACTCAAGGCCCTCTCACAGTGCTCTCATGTTTCTGTAAACAAACTGCCAACTACAATCTTGACAGAGCAGTCATTAACAGCACATCTGTTCACTTATTCAAAATTTACACAAATTGCCCTTTTGGGTTTTAAATTTTTGAGGAATATAACTTCTTTAATAGAGTATTTTTGGACCAATTGTTTACTCTGGGATTATGCTGTAGGGTTGTGGTTTAAAGTATTTTATTTATTTAGTTTGTCGCCCTTGACAAAATTGAATGTAATTTGGAAATTTAATATAACTATTCATTTAAAAAGTTATTTTATAACCATAGCTTGTTCAAGCTGTCATCTTATCTCTCTATGCAGTTTCATTGTATAGTACTGGCACTATATAGGCATGTTTCCAATTGTAGTATAATTTGCTTAAAATATATAAAGCTGAATAGATTGCTTTAAAATTGATTCCATATATTTTGCAAATTCCTTACAAATTTAAAAACAATATTTTTATGTGCTCTATACTGAACATGTCTATAAGATGTCTCCACCAGTTGTTAAACAAATGTATAAATGTATAATTTCATTTTTTTCGACATCATTGTCAAGTTTTTGATAATGCTATTTATACCCTTCTGGATTGTCACAGAAATCTTTATGATTGTGTGTGTGTAAGAGAGGTCAAGGGACAAAAATATTAGAAACTGATATAGCATTTATTGGAAAATCTTGCATTTATACAACCAATCTCATTAGTGTCCAACTAATTATAAAAAGACATTAATTTTTTAGACCTACAGTAAATGTCACATCTCATTAAATATATTAATTTTTTTGAGCAAAATATGGTTTGTGCATGATATTCATGGTTTCAGAGCCAATGAAAGTTAGAAAATCAAAGCAAACTCTTTCTGAATGTGCTATTTTATAATGAGACAGATGATGTTTGTAAATTAGTCTAGAAAAGTCTTTTTATCTAATTGACAATGCTAATGAGATTGGCTATACGAGAAAAAAAAAGTCATATCAAAAGCGGCTAGCAGTAATGAATTCTTGGAAACTCCAAATGGTGAATTGGTGATTGATAAGGATAAAAATAACATCTTTTTTGACATATTTTCAGATTTTATTAGCTAGTCCATTCTATGACAGTTACATTTCAATTTTCCATATGTCCTTTCATTTCATATTTCATTTTTATTCTACTTGAATTAATTACTTGAAAGATTCACAACCTATAAATTGAAAAAGCTGTTAATAATAATTAATGAGACTATAGTATCATTAAATAAGGGATTTGGTCTTCAGTAGACCAATCAGAGATTGCAGTTATGTTAGTTATGTCCAGTTATGTCATTAATTGGTAGTATGAATTATATTTTAAGGCCTTAAATAGTTAATCATTTATGACAAAATTAACACTCCTGTTAATATGTATAATGTTATTATATTCAATTGAAATTATGTTTCACCAGCATATGTTTATTTTAGTTATTGAGCAATTATTCAAATAGAGAGTTAAAAATAACTATATCTCTCTACCTCCTTCCATTTCCTTTGTGCCCATCAAAGTACTTTCCTTACAAATTGCTTTCATGTCTTCCCATGCCACTGACAGCGTGTCTTCTTATTACAATCAGGATTTTAACCTATATAGCCAATCATATTGTCTAGAATAGTCTGTTGGGGCTAATATTTATATCTAATGTGTATTTAATCTATTGTATTCTCCTAGGAATTGCACAGAGATCTATTTTTTGAACTCTCTATTTGAATTCCTAATTTAGATATATAATACATTTAGTTTGTAATGGGCGGCTGGCAGGTGTTGCATGACATCACCGTGACATTTTAAATTTTAATCCAAAAAGAAAAATATTAATAATTGAAAATGACACACCAAAATTAGTAAAAGTTGAGATTTTGAAGCAGTTTCGATAAATGGCGCCAAAGTTATCGGTGGCTGAAGTTGGTTCTTTTTCTATAGAAATGTTTGGTGGTGGGTAACAGCTTGCCCACCATCGAACGTTTCTATACAAATAAAGCAAACTTCGGCGCCCATAACTTTGACACTATTCATCGAAACTACTTCAAAATCTCAACTTTTACTAATTTTGGTGAGCTCTTTTCAAATATTAATATATTTTTGTTTTTGTTGGATAGAAATTTAAAATGTCATGCAGCACCTGCCAACCGCCCATTTGCTTAGCCATATATACCCTGAAAATGGACGAGAGGTTAAAAGCTTGATAACTAAAATCAACATACTCTGTGCTGGTGAAACATAGTTTCAATAATTATTGAAGATGAAGCTACCCAGCAACATAGCAATAATATTGTAAATGTTATTATAGTTTGGCTGATTTCCATGCATTAAATTATTCAGTCATGATCAAGTTGATATAAACAATTTAACAGAAACTGTAACAACTTTGAACAATTTTGCCAATTTTTCTTATATGTTTATGGTAATCATATAAACAACTTGCCATCACTTTCTTGTTCATCATCAAAAATTTGATGTTCACTTCAAACACCAAGTGAACTTACTCATCCCCTCCCCATCACCTCAATGTTGTAGTACATGATCATTCAAAATCAGGTCTGGTGTAATGACTACCCTCTGAAACAACATTGAGAATTGAGGGGGTTGGCAAAATTTGGAATAACTTAATGCAGGCATTGAGGTGGGAGAATAATCTCTGCAAGAGGGGGAAGTAAGGGTTTGTGGTGATGTGGTTTTGGGTGATTTTTGAGGTGGTTTTGCTATTTTAACCTGTGAATTTGTACGTAGTTTGTGGTTTGGGGATTCTGACGATTTTTGTTGCATTTTTTTCTCAATTTTCTTTGCGGTTTTCATAGCCCCCTTGGCCTTACGAACCCCTCCTGCAAAAAATTATCAGGGGCTGTCTCAAGTAGTTTTGACAAAGATTGTAGCTATAAAAATAACTGGTACTGATGTTACAATTTCCACACACCGCGTTGAAGTGTCAAAAACACATGGTTGACATGCTCGTTTGTTTGGGCTTCCTGTGTTTTTAAGCAAGACTACCCAGTCTCCGCTCTTCCAAACGTTAGCATTGTTTCGTTGCGCGAGGATTGCGCGCGCAAATTTGCGCATTGTTTTCATCGAGTTTTCATCACGTTGATTTATTGATCTGATTTATTGATTTCACTATTAAATGGGTGGAACTTCAGGAAAGCCGCAAGAGATCAATCCCGAAGCCAAGGCGTTCGTCGACCAAAGACTTGCCTACAACAAAGTTGTTATGTTTTCTAAAACGTCTTGCCCTTACTGCAAAATGGCCAAGGCATCGCTCGTAGATGTTGGTTTGTCACCGGACAATTTCCTTGTAATTGAAATGGACAAAGAAGACAGAAATCGAAAATTTTCTTCAAATGACCTTCAATATTATTTGGAGTCCATAACTCGCATAAGCACTGTAAGTATGCCAAGTACAGTATACGCAACAGTTTTGATGATGGCGTCAACCTAAAGTCTGTAAATACTGCTGAAGTTTCGTACTCTCCATATTGGTCTTCTTTGAAGTATCAAAGAAATCTCGTAATCAAAGTTTGACGTAATATAAAAATTAGGTACTACCTAATAGCGGAGCTCCCATTTAAATATAATAATAATTTTAAATACTTTGTTTTATTTTGACGTTTTTGATTCAAATGAATTGGGCTTGCTGTGGTAATAGGCAAACAAATATTGCATTTTGTTGTAAAAGTTGAAATAAAGACTATAGATCAAGCTTTATTTCTTGCCCTTCAGTCTCCTGAGAATTATAAGGCTTTCAACTCAGTGACCATAGTGATATTTATTCAGATATTTGTGTCAGATTTTATAATTGACTTAGTAGTAGTGCTTCATAATTCTCAGAAATAGGATGCAAAAATCCCTCAAACTGATTTCATTCACATAAATACTGAACCTAATTCAACATCCTTCAATTAAACAATTAGACATTGCAGAAAATTATATTTAGATTTTTCTGTCTTGACAGTATTGTGGCATCTTGGTTTTTTTTTTATTATGTAGAGTAGAATGACACTGATAAATAGTTGTCTTTACACGAAACAAGAATTCTCTCTTCCAGGTTACACTAATCATGACTTTAGATGAAATTGTAAAACAACTCAAAACAACTACTACCTAAAAGCAAAGCTCCAATTTCAATTTTAATTTTTTTATGTTCTTGATTCAAATGAATTGGGCTTCCTGTGGTAATTGAAAAAGTTGAAATGAAGATTATTTAAAAAGCATTTTTAAAATAAGTTTTGGTTTTGGTTTGTATATTGTATGGGCTTGTATGCTCAGTGACCTTTGTTACAGTAAATTTTAATATTCAGATTCACTGTCAGATTTCATAACTGACTTTGTAAGGGTTCATAATTTTCAGAAATAGAAAGCAAAATCTCCAAAACATTTTTTTAAATTGATACAAGTAATTAAACCTTTTCGACATCCTGAATATTACAGAACAACATATATTGATTTGTCTGTCTTCACTATATTTGTGACATCTTGTTTTTTGTGGTTGTTGTTGTTATTTTGTTTTGTTATTTAATGTAGAAAAGAATGACACACTAGCTAGGCGAATACTTGTCTCCCACTTTTCTCTTCCAGATTACACTGATAATACAATTTAAAGTGATTATAAAAACAGCTAATTGAAATAACAAGAAAACAAGGAATTAAGCATTTTCAGTCTGTATTTAAGGCTTCACAGGGCTCACTGAGCAACTTCATCCAGATGAATAAAGTATAAAAACAATTCTAGTTTGCATGGCAAAATTCCTTCTTTTTTTCCTGTCAATTGTTTCATTAAATTCCAGACCAAAACTTGAGCTGTATTTACACATTAGTGGGGTTGAAATAAGTTCAAAATCAATTTTTTTACTAATTTTATTATTATTAGAACTAGTGCAAAAAGTTCACCGTAAAACAAAATGTCGTTGTACATTATTTTCATGTAAGGCTTGATCGAGTGTTTCTTTAAACTTGGCCACAGTTCAACGTGCATAAAAGGTTTTTTTTAAGTCATCAATCCCAAATCAAAGATAAAAGATCAAATATAGGTACAAGAGACTTTTTGATATCATTTTCTGGCCAGGGTCTTTACCTTGAAGTGCTTTCCTTGTTGTCTTTTCGAAGCATACTGGTCCTTGTTTCACGCTCAATGCAGACGATTCTTGATTTATTTCCAACTTTGGCTAGATTTTTAAGCAGCTTTATTGAAGGCATCTTCACGAAACGAAGAATACACGATCCTCAATGACTTATTCATTATGAGGAATTTTTTTAAACTACGAATCCAACTAAAAAGTCGTCCAACTTTGAAAATATCCTCTGTGTCTTTCGTCTTTCGAGCAGTTTTTGAAACGACACCAGGCCCGAAAAAAATTCAAACGTACGGTTTTTTTCGCTTTAACCTGTCAAGATTGGCACAGATTAATCAGTTCATCAAAATCGCTAAATTTTTACGAGGTTTCGAGAATACTACTTTTAAGCTTTGCAAGTTAAAACTGCAAGGAAACTTGTAAATTTTCAGTTTTCAAAGTGTCAGCGCGCGTCAAGTTGGCGCCAAAAAGCAATCAGCCAATCAGCATCGCGATGGGCACGGACGGACAGACTGGACGGACGGACGGCAGACGGAAGTGACTGATACTCAAGCACATGAAAAATCAACCTCGCATGGGTTACCATTCTTTTCTAAAGTATGGTGCTCCGCTCGAGCCGCAGGGCCTTCGGACTCGGCGCGGGAGCTCCGCTATAAAATATGGTCACTTTTATTTTGGTTCGGGCACGGATCATGTGACCAAGAGCTGTTTAGTCCCAGTCCCTAACAATATTTCCGTCGTCTGACCATCAAAGAGGTTACCAAAGTTTGTCGTAAAAAATTTTCTCAACATGGGCAACAAACAAAGAGCCAAGGCTTTTGTCGATGAGAAAATTGCTTCAGATAAAGTCGTTGTGTTTTCAAAGTCTTACTGCCCTTTTTGTACGAAGGCCAAAACTGCCCTGAATGAGGTCGGGGCAAAATTCACTCTTCTTGAAATCGAAGATCTTCCAGATGTGGATGCCATTCAGGATTACTTAAAGTCGATTACCGGCATAAGGAGTGTAAGTTTGTCTGGACATTTTGTCGAGGTTTAGGGGCTGTGATGTGTCAAATTTTCTATCATACGAAGAAAGAACTTTTTATTACATAATTTGAGTTCTATTCAACATGAGGTGCTACGCATGACTGCTTGCATTAATTAAGGCCGAGTTTTGAAGTTGTTTATAATAAATTATTTTGTTTTATAATATCATAACTTAAGCTTATATGTCAAGGAATCTTCTGCAAGTTTTGAATGACAAAGAAAGCATAAAACTTAAACGTTGACTGATCGTGTAAGTTACGTGATGGCGTCCTTTCAGAATCAGAGCAATGACTAAGCAATTTCGTAACATTAATTTTGCAAGTCATCAAATAAGTCTGCTATGAATAATTTTGCAGTGGAATCTCTTTATATGGACACCTCTGTAACAGACACCTTCAAATTTAAGGTGGCTCAAAATAGTTTCCTAGTGAACTAACTTCCACTATTTGTTTCAGGAAATAATATATAATAGGCTTCTTGAAGATGGATCCAAACGCCTTTTGCTATTAGGCTTAGATGAAATTTTCACATGGTGTCAAGCTCCGCTTGATCGGCATTACCTTGGCAATGATAAACAAAGATCGCGGAAATCAGTTTTTCTAAGATAGCTCTCCAGCTGAGTTGAATGCATTCCCCGAAAAGGATTATGGGTCAGCTATTTTGGTTAGCATTTCCTAATCTGATTTGAGAAAGTGAAATCGTTCGTGGTTTTCATAAAAAAACATTTTGTGATATTACCAGTTGAAAATCTATTTTTGTATATCAATATCAACTAATGGTACATCATGCCCACGTTGCAGCATAAGCAAAAGTCCTAAACACCAGCAAATTTATCCATTTTTAACTTACTCAGTTCGCTGAAATTAAACTCTACCGCGGTAAGACCACGGCTTCCATATACAAATAGCTTTGAAAAAATAAACGATTTATAAATCATCTCTTTAGAAATAACATCGCCAAAAATGAGAACTAATTTATACATAATGAGTTTTATTTTTGTTACCTTGAAACGATGACTAGATTTTCTCAAAAACGGCCTGCTTGATGCATGCTCCGACTCTCGTAAAAACGCAGGAATCAGCCAAGAGAAAACGTCGCTTACATCCTTGGAAACACTTAGAATTTCTTAAGATGATAATAAGTAGTTTCGATAGCCATTTCTTTGTTTGAAATTGTGGACTTCAAGTGCCTCAGATTCACATTTATAGTAAATTTCTGCTCAAGACTATCTCCTCGGCTCGCTAACCACAAACATCCACAGTCACCGAAACTCAGTGTTGTTTACTCCTCCAAACTTCTCCAAAACTTTGTTTTTCCATTCAAAGAGAACATCATATTAGCAAAGAGATCGGCAAATTGAAGCAATGATGTAATTTTCTATCATATTTCTTTACGTTTAGTTGGAAACAAACTCACAAGTTGAAGGACTTTGGCTGTGGTCTCGTCAAAATAAATGCTTTTCCCGCCACTGGGCAGCGCGTCCGCTAACAGAAAAGGCGCGAATTTCTCGTATTTTTTTTTATTAGACTCGGAAATATTTTAGTGAAACTCTCTATTATGTCTTCTAATAGCAAAATGGATTTACAACATTCTAGAAAATGAGGCATTCGTATTTTATCCATTAATAATCTTGGTAGGTATGAAGTAGTACAAAGAAATGCTAATCAAAATAGCATTTCAAATCCTCGATTCTGATTGGTTGACCTTGGGATTGTTGCGAAGGTCAACTCAGCTGGCTTGTATTTGAGCAGCTCTAGACAAGTGACAATATGGGCAATAAACTACTCACCAAGGCAAAGAAAATAGGACACAATTAAAACTTTTCTACCATGCCGATTTCGAGCAAATTGCATGACTTTTTTGAGGGACGTTTTTTTGTTGATAAAGCTTAATGCTAAAACACTGCTGGACCTTTCATGATGCGAGTGTTGACCTTGTTATTAAAGATTAAGAGTCAACTTTCTCACAGTACGGAGATCTATAGAGATTTTATTTCATGAAGCACTTTCACTGAACTTTTGGCATTAGCAAATTAGTTCAAAGTTTTTAGAGAAACATGAGATGTAATTGCAGAGATTCCTACATTTATGACACCATAAAGCCAGCAATACATGCTGCAATTTTTTCTTGCACTGGCAATGCCATTTTAGATTTTGTTTATACAGAGAAATAATTGCAGCATCTGTCATGACACTCTGTTAAGTACATCATTGCTGCCTTAATGTTGCCAGACATGTAGTCTCCCTAACAGCTGTGTTTAGCCTCGCCATGTAACACTCCATCATACATGGCTGCTTTGAACAGTGCTACATTCCATTCTAATATTCGTTAACCAATCAGAGCTTGGCTCTCAAAATCAAGGAGCCATTCATGCCAAAAGCTAAGGTCTACATATAGTGTTCCGTTGACTTGGAGAATAATTGGATTAACCTCATATCCCTAAACAACAGCTAGTTTACAAACACTTCACTTCGTTTCATTCAAAGTATCTGGCATCAATTGAGAAATATACAAAGAAGAAAGTTTTACTGATCTTCCATCTGTATATATCTTTTCGTATTGAAAAATTTGAAACTTATTTTTGGTAGTGCAATTATTTTTACTCTCTTTGTGGTGTTGACAGATATAAAGCTCATTTCTGGAATGCAGGAAATGGACCATTTGCTGACGTATCTTCTGATTCGACAACTGGAACTGAATGTCGCGCTGTTTGAAGCAGCCGTGTGTGATGAAGGAGCATTGTGTAACGAGGCTAAACACAGCTGCAAGGGAGACTACAAGACATGAGACACTCAGCAATTTCAGTCTCGCAACAAAATCCCTAAAATTGCACTTTTGCACTGATAAAATTTTCATTGAATTCTTATCAAATTAGGATTGCTTGCTAAAAACACATTTCTTTTCAATAAAAAGGAATTTCTGGGCAAAGGCTGCAAAACAGATGATTTCAGGTTCAAAATGAAAGAAAAAAAACCCAACAACAACAAAAAACATTTTTCAGTATTTTTTTTGCAAAATGCAAAAGTGCAGATTTGGATTTCAACTTGTTAATAATTATTTGCAAGTGCAAGAAAAAATTGTGGCATGTTTTGCTGGGTTAATCCTATAATGCTCATTCAATTATTGTGCTTTCTATTCTATTGTCAGGTTCCACAAGTATTTATTGGAGGAAAATTTGTTGCAGATGGTAGTAAAACAAAGAGAATGCAAGAAAATGGAGAACTCAAACAAAAGCTTGAAGCATGTGGTGCACTCTAATAATTAAGTAATTCCAGTTGTAAACTAAATAATGATAAAACAAGCTAGACTTTTGATTGTATTTATAAATATGATTTCATTAACTTAACTGACAGTAAAATTAAATTCTTGATTTAGAGTTTTAATGTATTGATGTTAAACCTTTAAATATATTTATTTATTAGCTGGCACAATTAAGACTTGCATTCATGTAAAATACATCTTGAAAAGCTATTAGTTAATGTGTTCCCCATTGACAGATTGAAAGGAGCTAGCATTAAGTTAAGGGTGGTCCTGGGTAATTGGTTCTCAAATGGGGCATCACGTGACTTGAATTTGTTAGTTATTCGATTCTTGCTCTGAAGGTTTTTTCTCTTGGTCCTTTGGTTTTCCTACCTCAGTAAAAACAAACTAGCTAGTGAGCTGAGAGTTGTATACATAGAATATTATAAGGTAGAGAATCCAGGGTTGTGATTATAAACAGTGGAGTGCCTGTTCAACTAGAGCTCTGTATATAGCTCTTCCACTGCAAACAAAGCATTATTTGTTTATTTTAAATTATATTTACCAGTAAAGCCTGATTGATTGGCATGATTATATGAAACCATTTTTGAATAAATGTGGCAATGTCACTTGTGGGTTTATGATCTTTAGAAACTTCCCATGTGTACATGAAAAGTGATGGGGGGATGGGGAGTTTGGGATTGGCATAATTTTTTTTTTTGGCCACCAAAAGTGGAAATGAATTTTTTTTCACTTTGGCAAGAATATTTTTTTTAAAAAAATGTCCCGGCAGATTTTTTTTTTTCGAAATTTTTATTGGAAATAATTTTTTTTTGCTTTTTTTTGCTTTTTTTTTTTGCAAGTTGCTTAGCCTGCAGGGTAGCCTGGCTTTCCAGGGGAGGGGAGGGGACTGGGGCAGGAAAGGGGAGGGAGGGAGAGAGAAGGACTTCATGTTCAATTGCCATTCAAATTCACTTTTCTGGTCACATGACAGTCCTCGTAGTTGCAGGTCATAAAACAAATGAAGTGAAAGAAAATGAAAAGTTCAAAAACACTCTAGAATGGTGCAGCTCAAAGCTCAAAACTGTGACCGTTATTTGCCTTGCTCTCTTTCCAATTAGCACTTAGATAAGAGATCAGATAAGAGAATTCTCAATGATTGGATGATTCTTCAGTTGAGAGTATGCAAATATTGCTAGTCATACTTTTGGGCTTTTAAGCTGTGAAAACATTTTCAAAATAGGAAAATACATTTTTTGTTGCAAGATATTTAATGAATATTTCCTTGAAAGTACAATTTATTTACATCATTCTTTAAAAAGCTGTTATTCATTGGTACATGTTGCATGCACACAATTTTTATGTTTATACATAAATAAGAAAATATAAAAGTAGGCCTTTTTAAAAAGTCAAAAACACATTAACTATAAATGTGTGCTTGGATAATATTTTTTCTATGTCACTTAAAACTTACAATTATAATAATTATTGCTAATTTTACATGTACTACAGTGGCGGATCTAAATGTTTTTAAAGGGAGGGGCATCATCGAGATTAAGAGAGCCAACTTTTGGAAGTGGGTTATTTTTGGCATGCATGTGCTCAAACAATTTTAGAACAACTTACTTTTATCCAGTCATAATTTTCTCAAAAGAAAAAATAATTGGATCCAACTGAAAGGAGGGGGCACCAGCCCCCCAGGCCCCTCCCCTAGATCTGCCATTGTACTATTCATTCAGAGTTTTGATGGTAAAATATCAATAATACATATAAAGCCATAATTATAACATGCACATATGCATTAACAACTACAGCGGCGGCCAAAAATAGTTCGAACACCCCCGCTCCCCCAAATCAATGTTGGTTACCTTCTGGAAGTCCAGCGCCACGGCAAACCAGCCAACATTGGATAGGGGGAAAGGGGGTCATTACACAGGGAAGTGTTCGAAACCTTTTGTCCCCCGCTGCAGATACTAGAACTGATATGCAGCCCTTTAACCAAGTATGTACCAAGTTAAGTCCAAGCTAGTCTAAGAGCTGTTTGAAAATTGAGCCCCAGACTTCAAAATTCAAGAAATCCGAGATTCAAAAGCTTCTCTCTAAGAGAAAAGTGCTATATTTTTATTTTAATTAGTAGTTTGACCACAAAATGTCACTACTGTAAAACATTATTTTTCCAGGAGCAGATCTAGGATTATCCTTCAGGATGGGATGCATTTATAGAAATCAGAAAAGTCCATAGGATCCAGAGGATGTTTTCAAAAAGGGTTAGTATTGAGAAGCAAAGGGTCCAAAGGTGTCTTGAAAGAGATGTACACCCCTAGTTGCATCCCACTCTAAATTTGCTCCTGCATTTATAAGTTATAATCATTTTATGACGATACAATTTACACCAACCATATACAATGTTATACCTAGTACAATGGAAGATTATTATGTAAAAGTCTACAATACATCAACTAAGGATAAAAGACTAACTCTGATGAAAAATCTAGTTCTTCCTCATCAAAGTCATAATCAGCCCAATCCTTGTGTTGAGGAGTCTTCAAGAAGTCTGGAACTGGCTCTTCTTTAGTTTTACTTAAATCCAACTTGGGAAGATTTTCCTTGGGTTTTACATCATTTGCAGACATTTCATGATCAGTTACTCCTGCATCCAGGTTTTTGATGTGATGATTTTCATCTGCTTCACTTGAATTTTCTTGAGTTCTACTTTCTTCATTTTTTGTCATATCTATTCCCGTCACTGGCTTTTCTGGTTCATTGCTGTCACATGTTGAGCATATATTCCTATCATCTTCAGTAGCTAAATGTAACTGACATGAATCTCCAATAGATGGGTTTTCATCTGATTCTTTTAGGCTATTAGCATCATTGTCTCTGGTTTTAGTGTCTAATGTTTCATGATTTAGTGAGTCAGTTGATAACAGTTGTGTTTCAGAAGGTGTGTCAGCGACACCTCTTCTTCCTTGTGGATCCACAGTCACAGTAAAGTTCTCAACTCTTTCAGTAATGTCTAGTTTGGTTGATTCAGTTGGTGGCATGTTTTCTTCTGGTGAAGTAACATTTGTTTGTTCTTCCTTAGTGGTGTCATCTGGTTCTGGAACTTCTGTGTCTTTTTCATGAACAGCAGCGCTTTGGTCTAGATTGAATTTTTTGATATTGTCATAAATGTTAATAATTGTTTCTTCTGTTTCTTCTTCCCAGTCTTCTTCTTTGTTATCTGTTTTCATACCACCACTGCAAACACTTTCTTTTTTGTACTCACTATTTTCAGTTTCATCCCAGTTTTCTGCTGACTCTTTTTCACTTGTTTCATCTCTTTTCCTGTTTTGTCTTGTTGTCTCAGTCACGGGATTAGTAAACGAGTCATCATCTCTGTTGTCATGGTAATCCCAATCAGGCCTCTGTCTTGTCCTTTCTCCAAATCTCTGTCCACCTCGCATTCTGTCATGGTGATCTTGCTTTCCATCAGAAGAACTGTCTCCCTTTTCACCTTTTCCCTGGTCCCACTCTCTATGCCACATATTTCCTCTCATTTGCCGTGATTTCCTTTCTTTATCAATCTTCGACCTTTCTTCTTTCCAATCATGATACTTAAGTCTTTCTTTTCCAGTCATATTAATGTCCGGATTTTGGTCATGTTTACGCCTAGGTTGATCTTTGTTGATTTTATCAACAACATTTTCAAACTTGCTTCCTCCCCAGGAATGACTTGATCTGCTCATTACTCTTGACATATCTGCTCGACGATCATCAGACAAAAACCCGCCTGATTTTCTAAGCCCATGAGAAGCTTTCTCCTCTTGAAGTTCCTTTTCTACTAGTTCATAGTTCTGTTTTTGTCTTTCCTTAAATCTATGTGCTTGTGGTTTTTCTTGGGCCATTTTCTCCAGTGCTCTTCCACGAGCTTTCCCTCTAAATTTAGATACTGGTTTACCTTCTACTTTTACTCCAGACATCTTAATATGTGCAGGCTGTGTTGTTGATTTTCTGGATAGTTCTTCACTATGTGAGTTGGCATTCTTGATGTCTTCTTCAATCTCTTTTCTTCTTTTCATTCTCTCTTCATTCTTTTGTCGTATCAGCTTCATTTTCTCATCAAGTAGTCTTTCTTTGAGTAGCTTCTCTTCACTTAGATTTTTTTCTCTTGGGGTTTCTGCCATGGTTGGTGACATCAGGATAAACTCAAGCAAATCTGGAAATCAAAATGGAATGGTGACATGAGTTTCAAGTTTTTGAATTAAAAACTTTAGAAAAGATAAATAAGAAATAAATAAAAGACAACAGAAAAAAGGAAAGAAAGAGGGAAGCAAAGAAAGAAAGAAAGAAAGATGGAAGGAAGCAAGCAAGCAAGTGAGTGAGTGAGGAACGGAGGAAGGAAGGAAAGAAGGAAGGGGCTGTTTTTGAAAGCCATATTCTGGCAGTTGGCCATCATCTTAAATTCTGCTCAAGTCTTCAGTTGCATCCGGCTGTTCGAAGAGTTCGCACTTGTCTCACACTTAAAAAAATGACTGATAAATGAAGGGCATTGTTTTTTTTAGGTTCTTAACCAATCAGGAACATGGTACACAAAGCATGTTGGGACCTAATGTGCAACTTTTCCATTTTACAACACAAACAACAACAACAACAACAACAACAAAAAAAAAAAAAAAAAAAGAAAAGAAAAGGAAAAAATATATGGAGACATGCTGCAGTGCTAGACTAGTGTGCCTACAACAACTATATTAATGAGAGTCATTTGATTTTTTGCTGTATTTTTCACTCATGTCAACTGATAGCATAAAAAAACAACAACAAATGGATAGAAAACAGCCAAGAAACATAAAAAAGTGTCAGTGCTGGTCTGGAATGCTGGTCCGTACTGAAGGATTCCGACTGCTCTGAGAATCAATCAGATTTTTCTTTTTTTCTTCAGATCACTGGTCTGCCATATAATAAATTGGTGTCAAAAGCAACCAAGCATTAACGATTAAAATTTAGATTCAGATCATGCATATATATGAACATGAATGATCTAATGAGTTAATTCTTTTCTTTTTGAAAGTGTTCGGATGTTGAGGTACCTAGATATGAAGTCATCCAATTTAATGCAAAGTTATCTTTTTCTCTCAATACCAACATCTGTTGGACTCTATTTAATTTAATATTTATGGATTTTTCTGATGGTGTTTGACTTTTAGCCCACTTTCCACTGTGGACCACTCATACACTGTATATAGACTCATCACAGAACACACCTGTAAAATGACCTAACTAGTGTGAAAACAAGTAATTTCTTTTGTTTAGCAGTACTCACAAGCTTACTGTGGGTACTTTTAGCCGTGAGTATAAAGCAGACCTCCTCTGAGACAGTGTTGGTCCAAAACAGGTGTCTGTCGCAAGAAAAGGTTTTGGAAATGTTGTATGTGGTTTGAAATTTTCCACTGGCTAAAACTTTTTAGGGTCCGTATCATTTTACTTCCTTGAACCATTTCATTTCAGTTTTTAAAGTATAAATGAGTGGAAAAAGATATAAAACCACAAAACATATACTAAAAAGAAAATTACAATTATATTTGTGTATCTGTTGAGCCAGAGGTAAAACAGAGTTCTAAATATGAGTATATTTTGATGAACTCGTACATATGATGTGACTACACAAAATCAAATTAGATGTTGGGACAATTTCAGAAGTAAAGTTCCAAACTTATGTCGTTTTTTAACGATACATACTTGATTTCGTAATACGTACGAACAATTTCGATCTATACACGATCCAATATAAAGTGCGAAGTGGAAGTAATTCTTAACAACGTGTAGCTAATCCAATTAACAAGTTGTAAACATGTCAATTTAATTAAACTATGCAGAACTTTTGGTCGAGAAAATTGAATAGAGGGAAAGATAAGTTTATTTAAGTTTATTACAGTTAGACGCATTTGGTTCTGTACGGTCGAAAACTTCCGGAACGATAGAATTGATAAATTTCCAAGTCATTTCAAACGTCAAATGAATACTAAGTTTACTGCCGCTCTGATCGACATTTGACAAGTCAAACATTTCTACAAACGACTAAAGAAACGTGAAACATATAGCAAATTGATAGCACGTTTCAAAGATAAAACCAGTGGAATCATAGTTTATAACTGTGGTGGAATGAATCAAAGGAAGACAAGTTTGCTTGTACTCAGTAGCTCGCCTACTGTACGTCTCCGAAGGAATTAAATTTGTGAACCAAAACTCAGCTAAAGAAAATGCTGTTATTTTGTCATCTTAATCTATGATCTCCAAATATATCTTCCAAGAGAAACAAGCATAGAAAATGCTTACCTTAACAGTTATTTTCAGCTAGATTTTCTTCTAAATCCAAGCCAAGCTGTAAGTGTCTTTGTTGATTGTAGAAATGTTTTGGGAAAAATGAGCCTCCCAGCTGTGCGGTCACAGGTATTTGTGAGACGCACGCGCAGAAGTTCTCTCTTGGGAAATCGCGGGAAAATTTCAAAACAGAAGGAAGACGCTCATTTGCAAGCAAAAAGTTCGGCTTTTTCTTGCCGATAAGACCACCGTAGTCCTTTGATCTTTTACCCATGGCGCGGAGCAAGCGACGGATAAGCAAGAAAGCCGAGGATACCGCTGTTTCGGGTAAGTTGAAAGAAGAAAACCGACTTCTAATGCTTTGGCCTTAGCTTCAGAGCGGAATGAAGTTAGATTTCTGACAAGTTTATTTCGAAAAACAAAGACTTTTCTTTTTCGTATAGCAGTTTAAAGTCTTTTTCTATTGTAGGATTTTATCAGGACCAGCAATACTGTTGACTGTACGTTAAAAATATAAAGCCAAAAGCGGTATCTTAAAAAGGCCAAGGGCTCGGCGCGCGCGGGACAAGGGTTTTATGATATTTAATTTTTATGTTACAGCTCAGAAAAAGGCGAAAAAATCCGAAGAGACATCAAAGGACGAAGAAACTACTGTATTTGGACAGCTTGTAGGGAATTCAGGGATTTATCTAAAAAATAATAACAACCAAGATGAAATAGGTATTAAAGCTTCAATGAAAGATAGAGGGAAGGGGCTGGTAGTCATGGACATCATTGTATCAAATATCAACATTATTCAGTGAATTGACAAGGTACATTGCTATATATTGAGAGAGAGAGGGGTGGGGGGAGGGGGGCAATACATATTTAAGCAACTGAGATGCAGTACTCAATCAAGCTATAGATTTACAACAGTTTATAAGAATGACCACACATATGGGCCATGTAGGGATTAGAGGCACTCCTGCATGGTATGTAAGTGTAGGACTTAGAGGCACCCCTGTGCAAGCAAGCAAGAAACCATTGGCTAGCAATTGCCTCAGTTTTCACTTTGCCTAAATTTTATTTGGCGTACATAAAAAACTCAGAAATTGTGAAATTAAGAGAAATAATGGTGGATTTTCCTTTTCCCATCCTAAAGTCTAGTTAGTTTATTACTCTTATGACCTTTCCCTCTCTCTTGTCTCTTTTATAGACACTTCTTGGGCTATTTTTTTTTTGTATGGTTGTTTCTTATAATGTCACCTGCCTCTAGAAAAGACTCGCCATTGTACTAGGATTGAATAATACCATAAATTTGTAATCCATTATTATAATCTTGCTTTTTAGGTACAGATGTACCAATATTCCAGAAAAGATTAATAGAAGCTATTAAAAGTCATCCTAATTACCCAAAGGTAATTAGCAGTGCATTGCATCAGCTGATGAATACAATGCAAGGAAGGAAGGGAGGATTGAAGATCAAAGGAGTGAAGGGAGGGAGAAAGAAGGATTAAGAGAGAGGAAGGAAGGCAGGAA
Organism: Telmatactis stephensoni; assembly: GCA_029948255.1. Lineage (NCBI taxonomy): Eukaryota > Metazoa > Cnidaria > Anthozoa > Actiniaria > Isophelliidae > Telmatactis > Telmatactis stephensoni. The sequence continues at coordinate 158,545 of JALIZF010001317.1, read as the reverse complement.
GCTACGGAAGGAAGGAAGGAAGTGAGGAAGGGACAAGAGAGCTAGTAAGAGAGAAGGGAAGCAAGTAAGGAGGGAAAGAAGGGTGGAAGGAAGGAAGGAAAGGTCGTAGGGAGAAGAAAAGAAGGAAAGAAAGAAGGGAGGAAAGAAGGAAGGATGGGTGGGTGGGAGGAAGGATAGATAGATCTGAGGGAGGGAGGGAAGTGGAAGACACCTGACTGTCCAAAAATCATTCAATAGGAGCAGAGCTGATGCAAATGTATGCCAATCATTAGTCGGTTTGAATGAACATTGAAATATTATTCAGCGCATTTGAAAATACTCTATTGATATTTGCGCTATTGTATATGAATAAATTATTATTATTATTATTATTATATTAATTATTATTATTATTATTATTATTATTATTAATATATAATGATACTAGGAACAAAATAACCAAAGCTTAAAAAACAAGGATCAAGGCTGCAAGGAATAATTTCACTGCAAAGAATATACAACTAAGAAAAAACGTTTGAGAACTGAAAAGAATTGATTTGCATTCTTGTTACAAGAGTGGTGCATATTGAAAAAAATTCTCTTATTTAATGAGGATATAAACATTGGTTCCGGTGACCTGATAGTTTACATACATTGTAATGGGTATCACTTAAGAATCCCAACTGGCAAGGAGGTGAACCAGTTGGCTTTATTACAAGCATGGTAGAGAAACTGAATTTGAACTAGGGGTTGCCTGGAACAAATTCAGACTCAGCTAGTGGCCAGAGCAGGGACTCAAACTCAGGACCACCGGATTACGAGACTAACGCTCTGACCACTCAACCATGCTGCCTCCCAATTGAGCCATTGTTGTGATAATTATTAGGTCGTTGAGGAATTTGTTGAGAGTCTACAAGAAAGATGTGAATCTCCAGAAAGGTAAATGTGTTTGAATGAGTTCCTAGCAATCAGATTTGCAATATAGAGTACATGTATTTGGTTAATGAAAATATTGGTGTTTTGCTTTTCAAAAGATTCAGACTCAGCCTGTTGCCAATTCATGTTGCTGAAGATAGTGAAAGAAGGTATGTACACGTATGTTTTGATGTCAATAGTACAAATAGTAAAAAAGCTTGCTCTTTGGATAAGCTGATTGAACATACATTTACTAAGTAAACACAATTGTTTTTAGCATACATGGACACAGCCAAGAAAGTCTAATAAGAATACTACTTGGGATAGACATTTTACAGGTTGGTAATGTGTCATTAAGTGGTTGATAAGGTGTTAGTAAGTGGTTGGTAAGATGCCAGTTAAGTAGTTGATGAGCTATCAGTAAGTGGTTGGTACTGTCAGTAAGTGGTTGGTAAGGTGTTGTTAAGTGGTTGGTAAGGTGCCAGTAAGTGGTTGGTAAGTTGTCAGTATGAGATTGGTAAGGTGCAAGTAAGTGGTTGGTAAGGTGTCAGTAAGTGGTTGGTAAGGTTTCAGTAAGTGGTTCATAAGATGTCAGTAAGTGGTACCACTTGGTTTAGTAAGGTGTCAGTAAGTGGTTGGTAATGGTGTCAATATGTCATTGGTAAGATATATCAGTTACTACAATGTAAGTGTATGGTATGGTAAGGTACCAGTGAGTGTTTGGTAAGGTTTCAGTAAGTGATTGGTAAAGTGTTACTGTAGTATAAAGTGGCTGGTAAGGTGTATGCTGTATACATACAGTCATGTAAATCAATGATAAGGTGTCAGTAAAGGTGTTAAGGTTTTACTACTGGAAGTGGTTGGTTGTGTATGAGTGACCAGTTTATATCTTAGAGAAAGATCTCACTTGTCTTCTAATAAAATAATTTAATATTTTCCTTTTAGCCATCTATTGCAAACATGTTGCTTGAAAAGCTTCCAGAGTTGATGGATGACAACAATGGGTGAGATTTTTTTAGTGAGAGTGAAAAATGGTGAAAAAAGTGAGCTAAAATCTTTTTATCCTGAAATGCCTTAATGTTCATTGAGAGAGTTATTGCAAGTCTTTTTAGTGATATTTAACGTTACAATTGTATTTGTGGTGGATGAAAAATTATTTTGCAATTTCTAGTCATGGGTCAAATAGTGGTGAAAGTAACATGGCACGTCTGATCATGAATCAGTTCAGATGGCTGGATAGAATTGTGAAAAGTACTGTAAGTTGAGATAATCAGACCAAGAAAAATGCTTTGTTTCCATCCCTTCCTCTCTTTGTTGTTCATTCTTTACTTCATTACTTCTTTCCTTAGAAGTAAGTTCTTTCCTTCATTCCGTCCTTTCTTTGTTTGTTTGTTTGTTTGTTCACCGCTTCCCTTATCCCCCCTTTCCCTCTCCTAGTCAGAGCCAGTAGGCAGGCTATTACGAATTTATGATTGTCTTCCTTCCTTCCTTCCTTCCTTCCTTCCTTCCTTCCTTCCTTCCTTCCTTCCTTCCTTCCTTCCTTCCTTCCTTCCTTCCTTCCTTTCTTCCTTCCTTTCTTCCTTCCTTCCTTCCTTTCTTCCTTCCTTCCTTCCTTTCTTCCTTCCTTTCTTCCTTCCCAGAGTTCTTTCAACTTCCCTCCCACCTTGCTGCTTGCTTGCTCCCCTCCTTGGACCTTCTTTCTTTCCTTCCTTCCTTCCTGCTTATCATCCTTCTTTCTTTCATTCTTGCTTCCTTACATCTTGCTTGCTTCCTTACATCTTGCTTGCTTGTATGCATGCATGCTTGATTGATTGCTTCCTTTCATCCTTCTCTTGCATAGCCCTTCCCTCCCTCCTGACGTGCTCCCTTCCTTTCTTTTCTCGCTCTTTCTTTGTTCCTTTTCCCTTTTCCATTTGTTTATTCATTTAAAATTTTCCCCTTCTAATCAATGAATATGTTTGTTTGTGTAGGATCTGACAGAGAAAATGTTGGAAATGGTGTCAATCACATCATCTGATGTACAACATGAAATCATTACTTGTTTGCCTGAAGTAGTGGATGATGCTGATCATACTGAAGTTGCAAGACAGTTGAGGTTGATGAACTTTTCTTTTTCAGTAATTTACAAAGTTTGTTGTTTACTTAAATTCCAATTTAAAATTGTGCAAATGGATCTAAATGTATCGCAAAAATTAACTCTGACTAATGACTATTAATTTTAATAATAGACATATAATATTATATTATGTAATTTGCCTGTTTTCCTTTTCTCCTTTTCTCTTGGGACCTTGCTATCTTCTGTCTACTATAATTATGTCACACTTATCTCCAATTACACTGTTTTTTTCCCTTTCTCTTTCTTTCTTTCTTTCTTTCTTTCTTTCGTTCGTTCGTTCGTTCGTTCGTGCTTGCTTGCTTGCTTGCTTGCTTGCTTGCTTGCTTGCTTGCTTGCTTGCTTCCTTGCTTGCTTCCTTGCTTCCTTCCTTCCTTTCTATTATTTCCATTTGCCTTCATACAGTATTGCTAATAAATCACTAATTTTTCTTTGAACTCAGGGAAATCCTCCTCCAAAACACAAGTCTTGCTGTACCAATCCTAGATGCCTTATCAAACTTGAATCTCAGACAAGAACTGCTAGCAGAGGTTTGTATTACCTGATGAACTCACTGTACACATTGAATTCCCTGTTATAAAAGGATCCAGGTTTTATTTCAGAGTTTGTTTCAATTTCATCTTTAGGTACGTGTATCAGTGTTACAAATGTTGCCATCAGCCAAGCTGGAAGACCTGCCTGTTGTCACCAGGTTTATACTTCAATCAGTGTCTGACAATGATGCCTTTGAGGTAATGTTAAATAATAATTAGTGATAAAATAGTGTATTCGACTTGTATAGCACATCTTGTAACCCTGAATGTGTTATGCAAAACAAAATGTAAAGATACAGAATTGTACAATGGGCCACTTAGGCCCAGCTCAGACGTCAAACTTTTGCCACATCAAATCTAAAAGTTGCATTTTGTTGATGAGAAGTGTGGCTTCTGAACCAATTGAATTTGACAAATTTGATTCAAACTGAATTTTTCAATTTAATACTTAATCAAATCTGTCAAATACAATAGGTTCAGACACTGCACTTCTCAACTACAAAATGCAACTATTAGATTTATATTCGACATGACATAAGTTTGACATTATGAACTTCAGGCCTTAGAATCAATGCAGTTGTCCTATCATGCTATTTAATTAGTAGATTTAAAGCTACATTTTTGAACTTTAACTTTTCATTGTTCACAGACTGTACCTTTAATCTGACTAAGGTGATTGTCTACCATTGAAATTTTTGCATACTATGCATACTTGCCTGCAGAGCATAATTGCACACAGAGATTTTAGTGAATTATTAATACCATTACATAGAATACATCATAAGCTAAAATATTGGTACAATAGGCCTTTTGCATTTAACAGTCACATGGTATTAAATCGGCCAAACTGGAAGGCAAAAGAATGTAAACAGCCTCCTAAACAAAAGAACCTTAGCCATTCAAGCTTTTCTTGACTTTGTATTAGATGTCCCAGGGGAGGTTTTGCACTGAAGTATGGTGGATTTTGTACCATGTGATCGTAAGATGCAAAAGGCCTATAGTGTGGTTATCTTGCGATTTGTATATTTCTTTTCTATTCACTTGTGGTGATGCAATTTTTGACTCAAAAACTTGTGGACAGGTATCCATTCATTTCTCAGTGATTATCTCAGAAACAAGCACAGGACACCCCTTTTTCTTTTCATTTTTGGAATTGGTGTTAAATTTTACTCCAGAAAATTGTGGTTTAAAATATTTCTCCAAGACATGTCATTTACTATAATGAAATATTGTACAAGTTTGAATATTCAGACCTAGCAGCCTTGTGTGTTTGTCTTTTGACAGGTGATAAGTGAACTACGCTGTAACCTTGATTTTCACTCTCTAACACCACCCCAATTGTCCTCTACACCACTCAATCCAAGACAACCAAATAAAAGGTACAATCATGGTAATTTAGTCTATACCCTACATGTACTACAATTTTTTAAGTAGGCTTGTGCAGGATTTGACTGAAATGCAATTTATAAAATACCTGATCAGCTTAGTTGTTTGTTGTCCCATTTCAGAACATGTAATATATGCCACTCTTGGGAGTTGATTTTTTTATAATAATTCTTTATAATAGCATGGCTGCCTCGGATTCTATTGTTCCGAGAGGAGCATTTAATGGCTAAATGCCCCCTCACTGCTACTAATCGAACCTCATGCATAATAAGCATTAGGTACGATTAGTAACTAATCGTACCTAATGCATAAAACATGAGGTACGATTGGTAACTAATCGTACCTAATGCATAAAACATGAGGTACGATTGGTAACTAATCGTACCTCATGTTTATGCAAGAGGTCCAGCTATGGATACGTCCCTGAGAAATTTCTTGAGGACACATCCGCAGCTAGCAGTACTTGAATTATGCAAATTAGCTTCAAGTCACCTTTCAGTGTAGTCTAAACCATGTGGGATGGATTACAATACTATTGAGCATGCTTGTCACATTTGGAATGGACTGAAATAATCTTGCGCATGCGTGGCACGACAATGTTATCACACAACTTTTTTTATTTAAATAATAGCTGCTCTGCCATACTTGTGCTGCGAATACGTTACTCAAAACTCTCTTTTTATACTAAAATGCAGTAGAGTGCAAACACTAAAAGCATAAAATATTAGATCTATTTGGTGAATATAAATAACTAGTCAGACAAGTGCAGTTGTAATGAGGCATTGTTTTCTTTGTGTTTGGTCTTTCTTGCACTAGTTTTGTACTGTTCTGGTTGAGTGATAGTGTCTAAATAGAGTTCCCTAGAGTAATAACAGCACTTTTAATTTATTCGTTTGTAACTTGTTACATGGTCCAAATCGTTCTAGTTTTCCCATATACTTCCTCGGCAACCATACTATTACAAAGTAATAGCATGGCTATTTCGGTTGATTAGTGATTAAATGTCCCCTCAGCCTCGGGAGGTTTAGTAAAAGTCCGATCCTCGGCCTACGGCCTCGGGACTTCCACTAAACCTCCCTCGGCTTCGGGTACATTTAATCACTAATCAACCTCATAGCCATGCTATTACTTATAATTATGCAGTAATAGTTTTATTTGTTCACCCTGAATGAACAATGCTTAAGGAAATTAAGTCATGCTGTCTATACAACCAAGTGTGTTCATTAAGACTTTAACATGAAGTCATCTGACTGTCTCCATGTATAACACCAGGACAAGACTATGAGAATTATTATCAAAGCATGGTTTGAGTTGTTCAAGACAGCTGAACAGATAATCAATTTGCCAGTGAGAATTCTCTGATCTACTTAAAATGTCTGATTGCGATACACTAAACTACATAAATTATATTGAATACAAAACATGAAGTGTAACTTTGCTGACAACTAATTTACTTAAGAAACAGTGCTATCAGTAACTTCTGCTTTTAATAATCAGGGCCCAGTTGTTCGAAGGGTGATTAATGCTAATCCTTGGTTGAAATGAATGGTTTTCTTTAGAGCTAATCCTGGGTTAACGCTAATTGGCTTTCAAACAACTGGGCCGAGAGACAACCCTCACTGTACTTAAACCACTTTGTTTAATCTTAGAGCATTTTTTATGCGTGAAAGAGAAAGGGACCACACTATGCTGGGACACTTTCAGTGCCTTGATGTCTATGAAAACATTCAAAATTCCTGCCTTATCTGTGTTGTGCCACGCCGATGCTGTTTTCACAGTCTTACCAAAACCGCTCTCTCTTATAACTAAATACAAAACATTTGGTCATAGTTGTTTTCTTGTCTAGTGTTCCAGGTAGTGCTGAGAAAAGTGGAGAACTATTAACTCTGGATGCTATTCGTTCTGGCATTAGATTCCAAAAATCAGTTGCAGAGGGATGGTTGAAGGTACAACTTAATTTTACACTCACCCTCATTACGTTGCTATTGCAACAAAATATAAGCATCCAGTTTTCTGCAGAACTGCTGGTGACTGCATTTTCACTGACTAATGGAATGGTTTGAATAGGTGCCGAGAACACTTAACTTTAATGGTTTGTGGGGGATGCTTATCTGAGAGAGGGTGTATAATTGGAGGGAGTGCTTATTTCATTGTTAGAAAATCCAATCTTTGCAAGAAATGAAACAAGGGATTAAGGGTAAAACAGAGTCATATATATGTACTAGAACATAACATACGTACAAGAAGCAAAATGCAGGAAGTTAAGGGTATTGTTGCAAAATCAATGGTACTTATAGTACTTGCAGCAGTACCCTAATACAAGAAGCTTTTGTTGTAAGTAAGAGTAATTTATCCTACATTTGGTAGTGCCATCATTCTCATGAGACAAAGGAGAGGGTAGGAGTTGTTTATTTGTGTGTGTGTGGGGGGGGGGGGGGGGAGAGGTGAGCACTTAATATTAAAAAAGGCAGTAGAGAGGGCACTTATGAGAGGGGGCTTTTATTAGAAGGAGGGTCACTTATTCAAACCATTCACAGTACTATCAATGGTAACTACTTTTGCTAGACAAATTACAATGTCCTGTAATTAGTTCAAATGTCCATCAAGTGCTTAAATGGCAGGTCTCTGGGGCAGCAATTCTGGTCAGAATATCTGGGACATTCAAGTACAAAACGTATTTTCCGTCACCCAATATAAAATATTGTTGATTCTCAGCTTTTTCCTCCACCCTCCACCTCCAAACAATGTTGCCGTCTTTCCCAGTCCCAACTGAAAGCCAACATTGAGGGGAGGGGGAGGGCGTTGGTAGGGTCAGGGGTGCACAAAATCCACCCTGTCCCAAACTAATTAGTCTAGGATTGTGCCTACATCGAAGTAATAGATCAAAAGTAAGTGCACATGCTTTATCTGACAGTGGTTCCAAACACTGAGAAACAGATGAAAGTTATCTCATTAGATACAGTGTCAAACGCATATCTTTTGAATTTCAGGCTATTGATTCAATTAATTCTTCAGCTGCACAAAAGGTATTTTTCTTCTACTGTAATAATCCTGGCTCGCACTAGCAACTCAAGCATAATGCAAGCAACATGCACAGACTCAGTATTGCATTTTAATATATCATGTTATGAAATTATGTATGAAAAAGACAAGCACTGCTATTGAGCAGTGGAATACTGATATTACTGAGTCAGTATTTTGCTTGACTGTGCTTATATGCTCATGCTTATATGCTTGTGTCTGTGCTTATGTCACCAGTGAAAAGACAAGCACTGCTAATGAGCAGTACATTACTGAGTCTGTGTATGTTGCTTGTGCTTATGCTTATGTCACTAGTGAAAAGACAAGCACTGCTAATGAGTAGTACATTACTGAGACTGTGTATGTTGCTTGTGCTTAATATGCTTGTCATTAGTGAAAAGACAAGCAATGCTAATGGGTAGTACATTACTGTGTCTGTGTATGTTGCTTGTGCTTAATATGCTTATGTCACTAGTGAAAAGACAAGCACTGCTAATGAGCAGTACATTACTGTGTCTGTGTATGTTGCTTGTGCTTAATATGCTTATGTCACTAGTGAAAAGACAAGCACTGCTAATGAGCAGTACATTACTGAGCCCATGTATGTTGCTTGTGCTTTTGTCACTAGACAAGTGTGTTTGCTTCCTTTCATTCTTTCCTCCCTCCCAATCTGTGCTTTCCTTCCTTCCATCCTTAAATTGTTAGTATTTCCTCCAACCAACAACCAGCAAATATGAACTGTTGCTCAGCTAACTTAAAACTGTTATTTTGCAGGTCATTGACCTCTTTGTCCTTTTGATTCTTCATTCAACTGGTAATCGTAAAAAGACTGTTGAAAGCCTATTCAGGAATAAAATCAAGATGGGACATTTCACTGAGGAGATGCTTACAGCTGCATTTAATTTGCATTCACAGGTACAATTCACTTATCATAAAAGTGTTTTGTCCTTGCAGGGAATACATTTAGCTGCCGGGGGGGAGAGGTACTCCCCTATATTCGCTATACGGGTACGTGCCGCTAAACAGGGTAGGGTGTTCAGCGATTTTACCATGGAACAGGGTATATAAAATCGTAATTACTCTCTGGAACAGGGTATCTATTTAACAAAGTTTGTCTAAAAGGCTGGACTAAAAGGGGTTTATATAATGACATGTTAACTTGGCCAGAAGCAATGAAATGAGGCAGGCATTTACTCTGGAACAGGATATCAATTTTGGAAATTTTGCTCTGGAACAGGGTCAGGGTTCAAGGGGCTTAGCGGCACATCCCTACCCAAAACTGGAAGGAGTAACCCCCCCCCCCCCCCCCCATGGGGTAGCTTCATTTTAATAGCCAGTCTTTTGTGTAAGATCTATTTCAGTCTATTTTTGTGAGTTTTGTTGGATTAACATTTAAATTAATTATTGTTCATAGATTTTACGTGAATATTTTCCCAACATCCTTTGTCTGAGTGAAGTACTATTGAGGTCTCCGGACACTACTGTGTGTTCATATGCATGTGCAATCTACAGACTTGCATTTGTGGGGTTTGATCTCTTCTGCCAACAGGTAAATGTCTTGATTAACTTTGCCCATGTTAACGTCAATGTCATCATGGCAGTCACACAACAGTGATATTTTCATTATCTCACTTCCTGTTCTACCCACTAGCTCTCCATCTCGCTACTCATCAAGGAGCATAGTCATTATTTTCAAGGCATTAATGTTTTCACACACACATTCCTGTGCCATTGCCAAAATATTGATTGGAAAGAGTACGAGTTCAGGGAATGTATAATTTACAGATATCATGTAAGATTTGCATTGCTTATTTCACACAGGAAATTGTAGGTGCCTTGGTTACTCATATTGGGAGTGGCTTTGCTGGTGAAGCTGATGCCTCTTTAGATGTCCTGTCAGATCTTGTAAATGCACACCCTAAAGTCATGGCACCTTTTGCTGTCTTTATCAAGGTAACATGTCATAAGCGATGTCATACACTTGTAGCTGAACCTCTTTTAATTTGGATATAAATAAAATGGTGTGGTGAGGTGCTTGAAAAGATTAATAACACTCAGATGTCATTTTGGATATGACATTGATCAGAAGTTTCTTGCTGTATTAGACAGATTAAGAATCATATGTAGCAGCCAATGGAAGATAGGATTGTATGTGTAATTAACCTACTTTTATGAGAGAGTTATTTTTCCATTAATGTGAAATGCCTCACCCTTGCATTAAAATGGTAACTCCAGATGCCAAAAAAGGTCACATGAAGCTCTCTGTATTCTGCCATTTTCCATGTGATTCTTAATCTATTATCTAGAATCATGTCCGCCAAGTGTTTTTGCCAACTATGGGAATCTCTAGCACTAGCTAGCTACTGTGCTTTCAGTGCACAAATACTACAGTAGTCTAAGCAGACTGTAAAGTGGCACTGTGCAAATGGCACAGTCATGGAACGGCATGGTTATGGCAGATATTTTTATTAGATGTTTTTATAGACAATATGGTACTGACACGGTCACAACATGGTGCTGTCCATTTCACTCTCATATGAAAACTGCCATATCATATGAATATTCATTTATTTCTGGCACTTGAATTTGGGGCTGCTTGTCTTTGAACTCAATGAAATATTGTTTCTTACAGGGTATCTTGGACTATCTGGATAACCTAACACTTAGTCAAATTAGAAAGGTTTTCTCTATGCTGAGTACATTGGCCTTCAGCAGTCCTCGTGATGGTGCCATGATTCAGGTACAGCTTGTTGTAATAAATATTTAATTCAATAATAAATTGAGGGAATGAAAGAATGAAAGAATGGGAAGTGGATGAATAAATGGATGTATAAATGAATTAAAGCACTCAGGGTTTGCATTAGTACAATGCATTTGATATTAAAAGTTCTATATTTTATTGATATGATTAATAATTTTGTTTATGAAAAGTAAAACGAATCCTTGAAGAATTATGTATGATTTAATGCAAAGAATGAAAATAAGTGAATGAAAGAACAATAAGTGAAGAAATCTGTGGACCTGTAAATGAATAAAAACAATCAGGATTGGTATTAGTTTCATTCTTACTAAAAAAGTTCTATTTTTATTGATGTGTTTTAATTAATGTTTTTATTTAAAAAATAATAATATTTGAAGATTTGAATGGATGGAATAGGCGGAAGTGAATGGACTGATGATGGAGTAATCTATTGAATTGATCTACAAACGGAAACTAGTGATTGAACTGTTTAGGCTGTGTTGGTGCATAAAGATGCAATAAGCAATGAATGGACATCTGTTACACTGTATAAATAGAGAGTATTTACATTACAGACATTTCAAGCCTAGGCCCTGGGTTATTGAATGTATCTCATTGTAATAATTAAGTGTATTTAATTTATAGGATGATGTACATATTGTTATCAGAAAGCAGCTCTCAAGTGACTGTCCAAAGTAAGTAATGCACATGAGATGTAACTTTTCCTGTAGCTTTTTCTGCGATGTTTTACAAAACAGTGGAGTCGGGGGTGGATTTTAGGAGTAGGATGTAGGGGAGGGATGTAGGATTGGGATGTAGCGGTGGGATGTAGGAGAGGGATGTAGGGGTGGGATGTAGGGGTGGGATGTAGGGGTGGGATGTAGGAGTGGGATGTAGGGGTGGGATGTAGGGGAGGGATGTAGGGGAGGGATGTAGGAGTGGGATGTAGGGGTGGGATGTAGGGGAGGGATGTAGGGGTGGGATGTAGGAGTGGGATGTAGGGGTGGGATGTAGGGGAGGGATGTAGGGGAGGGATGTAGGAGTGGGATGTAGGGGTGGGATGTAGGGGAGGGATGTAGGGGTGGGATGTAGGGGTGGGATGTAGGGGTGGGATGTAGGGGTGGGATGTAGGGGAGGGATGTAGGGGTGGGATGTAGGGGTGGGATGTAGGGGAGGGATGTAGGGGTAGGATGTAGGGGTGGGAAGTAGGGGTGGGATGTAGGGGAGGGATATAGGAGAGGGATGCAGAGGTGGGATGTAGAGGTGGGAAGTAGGGGTGGGATGTAGAGATGGGATGTAGGGGTGGGATGTAGGGGTGGGATGTAGGGGTAGGATGTAGGGGTGGGAAGTAGGGGTGGGATGTAGGGGAGGGATGTAGGAGAGGGATGTAGAGGTGGGATGTAGGGGTGGGATGCAGAGGTGTAGGATGTAGAGATGGGATGTAGTGGTGGGATGTAGGGGTGGGATGTAGGGGTGGGATGTAGGGGTAGGATGTAGGGGTGGGAAGTAGGGGTGGGATGTAGGGGAGGGATGCAGGAGAGGGATGTAGAGGTGGGATGTAGGGGTGGGATGCAGAGGTGTGGGATGTAGAGGTGGGAAGTAGGGGTGGGATGTAGAGGTGGGATGTAGGGGTGGGATGTAGGGGTGGGATGTAGGAGTGTGAACACCCTCTCCTGCATGCTTTTCTTCCTGATAATTTTCTGAAATAAACCTCTCATCCTTTGGAAGGTTTCTAATATTATTTCTATAACAGTAACTCCCTCCATATTTACAGGTTCAAAAGAATTGGCATAATTGGTGCTGTAATGATAGTACGCAGTATGGCACGTAACAGGTATCAACAAATCATCTAGCACTGTTTGATAATCCTATTTGGCTACTCTATGTATAGTGAATGGACACTTTCATAACGATCTCTTTTAGACAAAATGATGATGATGAAACCATGTCAACAGCATCACAGTTTCATTCTTCAATTAGCAGTGACATATACAAACAGGTAATAGTTTTCAATAATGCCGTAACTGATACAGATACACTGCGAACCGCAGGAAGTCGTAGCTGAGCCTGCCATTTGTTTAGAAAACTTGGAAAACTTGTCAAGGGTGGATGGATCTAGGATTATGTATGCGCATCCCAAACAGGGGGTTGTATGATATCAGTGAAAGCAAAAATAGAGCCTAATTCTAGTTGACCATGATTTTTTCATTTTCATAGTGGGGGTTGCAACCCCCTAAACCCTCCCTTTGGATGCACCCTTGCTTGTTAGTATTTATTCAGTTTATGAAAAGGGGTATAATGAGGGGTGGGGCACAGGACTGGAAGTGCATACCTTCTCTTGAGATGGATATACTCTGGGCCATTTTCTTGTACATGTACTTTCCAATAAATCCTCTGTCCCTGATGATATACATGTTCCATATTTAGCCACAGGAAGCAAAAATTTGATACTTCTTTGCCTGCTTGTTTGGCTGCTTGCTTGCTTGCTTTCTAGCTCATTTGCTTGCTTGTTTGCTTGTCTGCCAGCTTGCTTAGCTTGCTTGCTTGACTGCAGTTTGCTTGCTTGCTTGGGTGCTTGCTTGACGCTTGCTTGCTTGCATGTTTGCTGCTTGCTTGCTTGCTTACTTCCTTGCTTGCTTGCTTACTTCCTTGCTTGCTTGTTTATTTGCTTGCCTGCTTCTTCCTTCCTTCCCTTAGTTTCTTCCTTGCCCATCCTTCAACCAATCAATCAATCATTACATACTAATTGAGTTTGCAACACCATTATTTTCTCCTCTAGATTATCAATCTTCTGGACATGGTTCGTTCAAGTGTGACTCGTGTACCAGAAACTGCAGCTTTGTTTTACGATGAACTGACTAGAGTAATTGAACAAGGCGATGTGGACCGTAAAGTCAAGGTTAGCTTTATTTCTACTGGTAGTGTAGTTCTGATTTGTAATTTGTTGTGCTTTTTTTGTATGATTTTCCAAAGAATGATCTTGTGCTTTTAAGCACTTAAAAGTGCTTGGATTTGTTTAGTATGCAGCTTTCTAAGAAAGTTCGATTCACAGTGATGCAACAGTGACCACTTGCTCCGACTTCTCTCTACTCTATGTACCTTAAAGGGGGACTAGCACCAAAACCTTTCTGGTGACGTCATACACTCAACTTAAGCATTCAGCTCTATACATTTCTTTATGTTTTGTTTCTTAAATAATTCAATTTCTTTGACACTAACAAATTGTGTGAAGGAGTTTTCTTACATTAATATTGTTTAGGCTAAGGATTCATTTTCTGATCAGTTTTCTTCAATATGTAGAACAATTACGTTGAGATATTTTAATTACAAATTACAAAGAAATGTATGGAGCTATTGTGTGGAGTGTATGACGTCACTGATACCTCTAAAGATTTATAAAAATCTAATATAATTCCCATGAGAATTCTCAGAAAATAAACTAACCAGTTTTTGAACAGCTCTTTGAGAGTCTTTCAGTGTAGTTTCAACGAAGTTTCAGCTAAATTGAATGTTGAACAATTTAGATGCTAGTCTCCCTTTAAAAACAGTGCACAAATAGAAAAACATTTGTAAAAGGTGCTCTGTTGGCCTCAAATTTCTTATAATTTGGTAGCTCTTGAAGTTGACTGTTACAATTTCCAGATAAAAGTCCCAGGCTGAATCACTGACTGGAAGATGCTGATTTGCATTGAGTGTGCTACGTTGGGACCAAAACCTTTGATCTGCTTCAGGCAGCTGAAGTTTGGGTGCATGACACCAATGCATCACATGATGAACACCTTGCAGAGTAGCCTGCATCACATCCAGCTTTTCCTCCGTTAAGGAAAAGTCCGGATGTGACGCAGGCTACTTGCAGAGCTCAGTCCAATACCTGTACATAGGAGAGTTGGAATCAGAGCCCACCTCATTCATTCTTGCACACTTCTTTAATTTGTTCCTCACCATTTTCCACAGAACTGGATAAGTGAAACTGTTGTATCAGATTTCCAGGATGACTACTTGGTAGACAGAGAAGCACCATTACCAGAGTAAGTGTAGGAAAACTAAACACCCATTCAATCTAACACTTGAATTGATGATGATGATGATGATGATGATGATCTATATTTTTAAGCCCTGCATGGGGGTAGCAGGGGCGGATCCAGGATTTTACAAAGGGGGTGGATAATCCTATTCAGTAAAAGTAAGCAAATAATCACCAATAGATTGAAAATTGCTAAAGTAACACCAATTTTTAAATCAGGTGAAACCAATGACCCAAATAACTATCGACCTATTTCTGTAACTTCAACAGTGTCTCGGGTTTTCGAAAAACTGATCCTTAATCAGCTAGAATCCTACATTTCAGAACATCAAATTCTATATAAATTTCAATCCGGGTTTAGACAAAACCACTCAACACTTACAGCGCTCTTAGATATAACCAATGAATGGTCTTTTAACATCGACAGGAAAATGGTCAACGGTGCCATCTTCTTAGATTTGAAGAAAGCTTTTGACACCGTTGACCATAGTATCCTCATTTCCAAATTAAGTCTCTATGGTTTTGACAGCTTTACTGTCAATTGGTTTAAATCTTATCTGAGTGACCGGACACAGCAATGCTTTGTAAATGGAGTTCTATCTGATTTCTCGCCAATTTCCTATGGTGTCCCCCAGGGCACAATACTAGGACCAACACTATTTCTCTTATATATAAATGATTTGCCAAATTGCATTGATTTTAGTAAAGTTAAGCTTTATGCCGACGACACAAGCTTAAACTTTTCTGATACTGAAACATTAAGTTTAAATACACAAATGAAGGCTGACCTGCAAAGTATTATGAGATGGCTCCTTGCCAATAAATTAACATTGAACATACTCAAGTCAGAATTCATGTTAATTGGAAGTTACCAGCGCCTTTCTACTCTAGAAACTGATAATTTCTCTTTAAACGTAGAAGGTGCTAGCCTCAAGAGAACTACTCAAACAAAATACCTTGGGGTGCAAATTGACGAGAATCTATCTTGGGGCACTCATATAGAGTATATTAAAAAGAAAATATCTTGCGGTCTGGCAACAATTAAAAAAGTTAAGCCCTACCTCCCACAGGACAGTTTAGTGAACATCTACAATTCAATAATTGAACCCTACTTCAATTATTGTTGTCTTGTGTGGGATAGTATTAGCCATACGCTCGCGGACAAATTGCAAAAGCTTCAAAATCGTGCCGCGCGCATTATAACTAGTGCACCTTATGACTGTGTACCCACAAAACATGTCTTCCATTCATTAAATTGGAAGACATTAAAAAATAAAAGACTTGAACAAAAAGCAATTATGGCATTTAAAATAGTGAATAAATTAGCACCTTCTTACTTGATTGAACTTTTTGAAAACAACCCAGGCACAGAGGTTTATAACCTGCGTCGTTCTTCAGTCGATCTCAAATTACCACGAGTAAGGACTGAAGCATATAAAAAGAGTTTCAAATACTCAGCTGTTGAACTGTGGAACTCTCTACCAGAGTCAATCAAGAAAGAAGACTCTTTAAGATCATTTAAAAGGAAAATTAAGAAATACAATTTTTCCAACGTATAACTAAGTGATCTCTGCCCAGGGTACAATTATTCAATTTTTCATAACTAATATTATATTACATTTCTTGTAAACACATGTAATGAATTATCTTGCCACGCGCGCATTTTTATATATTATAAATACTTTTAATCGATTATCATATAATAGATTAGCTTTAAGATAGATAATTAACTATATGACGACCTCTAGGTAGACCAGATTTTACAACAACTAACTTGTAAAATTTGATAGAGCATTCGTTTTGAAATAAAGTTATTATTATTATTATTAATAGATCGCGACATCATGCAAAATGGCTGACGCTAATGCTGAACTCAGTGAAATCTGGAAACGAGGTTTTTCGCGGATGAACGCCGGAGACATGAACTACATGCGCAGGCTGTCAAGACTTCGAAAATTTACAAAACTAACGGAATTCAATATGAATCAATAGCTCAGTGTTCTTGACTTTAACTTGTATTTTTTACCAATTACTGCAATTTTCATAATACTGCGAACTCTGACCTTCAAACAGTCCGTTGGAATTTGGTTTTTCGCTTCCGCCCACTTCAAACAAATAACCAAAAAATACTCATAAAGATCCCTAAAAACCCATCAAATGACTTAATATGATCTTTAGACGATTTGTAACAGCTAAATATGATTTTGATATTCGGTTAGCTTTCCTATTTTTTATTTTTAATTTTCATTGACGGAAGCTAAATCGGCAAAAACCACTTGAGTGTTTACATGTCCGAGTTCGCATGATTTTGAAAATTGCAGTAATTGGAATGAGATTCGTCCTTATATTTTCATAAACTATTTACATTTTTTATGATAAGCACTCTAAAAAGGGGGTGGAAATCCACCCAGTCCACTCTCCCCTGTATCCGCCCTTTGGTACCTATCACTGCAAGTTGTATGATGATGATGATGATGATGATGATTCTAACGTCATTCGTGCCTTTGGCTGCAAAATACATTTGCGTCAGTTCTTGCAACTTGCTCAGTGTTGTTGGTAACACTGAAGTGTGAAACAAACATATATTGTGTCACTTGAGACTTCACATGCGAAGCTGCAAGAAAAGGTACAAATGACTTAGTCAAAACAATTTCAGGCATCGTTGTTGCCACTACTGTCGTAGAGTGGGATTGGATCTTGATTGTGATGAGAAGCGTGCATCACCTATCACAAAGTCAAAGATAGTATAACTTCAATTAAAAATTTGAATACTTTTTATAATCAAGGATTTTTATCTTTCAGTGATTCTGTTCCACTAGAGCATGTATATGGACTCGATGAAGCTGAAGAAGGCAGCATAGCATTGAACGTCCTACCACTGTTACTGGCAGCTACATCAAAGAAGAAAAATGAAAAGTACTGATATATTGAAGCTGATTTTTCCATTCTTGCTTGCTTCTATTTTGCTTTTGCCCCCTCCCTCCCTCCCCCTTCCTTCCACTGCTTGCTTCCTTGCTTGCTTTCTAACTCTCTTGTTTTCTTCCTTGTTTTCTTGCTTCCTAAAACTTTCCTTCCTTTCGTGCTTGCTGATGTTCTTGCTTGCTTGCCAACCTTCCTACTTCCTTCTTACCCTCTTACCTTCTATCCTCTTTGCTGGCAATAGTTTATTGTTTGCTCGATATTTTCTTTGATCATTTTTGTTAATTTACAGGTCCACAGTGGCTTCTCTTGTTTGTTTAGCTCCTCATTTTCGTTTACTAAGAATCTGTGAACAAAGCCAACAGAATGAAGATCTTGAAGGAATTGATGCATTATTAGGTAATCAATCGTGCTACTTCTAAGAAATGTCGAGAACAATTTTTCATACAACTTTAAATTATATTTTTTGACTTAAAAAGAAGCCAAAAAAATGGAAATCATGTGAATATAATAAGCAAATTGCAGCACTGAAGTAACATCAAACAAACTCAACTTGCAACTCATAAAAGACTACATCCTTCAAAAGGTTTACAGTCGTTCCGCCCGAGAGTTGTTCTGCCCGGAGCCACTCCGCCCGAAGTTTAGGTCGTTTTGCCTGATAGCTAAGTCGATTCGCCCGATGATAGAAAATTTGTAAATACTGGGTTTCATTGAATTTGAAATCGAAAATTGTGCTTTTTGGGGAGTGAATAATTATCTGGAGCGATAAATGAAAAAGCGTTCATAGATACATAATGTAGACAAAGCAAGTGCCTCAAGATTGTCGCTTGAAATCCCAGGCAGCCCAAGCATTCAACTTTTGCTGTTTTTTTGAAAAAAATACTTACAATTTTTCTTGTGAAGGTGTTTCAAATCTCGGGTGGAACGACCGGATACCCTTCAAAATGATATGTCTTTGTTTTGTAAGGTTGTCCCTTGGTCAGCGTTAAGCCTGATATGTTGGACAGATTAGAGACTTTAGCACAAGCTGATCGTGAGGTGATTTGTGCTGCATTGTTTTATACCGTCAACTGGTTTATCGAGGTAAACTCATATTTTTCTCATATTTAATTTCAAAACTTTGTTTGTTAATTATCATTCAATATTTAACATCAATTCTACATTAGCTTACATTGTTGAAATTAAGGTGCTGAATGCAGGGGTGGCAAACAGTTTCAACATGGCGTCCTACAATGATGAAAGAATGTTGAAACAAATGTTGAAACCGTTTGCTAGGTTTATAGAGTAAATTTCGTATGACTGTGAAAAGGCAGCGCACGGCACGGTTATGACAGGAATTTCGAACGTTTTTGTAGATATTACGGCACTGACACGTTCACGGCACGGCGCGGTCCGTTTCACACTCATACGAAATCTGCTCTATACAATAGAGGATGGAAAACGGATTCAACACGATAGAACTTTCACGAGAACAAAAGGAATGTTGAGGCAATGTTGGAGGAAATGTTGAACTCTTTTAAACCTCCTTCAACATCAATTTGGCATGTTTCAACATTGTTGAAGAAGTGGGGGAGGGGGGTGCCCAACGATTTTAAGGTCGGTACTGCAAACAATCGAACGATTGTTGAAGCAAATATAGAAATTGTTTTCCATGGTCTTATGAAAACTTGTCAGAAATAGAATGCGATCATCAGCAATGCACGACAGTCGTCGAGATTAAACAATCCTTTGGTGACAAACCAAAAGAGCTAAATTTTTGCGACACTTGTTTTCGTGTTGCGTTAGAATTCCCCGAATTTGTAAAAGTGTTCATAAAATTATTGTGTGTACTAAGCTGTCCTGTTCTTTATCAGCTTATCAATGGGTTCTCAACTCAGTCTGATGCGGAAATGCGAGGAAAGACATTAACACGACTGAATGACGTTACATGCCTGTATAAGCACATTGAAAGAACACTTTCAGGTATAGTTGGTCCTTCCTACCTTTCTTTCTTGCTTGCTTGCTTGCTTGCATCCTTGCTTGCATCCTTGCTTGCTTGCTTGCTTGCTTGCTTGCTTGCTTGCTTGCTTGCTTGCTTGCTTGCTTGCTTGCTTGCTTGCTTGCTTGCTTGCTTGCTTGCTTGCTTGCTTGCTTGCTTGCTTGCTTGCTTGCTTGCTTGCTTGCTTGCGTGCTTGCTTGCTTGCTTGCTTGCTTGCTTGCTTGCTTGCTTGCTTGCTTGCTTGCTTGCTTGCTTGCTTGCTTGCTTGCTTGCTTGCTTGCTTGCTTGCTTGCTTGCTTGCTTGCTTGCTTGCTTGCTTGCTTGCTTGCTTGCTTGCTTGCTTGCTTGCTTGCTTGCTTGCTTGCTTGCTTGCTTGCTTGCTTGCTTGCTTGCTTGCTTGCTTGCTTGCTTGCTTGCTTGCTGGCTTGCTTGCTTGCTGCTTGCTTGCTTCCTTGCTTCCTTGCTTCCTTGCTTCCTTGCTTCCTTGCTTCTTGCTTTCCTTGCTTCCTTGCTTCCTGTTTCCTTGGCTTCCTTGCTTCCTTGCTTCCTTGCTTCCTTGCTTCCTTGCTTCCTTGCTTCCTTGCTTCCTTGCTTCCTTGCTTCCTTGCTTCCTTGCTTCCTTGCTTCCTTGCTTCCTTGCTTCCTTGCTTCCTTGCTTCCTTGCTTCCTTGCTTCCTTGCTTCCTTGCTTCCTTGCTTCCTTGCTTCCTTGCTTTCTTGCTTTCTTGCTTCCTTGCTTCCTTGCTTCCTTTGCTTCTTTCCTTCCTTATTTCCCTCCCTCCCTTCCGTTCGTCCATCCGTACTTCCTTCTTTCTCCTCACTAACGTGGATATCTACGGTATCTTTGTTTGTTCATTCACATATTTCTTCCTGATTTTATTTCGATTTTCATCTGTACTCAGCTGTTTTAGCTATTTATCGATGAATTTCATCCTTTGCGATAATTTATCACTTTTGTCCACTAACTCTAAGATCTAAAATTTCTCGTCACCAGCTACTCCAACGTTCCAGCCTTCTTTAGCTTCATTTGACTGTGAAAATTCTATTCCTTTAAAAACTCAACCCACAACTAAAGGAAAGCGACCACGAAAGCAATCAAAAGGGTAAGAACCTAATTTCATATCTTTTTCCTGCCTTTTCTCTTGATTCTTTTCATCCATTCATCGATTCATTGTTTTACAAACGATCATTAACCTGTGAAAACGGTTCACTGTAGTTCGTTTTCTTTATCCACAAAAGATTTATGTATAACAGAAACAAAAACAGCATGAACTGTCAATAATATACTGTAATCCATAGAGTGGTTTTCGTATGAGTAGGAACACTGTACGGTTACGATACGATGCGGTTACAGTAGGAATTTCGAAAAAAAGCTATAGCTAGAAGCTGTGAATTTAACTTCAATATCTCATGAGAACCTCCTGTGTCTGTGCTAAATATCAAAATGGAAAATGAATTAGAATGTATGACATCATAGGATTTGATTGTGACGTAGCGCGCGCGTTTCTGATGTATTATGGGTAATTGATCATTTCATAATTTCCCCAGGATTCATTACGATCAAGTGCGCGCAAACGAGTTTAGAGCACAAAATCAAGAGAGCTGATTCTGGCCAATATCAAGAGAGTATAGTTATTACTTATTTCCTCTCTCTTGTCAATATTTATCATTGAATCTAGAGTACTTTCGGTTTTACAAAATCAGGGGTTAGGATAAGCACGCGCCTTGCGCCATTCACGCTAATGAAAAAGTGGCGCGTAGAAAGGTGAGGTTACGCGCCCATCTTAGATAATTTTCTTTTGGAAGAAATGTGTATGTCTGTCTAAAGCTACGTGGTGAATTTCAAAGTATTTTCGTCAAGTCAAAAATCGGAAAATCGAAGATCGGGAATCCAAATAGTATATGCGGCTCAAAATTTTCAAACATGGCCCTTAACTGTTGGAACTTTGGAGTCATCGGCACTTCATTGTTTTGGACTGTCCTAAACCCTATATATTATTACAATATATTACAATCATCAGAAGTATTCTAACATCATCATATTTCTTTTGTTTAGAAATGAAAGTAAGAAACTTGATGATACTGTAGACAAGGTAGGCGTGCTTCAATCTTTTTAATGCAGACCCAAAGGAGCAAAGTAAAAGGCCGTAGAGTAGAGTTGTCCGTTAAATACATTGTTAAGAAATTGCTTTGCAGTTGTCATATTATAGTGTTCGTTTTATAAAGGTTGGGTCAGTTGGTTGAGCGCTGGTCTTCAGTGCAGAAGGTCGGGGTTCGATTTCCCGGCTGGACCAATAATCAGGATCTTAAAACAATTGAGGAGAAGGTGCTGCTTTTTTGTATTGACATCTGCAAATGGTTAGTCCTTCACGCCTTCTAGGATAAAGATGTTCAACCGTACGTCCCATCTCTCCAAAAACTACTACACATACCCCATACAAAAGAAAAAACGTGTTAGTGTGGATGGAAGCTTAAAACGCGTCGTAAAGCAAACGTTTTTAACAAAGCTCCTGCGGCTATGTTCACTTTTACGGCCGGATATTAAAATTTGTAAACGTTTCTTTTTGTTACAGATAGACCTCTCGTCCACACTAGTAAACAGCGTTTTGTCTTGTCTAAGGAAACCTTTTTTCAGTGTGGACAGCACAACCAAAGGAAACCGTTAAGCACATGAGGAGATTTTTGTTGAGGTCAATTGTGGGTGTGTTGAAATAGTTTGTTTGTATGTTTAGGCTGGTGATAAAGAGAACGAGAAGGATTTAGATGTTTCTTGTGTGTCGACTGTGGAAAAAGACAAGCGTGGTAAACAGGACAAAGGCGTGTCTATCAGCATGTCCCAATGTAGACCATATCTCAGGTATTTTAACCTATATACTGGAGTTTGTGTTTTGAACCGGGCACGTCTTTACAGGCTAGGATATAGCTGTGTTTGAAAACTTTTGACTTTACTTCTTACTTCACCTTTTACCTGGACGAGTGAAGGGAATCTCTTCCCTCGCCCTGACTTTTTACTTCACCTTTTACCTGGACGAGTGAAGGGAATCTCTTCCCTCGCCCTGCTTTTTTTACAGTTTTTACTTAACCCTTTACAGGTAATGATCATTTTTTAATTAAATAAAGTTTATATAATAATTGGTATATTGCGCACTGATTGGTGGAAACCGTGTGTCGTTACAGTACACATGCTAGTTGACGTCAGGTTTAATAGATGCACAGAAGACGTCAAGTTGTAGCAGGAACAACAGCCAGGCCACTCGACTTCGTCGTGGCCTCCTTATTTGTTCTCACTACATTTTGACGTCATCTGTGCATCTGTTAGAGTACAGATGCACGTACAATTTGTTAAATATTACAGCACTTGTTAACTGTTGGTATAATCATGCATCATCATTGTCAGTATCATCATCATCGTCATCATCAGTCATCATCATCAGCACTGTTGTACCATGAACTGTTTGTTTTCTTACAGGGAACTCGATCTTAACGTGTTTAACCTCCTCAAATGTGGATTTGTGTCACGTACTGTGCTGGACTCAGACATGAATACAAAGGTTAGAATTGTTGTCTAATCACTGCTGAGAGAACTCTTGGTTAGCTCTCACTGTTGAATAGCTAGACTAGTTTAGTTGCCGCTCTAGCCATAGGCTCGTACAATCGTTATTTTGAATTACACACTTTTTTCAGTTTGTTTCTGTGTGTTCCGCACTTTATACTTTAATTTTTACTGATTTAATATTTTTATATGATAATTGTTATATTATGCGCACTCTAATTGGTTGAGAAGTGTGTACAATTACTGTACATTTGCATAGATGACGTCATTAAATCTTACATGTGCTCTTATTGGTTGGAATCTTTCGATGAATTTTATATAAAACTTCGCTTCGTGGCGTACGCTTTTGTTCTCACCGCATTCTAACGTCATCTGTGCATCTAGTAGAGTATAGACGCACGCAATAGTAGAATCTATTTGTTACTCGTCTACTAATGTAATATTGTATACACCAGGACACTACCATCCTGCGTATCCAGGCACCACAACTTCATTTCCTACTTGATGACTTGTCAAGGAAGTTGGATCATACCCTGTCAGCATCAGCTTCGTCTCGGAGATCATTCTTAAAGGTAGGAAATTATATAGCTTATTATACAACATACATGTTAATTTCGAGATTTTTGTGGTGGTATATTTAGCGACACTTTGTTGGTATGTTGTCCAATGCGTTGGACAGGAGTTGTGTAAACAGTTTATTATCGGTACAACGAGGAATAACGTGGAAGAATTGAAATTCATTATACGTTTCTGGTATTGGTTTTTTGAGACGCGCCATGACAAACAAACTGGATTCTCCAACCTTTCAAGACACTCAGCTAAAGACATTGCTAAATTCATGGTCGATTTGCTGCCTACTTTATGCGAGCATCTTGAAGCAACAAGTGCATTCTTTCAGGTATTTCACCAGTGATGATGGCGATGATGATTTATCATCAAATAATGATTGATTATTATTATTAGAGCGATAACACTTAAACCGTGAAATAACTTAGTAACTAAATAGAGACAAATAGTAGCAAAACCCTTTGTTTTCTATTGTTTCATTAGTACTATTTGTACTTTTTAGTTAGTACTTGTTTCACGGTTTTAGTGCTATCGCTCTACGTACAGCTTTTTGCGGAAACTCCGTGGCACTAGAATATATCGATATAATAATCCCTTAGTGTGATGACGTTTTGATCCCCTCACTATACCAGAATCCTTTTTGAGTAGCTTTTCTTCTCTAATTAAAAGTATTTTTTATTGTATTCTGGAAGGATTTGAATGAGAAGGGCTCTTGAAAAGGATTCTTCTAAAGAGAGGGAGTCAAAACGTCATCACACTTGGGGCTTATCAGACGAGGAGACTTTTCGTTAGCAGAGAAATGATAAAAATGCTTTTATATATGAAATTAAATAATTAAATACAGGCGATATTACAGATTCTTTGCTAAGTTATGATGCAGTTATTCAGATTGAAAAGTAATTTGGGGTGAAGTTTTATGGAAAAGGTGCTATAGTGGATAAATTTAAAAAATATGCAAGTGAATATATATTGATGTATTGATATACTGACGAATCTACGAATTTTTGCAAAACGCTGTATCTTAATAGTCCATAGTTAATGTTACACTAATGATGGTTATGATGATGATAATGATGATGTCATCAAGTATTGATGCTTTTTCGTTTTTCGCTTCATATTAAAAAAACATTGTTAGATGAAGATTATATTGAAGATGATGATGATAATGATGATGATGATGATTATAGTCATTGATAGTCTTCATAATGTAATTTGTTTTCTTAGACTCTGCTGTCTTCAAATGACGGCATAGTAGACGGACCTGGTAGTAACACTGAAGAAGCATCTACAATGAGTAACTGCTATCATCTCATATTTACCTGCTTTCAAACACTATTTTCATGGTACGTTCATAAGTATTATAGTAGGGCTAGTAAATGTACTGCTTATGGGGATGTACTTTTTGTAATGTTACAAACTATATCTGTCACGTGACATATGTATAAATGCATGTTTCAGATGTTTATTGTGTTTATGAGTAGTATAGTAGGGCTAGTAAATGTACTACTTGTGGGGATGTACCTTTTGTAATGTTACAAACTATATCTGTCACGTGACATATGTATAAATGCATGTTTCAGATGTTTATTATGTTTATGAGTAGTATAGTAGGGTCAGTAAATGTACTGCTTGTGGGGATGTACTTTTTGTAATGTTACAAACTATATCTGTCACGTGACAGATATGTATTAATGCATGTTTATTATGTGTTTATGATATGTAATAGCTGCGAGTTGAGTACAGTACTTGCAGTGGAGGAGGAAAAAATTGTTCTGAATATCAGTCTCAAAGACAAGAAAAACTGGTTTCTACACTATAAGATATACACAGTCACGTGACAGATATACCTTACTTGTCCTTAAACGACGAGATGGTACAAACGACAATATTTCGGCTTTGTTGCAAAGTCATAATCATGTCAGAATCACGATTATGACTTTGTAATAAATTAAAGCCGAAATGTTGTCGTTGGTACCATCTCGTCGTTTAAAGGCGGTGTTACACGAGACGGTTTTTAAGACGATTTTCAGCGCAACGTTGCAACAACTTGCAATATTTTGCGTTGCGAGTTTCTGACTTGGATTCAAAAACTCGCAACGCGTTGCCGAAGCGAAAATTGCAAGGAAAATCGTTCCAAGTGTCATGTTACACGAGAAAGATTTTAACGCAACGTCGTTGCGCTGAAAATCGTCGTTAAAAATCGTTCTCGTGTAACACCGCCTTAAGGACCCGAAACTTTGGATCAGTCAACGATGCTATCTTTTCTCGGGCTCCCCCTTTGGCTCTTTGGCTATTTTACACTTATTTCAAAAAACGTTGTCGCGGTTCAGAGCAACAAGCGTCAAGCCAAGACCGAAATGAATGCTGGTTTTGTTTGTAATGTATTCAAACCAGACTCGTTTCTAATGAACTAATTACAAAATGTGAGCATTTTCAAGTCCTTGTTAGTATACCGCACTCAATTCTTTTGATAACAAGTCTGATTTGAATACATTATCGATTGTTAGCGGCACAAAATCAGCATTCATTTCGGGCTTGCCTTGACGCTTGATGCTTTGAACCGTGACAACGTTTTTTGAAATAAGTGTATATATTGAGTTGGAAGGAGACAATTAGTTTGCTATTGGTTTAAGTGTGTTCGAATCCAAGTAATAAATACTAGTTATGGTCATACCAACTATCGCCGTAACAACTGCAACTGAATATTCATTATTTATTCAGGAGTGGATTTCTTAGCAGTAACAATGTGGAATTATACAAAAAAGCTTTAACAGTTCTTTCATCAAGAACAAAAATTTCGTCTACAACACAAGCTGGTCTTCAGGATTTACTCAAGTGAGTATTAAAGAATTAACTGAAAATAAATGGATAAATTGTAAAGTTTGCGAGACTCTTATAGGTCAGACTACACTGCGATAGGAAAGCTGTTAGTGTTTAATTTCACATAAATTTATTACCCTAGTCCTGTCAAGTGATGTGATTGGATGAATTTGATAACAATTTAGACCAATCAAGCAATGTGACAATTTTTAAATACCAATCAAGTGCCAGACATGGTTGTAAGACCTTTCTAGCGATGTGATCTTACGCTTAAATCCCATTTAAGCATTACTGCTATCAAGCCCTACGATTTGGCATCCCAAAATATTTAAGTTACGTATTAGTATGACGCATAGGACAATACTCGTTTAAGCTCAGCTTTGAATATAAACTCGTGAACTTGTACAAACACTTTGTTTTATCTTTTGTAGGCAATCATTTAATTATCTTGAACAGTTCTCGAACACCATCACAGACATGGCCACAGCTTTGACCTTAACCAAACTACTGGTGGTCTTAAGTGAAAGGGCTGATAACAAGGACATCAACACAGCTATTGGTAAGGTGTACATTTCTGCACCCTGTCTTCGATACCCATGGGCAGTTTTTGTATGACTGTGAAAACAGCACAGTTACTGCACGGAATGGTTGGGGCAGGAAATTCGAATGTTTTAGGGGGTGTTTACATGGCACTAGGATCATCCTAGCACTAAGATCATCCTACCTGCTATACATTTACTGCATTCTGTTTACATGGAAATTTGTGTCTTCACTTCGGGTACTAGGATCATCCTACTAAACAGAATGCAGTAAATGCAGAGCAGGTAGGATGATTCGCCTGCTAGGATGATCCCACCTGGTAGTGCCATGTAAACATCCCTTTATAGAAATCACGGCACTGACACGGTCACGGCACGGCGCGGTCCATTTCACACTCACACGAAAATGACTCTACTATACAGACCTCCTTCACGCAACATTCCCTTCCCATTGTTATTGTGAGCCATTCAAAATTAATGGCGCTGTTACACGCTTAAACTTTTATCTGAACTTTGTGTCGATCTCTGATGCGAGACGAATTTCATAGGGAATGTTACACGCTGAAATTTCGTCCTGAAACTTGCAAGATTACAGACATATAAAGACGATGTTACACGAGGCGATTTTTAACGACGATTTTCAGCGCAACGGCGTTGCGTTAAAAATCTTTCTCGTGTAACATGACACTTGGAACGATTTTCCTTGCAATATTCTCTTCGGCAACGCGTTGCGAGTTTTTGGATCCAAGTCAGAAACTCGAAACGCAAAATATTGCATGTTGTTGCAACGTTGCGCGGAAAATCGTCGTTAAAAATCGTCTCGTGTAACACCGCCTTAAAACTGGCTTGAGTAGCAGCAAGTGATAACATCTGCGCATGTCTCCAACTTCTATTGTCTTGGACAAATGGATAATTTTGAAAGGATAATTTCTAGCTGTTCATACTTCTGCACTCGAATGTAATGCTCCGAAAAACTTTGGGGAGACTATATACGACTCTATTTATGAGAGAGGTAGCCCTAAGCCAGGTTAAAACCGTAATTGAGGCCACTTCCGTCCAGCGGCTCGCGCATACTCGTCATGTTATCACTTGCTGTTGGCTTGAGTTGTTCAAAGCAGGCAATCAAAGCGAGTGCCGGCCACGGCATTTACATTAGACCCCCTCTAACTCACACCCTAAGGTAGCGCTAAATACTGTTCGAAATAGCGGGGGTTCGAGATAACCGATAGTAATTAATAATAATGATTATAATAATAACCAACTTTATTTATTAAGGGTAACACTAAACAGTTGATACTGATAAACTTGTGGCTCTCCTATTGACTGAAAAATTGAAGGGAAATGGGTTTGGGTTCCCGACGTAGCGAGATTCTAGTGTGTGCCTGATTCAGAGCGCCGATGTAGAGATGGGATGAAGTACGATTCTTTCGAATTATTGATAATTTTTGTTGTTTTGGTGCAGCTGATCTCACTGGAAGATTTCTTAAGAAAGAATGGATCAAAAGTAATGGCGAGAAGGAGAGTGGTCCTAAATATAACGAGGCTTTACAGTATCTACTGAGGTATGAAAAGATTATGAAATGGATTGATGGTTGGATAGACGGCTAGATAAACTATGGATCGGTGGGATAAAATAATGGAGAATTGAAGGATGCACGAAGGATGGTTAAGAGGTTTGAATAATGACGTACAGATATAGACAAAGAGTCAGAGTTCGTGCTACTCCTTAAACTCCTTGAAATCTCCTTGAATTTCATTTCCGTTTTTAAGGGCGCTTGAAAAGCCCTTGAATTCTAGAAATTTTGCTCAAACTCCTTGAAAACTCCTTGAATTTATGCTTTTAACAAACAAAAACGTAAGGGACTAGAATGGGATGGGAAACTGACTTTTTTCTTTCACACGTAAGTGAGGGGAGAAGGTTGTCCTAGTATGTCAGTAAATCCATTAGTAAAATATCGGGTAACACTACTCCTTGAAAAATCTTTTTTTGGGTCCTTGAATACTCCTGGAATTCTCCTGGAATTTTAAATTCATATGGCTCAGCACGAATCCTGAAGAGTAAGTATATATTAAACATTCATATGGATGGAGAGCCGGTTGCAGCCAATTATACTGGTTTTGTTAGTGTTACGTGTACTGTGTGAAGCCCTGAGGAAACGCTCCTAACAACGTCCAACATTGTTGGATCCAACATTGCTGGCTGCAACATTGTTGCAATTGTTGGTTGCCTGTTCAAATAGAGCCAACATGGACGTCATATTGGTAATAGAACAAAAGCTAGGGTGTTCAAACACATCCAACATGTCGGAGCCAATAATGTTGAGAGCTGTTGTCAAACACTGTTGGTAGCGTTTACACGGGACTTTATGAAAGTCTAAAAGGACAGAAATCTGCTTGTATATTAACCTAACGGCTGTTGTTGTATTTAGATTCTATTTATCGTTCTCTGAGGATCCTATGTCTTCTCTGGAGGAAATCTCGGCGGGTGCATTCACAGAGATTATTGACGAAGACAATGATAACATATCAACCTCATTCCCAACATTAACAAGGTATAAGCATGTTTATACTTATGACGTCATTCCTCGACCATTGGACAAATTAGAGACCTTAAGATTGACGTTTACGACAAACGGCAACCGTCAAACGACAAACTTTAGCCGTCTGTCCCAAGCCGGCTAAAGTTTACTTACAGCCATTCTCGATAACACGCGCCCTCTAACAAAAATATTTTATTTGAAAATCTCGTTTCGCGTGATGTCAATCAAAAGTCACGTGAACTGCTTTTTTAGCGTCTGGTGTTGCTGTTTCAAGGTGAAGGTGAGTCATTCTGCGTTTGCCGTAAACGTGAAAAGTCACTCTTTTTCTTTGAGTGCCTAAAGCTCAATGCTGGGCGCGAAAAAAAAGTAGGTCACGTGATCTGCTCTGCAGTCTGCCGTTTCCCGTTTGCGTGATTCTTAACCTCTCTAATTGTCTCACGAACCTTGTTTGACGTCATATGTCACTAATCATAATGTTCACTTACGCCCAGTGCAAACGCTTCAAAACATCCAACATTGTTGAATGGTTGGATGGAGTTGTTGGTTGGCACTAGTTCAAAGGGACCCATTAATTGTGTATATTAACCTAACTCCTTAACCTATTGTGGTGATCGTTGCACGGGGCCTTAGATGATTTATGGTGGCGTCATACTATATAATGTATATGAAGTCATAGGCGATGTTATCAAAGTTTGCTTGTTACGTCATTAGGGCTACTGTGCCATCGTTTTATCGCGGTATTCTAGAAGAGTTGATCGCCTACCTTAAGCAAACACAGAGCACACCCATTAAGCGATCAGACATGGATCAGGTTAGTAAACCAAGTGTTTAAATCATAAATGGCCTCTAAAAAGCGTGCCAAAGATATAGCAAACATAATGTATAAAACCTTATATATGTGTACTCTAAGTTCTTTCTTTGGTCTTAAACATGAGCATTTGAACGAAATCCATTGTTTTATCTCTCTTGTAGGCCAAGGAACGTCTAACTCAACTGAACATCATCGTCAGAGAGTTTCACATCGTCATCAATTTAGTGAAAGTAAGTGACATTGTTTTAAACTCACGAACAATGCATGTTAATATAATATACAACGGAAGAGAAGGGGATTGATAAAGTTAACTTTACGATATTGAACCGATTTCTGAGCTCATGCCTGTCTTAGGTTTGGGCTCACTCTAAAGCTTTTGTAAGTAAGCTTGATTGTAAAGGACCAGGACACTTGATTTGGAATACAAAAAAACTAATTTATTTACCTAATTAATAATTTTGGAACAATTGCATAAAACAATTGTTCCGAAACTGACCTTGTATATTTCAATGGAACCATATAAGAAGGTCACGTATCGCGCTAACGTTTTAAGAGCGCTTCTGCAGAATTGTGGCTCCACATTCCTCTCCTACGATCAAGTAAGCATGCGCAAATTAAAAAAAAAAACCTGAAGTTTGTTGAACTTTCGCTTGTTCTTTGCTAATTCTTGTAGTAGGGTAGACAGGAAATACCTTTATAGCCAGGCCGGAACTTGTGAATGTTTTAAAATTTTATTTTAAGAGAGGTAAACAGAATATCATGAGCTAAGATTACTGTTTAAAAGATGAAGAAAAATAATGACAATTGACCAACAGCTGCGGTATGCCAACTGTTTAATGCGTTAACCCCAGTATTCCAGCTTGTATTTATCGTAGTCAGGGAATGCTACTAATTATCCTATGACCCGTACGGCCTTGCTCGCTGGCGCGATCTTCATAAAACCTTCGGAAAAGATGAGTCGCTGCGGTCGGTCCGTACGGCATGACCTCGAGCCAAATATTTTCCCGTCCGACCCTTCCGGCACTCAGTCGCCAGTGCCTAATTCTTGCCGGATGATAAATCGCACTTCTAGTATGAGTTACTTAGCTTTGTTCTACACTGATCATCACCAAGACCACCAAAATATTGCCACTGACACTCAATGTAATCAGTCAGTTTTAAAAATTGTCTTGAGATCGATGAGATTTATACTGTCCTCCTGCGCGCAAGCTGGCGCACCTCAACTAATATTTGTTTGTTTGGAATTTCCTCGCGCATGACAACTGTAATAACACTGATGAAGGATTGAGATTTTAGCCTGAATAACTGTTATTTTTT
This sequence comes from Telmatactis stephensoni, assembly GCA_029948255.1. NCBI lineage: Eukaryota > Metazoa > Cnidaria > Anthozoa > Actiniaria > Isophelliidae > Telmatactis > Telmatactis stephensoni. The sequence goes on along the minus strand of JALIZF010001317.1, from coordinate 126,791 downwards.
AATATTGTTTCAGTGAGGGGTCTAAACAATACGATATATATTCAATTGTAGTTTTAATCATGTATTTTACACACCCCTCCCACTTCTACTCTGAGACTGTTAGCAGGTGTGCCACAATGATCATCATCAGGACCATCAATAAATTACTGCTGAGACTCAATATAACTTGAACTTTTTGTCCTGATAGTAATATATACTAATCAATCATTATACTGGTAGGGTGTGTCAATATCTGTTTACAGTGAAAAAGAGCTTAGCGTCAGAATTTGACCAATATTTTAAATTAAGGATCGCCTAAAAATGCTGTTTTTTTCGCACTCATTTTTGTCTCATTACATTTTAGTTCATTAGTTTTATACTTAGTGTGTTTTATATGGATATATAATACTGATCTATTATACCTTGAGTTGTACCTATTTACTCTTAGCAGCTCGAACCTTTGTTCTTTTTAACAATTTCTGGTGATCACTGGGAGTTTGAAATAGAGGTAAATGTGTTTTATGTCCACTGTGATTTGGACCTGGAGATAGCGGAGTTAGATTTTATTTGTAGTGAAAGCATATTTGATCTAAGAACAAAGCTATCATGAACTTTTGTTCTTTTTAATTATAGGATTTGGGGATAGTGGATTTAATTTTTACTTGTCCGTAAATATAACAATCAGTTCTACAGCTTTACTGCAATAAAGCTTCCGTGAACTTTTGTTTGTTTTACGAATGTTCACTGGGATTTGGAAATAGCGAAGTTAAATTTTACTTGCGGCAAATGTGTATTTAATATACGGCAAATGTGTGTGTAATATACGGCAAATGTGTGTGTAATATACGGCAAATGTGTGTTTAATATATTAAATACAATACACGAAAATGTGTCGTTTGACAGTTGTGTTCTACAGATGTCTTTGGTTTGATTGATGACTGTGCAGAGCCAACTGTCGCTTCTTAATTTGATTTTGTCCCTAAAATTAAAGAGCATGACATCATTTTTTAATGTATTATTTTTATTTCATAAGACTATTACAGAGCGCTTTACCTTGCCTCTGCCTTTCTCTCGTTTTATTGGTGTCTTGTTCACAAAAGTCTTCCAAAAACGTTTCGGGATAATTTCATAAATGCGATTAGATTAAATTTCATATAGTTTGTTTGATTTTTGTCATCTGTTTGACTGAGTGGTTTTCGTGGTTCAGTTGTGCCTCAAGGCAAAATCTAATAACCTTTTCAATAAAGATGGAAAAGAAATATATTAAGAAACCCTCAAATGATATCACTGGCAATAACAAAGAATTAATATAGCACGACATGTTGTTAGAAGTTAATAATGATGTAGGGTCCACTCCCTCGCAAGCGACCCACATCATCTTGTTTCAAGAAAAAGTGATCGCTTACGGGAGATGGTCGCTCACGGCACACATTACACGATAGAAGCGCCATACTGTATAGAACGCCATACTGTATAGATACATGTTGTTAGAAGTTCATAATGATGTAGGGCCCACTCCCTCGCAAGCGACCCACATCGTCTTGTTTCAAGAAAAAGTGGTCGCTAAAGGGAGATTGCCGCTCACAGCACTGACACATTACAAGATAGAAGCGCCATACTGTATAGACTTCAGCTTATTATAAGAAAATATTTGCTTTATTTAACACATTGTTCTTTTCGTTAAAACTACCTTATTGTATTTGAAAAAAAAACATTTTGTACAAGCCTTGTTGAGGCTTATTGTAGGATAAGGGAGGGGTGGGGTGGGGGTCGTTTAATCCAGAGGAAAAGATTTAGCGGCAAAGTCAGTTAATAGCATCAGTCCTCTTATTTATTTCACATTGTAATGTATTTTCTCTTTTTTTTCTTTCTTTTTTTCTTCTTCCGCAAACGTAACGTAAATTGTAATATTTTTAGACATAAACCCCCTTCGAAGAGCACTATGCTCATGGGGTCAATGTCGAGACAAATTTGATTAAATTAAAAAAGATTTAGCGGTCTTTCTTAGCTTTGTAAGCTGTCATTTATGCCTGTCAATACTTTTGTTACCAATAGCAAACCTTTTGTGAGGTCGCTTGCCGGAAACCACTGAACAGCAAACTGAGAATATGTCAAATTTCTAGCCAAAAAGTGTCCGTACTCGCTTGAGAAATTGTATTAATAGTCTCCTACGAGAGAGCTTTTCTACAATGATAATAGTGGATGCTATTTAAAAAGCGGTCGTGAACGTGAAGTGGTCGCTTAAAAAAGTGGTTGATAGGAGAGAGAACTGATAAATACTGCAAGTATGACACGTTATCAGGTCTCTGCTACGCTGTTATTAAAAAAAGAACTGTTAGATTCCAAAATTGGACAAGGATTTTGACGTTCTTCATTAAAAACACCTTATGGTCTGACTTAAATAAACTTCGTATTTTTATGAATTTTGTTAAAGTCAATATTGGCTAACGCAACCAGAGAGGATCTTTCCGTAAGCTATCAATCAAAGAAAACAATAAGCAGTGAAATCAGTCAAGATTGATAAAAAATCCCACTCGAAGTCGTGTAGTGCCGAATTCGGAGTCATACTTCGAAAATACCCACTTTTAGATGGCCTTGACAAATATGGTTGTCAGCGATGAACTAATCGGAAAATTATTATGTTATGAAGAAGATTTCAGTGAAGGAATGGTTTCAGAGTCTTTTCTCTTGAATTAGAAAGTACAGGCGTACCGGAGATTTAATACCTATTTACACTGGAACGCTTCTCAGCAAAACGTTATCAACACCGAACTATTTCAACAATTTTTAAGAACCAACGTGTCCAAGAAATTTCAACCGTACGAGTGAAACGTGATTGAAATTCTAAAGGATCAGCACATACGCATACGCAAACAGTTTCTAATTAGTGTAGACAACGATCAAGAAATCGAACAAGAAACAGGAATATTACTTCCTTTCCACTTATGACACAAATCTATTTCATTTGCTGACTAGTAGAATATTCTTAAAGAATAAGTTTCCAGCCATGAACGAGTCGGCCAACTTCTCACGTGACGGTGATATGTGCATCAGTAAAACTGCAAGATACACATCTTTCGTAGCAGTTGGTGGACTTGGTATAATTGGCAATGTCTTCATCATTTTGTTGGCAAATAAATTCACCCAGCGAAAATCGCTCCATCATTTGATCATCAACATGGCCGTGGCTGATATTCTTGTGGCTGTCACCTCCATTATCGAGAAAGTTTTTAATGATTCCCATCCCAAAAACATCAACTACACCTTTGTCAATTTTCTTTTTAAGTTTCAACGTTATATCCGTTTCTCATCAGAATTAGTAACTCTTGCGACTTTGTTGATTATAAGCATTCAAAGATATCGAGCAACGAGTCAAATTGTTATGACATCGTCGCAAATCAATTCTACGAAGAAACGCGTTCTTGAGGTGCTGAGTGCGTGGTTGGTGTCCATGGTGCTGACAATTCAAGTACTCACAGCTTCTACAAATTTTGTAAAGGATGTTATGTTCTTGTTGAAGACAGTCTGCTTTGGTATTATGTACTGCGCAACATTAACACTGAGTATCCTAACTAGTGTGAAACTCTCCAAGCCGCAAGAAATCCAAGCAAGTCTTTCTGATGAACAAAAAAGACTTCGAAAGAAGCGCATGGTCAGTGCTGTGAGGATGGTGTTGTGTTCTTTGCTACTTTACTCGTGTTGCTATCTTCCGGACTTCGTTAAAGATATGTTGAATAGTTTTGAAGATATGGAAGTCTTGTTCATTAATTATAAAACATGCATTTACGAAATTGTGAATTTGATGACTATTTTTTTAAAAATCGTCAACGCTTGCCTTAGTCCGTGCATTTATATCATATTTTTAGCTGACTTTCGAGAAGCAGCGGTAAGAGTTTTTACAAAGAAGTTCAGAATATCACCGAATACAACGACACCAAAACGAGTGAATGTTCAAGATACAAGGCTCTGACATTTCAACTCTTGGCCAACGCTAGTCCATGCAACTCAATGGCTATTTTCATCTTCGCTGAGTGATCTCTATTGCTGTGCCGAAAAAGAGCTCTAAATGTGTCTATTTTGAAATATAACTCTTTAACTTTGGATAGAAATCTCAATCAAATGCAAATGTTAACATTTTAGGTCCGGTTTTGGTGGTTTTTAAAACCCATTTTTAACCGAAAACTGATTTCCAGAGGCCTAGGATTTAGCCTAAATCGTTGTATTAGAGATCGGGAGAGTAGGGGATATAGAACTCTCTCTTTTTGACTTTGGGTTCCCCAGTAGATATTACAAATCCATCGAACTATCGAGGTAAATAGAAGAAAATTATGGAAAAAACTCGAGCTTCGCGCAAGATCTCTTTTCAAACAAGCTCGATTGATTTTTTTTAAAGTCAAAATTTGAATTAAGTGCATATGTAATCGGAAAATATCAAGTTTGGCTATGAACTATTAGCAAGGGAATGAAGAGAAACCGTGAAACTTTAGTCACATGTGGTGTACAAATTCAAGATGGCAGATCGAAGTGCTGTTGATCAAGGAGATTTGTGCAAACAAAGTCGAATGTGCTCAAAGCTTGCAGGATACAAAGGCAGCTGTAATACCCAGAACGAAGTACATGAGTTCTGGGAGTCATCGAGTACAAACAAAATACCAAAAAGAGAAAACTGTACGAAGAGGAGCATCGTGTTCAAGAGGAACTAACAACGAGGTCACGTTAGTCAAATCGTTCATAAAATCTCCCACTTGTACAGGCTCAACTTGAATGAACACGATGATCAGATTGTTCTAATAAAAGTTATCTTATAAGTTAAGTTGTTCACAGCGGTATAGTGCCATGGTGTAAACCGCTGAAAAATTTGAGCCCGCACAAGTGGGAGATTTTATGATCGATTTGGCCAACGTGTTACCAACTATGGTCATTAAACGCTTGTTTTGCTCATTTGAATATTCCGGAGCATGGGACCCAAGAAATGTATTGTTGTTACACGTTTCAACTCCTTATGAGTTTTTGTACACTCTGATTTTTTGGGAGCCGTGTGTGAATGTAGGGTAGTACACACGCACGAATGACGTCATAAAATGTTCTGCACGCTCTCATTGGTTCAATATTTTCCAATAAATTTAATATAAACAAATAGTTTTTTTTGTCGTAAAATCAATGAGGAAATCTAAGGCTCCGGAACAACCGCTTAATGCAAATTGTAATTGTAATAGTTTTAGACATAGAACCCCTCAATGAGCACTATGCCCTTGAGTTAAATTATGCGCTCTTTTTTAGCTTTGTAAGCTGTCATTTATTCCAGACAATACTATTATTGCAGTTCGCAAACCCTTGGTAAGGCCGTTTGTTAGAGACCAAAAACAAAAGAATATGTCAATTTTTTAATCAAAATGTGGCCGTTGTCGCTCGAGAAATTTTATTAATAGTCTTATACGAGAAATCTTTTTCACAATGGTAAATGACTGTGGAACAAAACGTTTATTTACAAAGCAGTCGTGAACGTGAAGTGGCCGCTTATAAAAGGTGGTTGCTAGGAGAAAGAACTGATGAATATAGCAAGAATGACATGTTTGAATTTGATCAGGTCCCTGCTCCCTGCTAGGCCGTAATTAAAAAAACCTGTTAAATTCTTAAATTGAGTAAGGATTTTGAGGTTCTTTATTAAATACACCTAAGGGTCTGACTTAAATAAACTTCATATTGTTATGAATTTTGTTAAAGTCAATATTGGCTAACGCAACCAGAGAAGATCTTTCCGTAAGCTATCAATCAAATATTACAATAAGCAGTGAAATTAGTCAAGATTGATAAAAATATTCCCACTCGAAGTCGTGTAGTGCCGAATTCTGAGTCATACTTCGAAAATACGCACTTTTAGATGGCCTTGATAAATATAGTTGTCAGCGACAAACTAATCGGACAATTGTTATATTATGAAGACGATTACAGTGAAGGAATTGTTTCAGAGTTTTGTCTCTTGAATTAGAAAGTACAGGCGTACCGGGGATTTAATGCCTATTTACACCGGAACGCTTCTCAGCAAAACGTTATCAACACCGAACTATTTCAACAATTTTCAAGAACCAACTTGTCCAAGAAATTGCAACCTGCATACGAGTTTAATGTAATTGAAATTCTAAAGGATCAGCACATACGCATCATCAAACAGTTTCTAATCAGTGTAGACCACGATGAAGAAATCGAACGAGAAGCAGGAGTATTACTTCCTATCCACTAAATGACACAAATCTATTTCATTTGCTGACTAGTAGAATATTCTTAAAGAATAAGTTTCCAGCCATGAACGAGTCGGCCAACTTCTCACGTGACGGTGATATGTGCATGAGTAAAACTGCAAGACACACATCTTTCATAGCAGTTGGTGGAGTTGGTATAATTGGCAATGTGTTCATCATTTTGCTGGCAATTAAATTCACCCAGCGAAAAACGCTCCATCACTTGATCATCAACATGGCCATGGCTGATATTCTTGTGGTTGTCACCTTCAATATCGAGAAAGTTTTTAATGATCCCCATCCCAAAAACATCAACTCCACTTTTGTCAAATTTCTTTTTAAGTTCCTACGTTATATCCTTTTTTCATCAGAATTAGTAACTCTTGCGACTTTGTTGATTATAAGCATTCAAAGATATCGAGCAACGAGTCAAATTGTTATGATATCGTCGCAAATCAATTCTACGAAGAAACGCGTTCTTGAGGTGCTGAGTGCGTGGTTCGTGTCCATGGTGCTGACAATTCAAGTACTCACAGCTTCTACAAATTTTGTAAAGGATGTTATGTACTTGTTGAAGACAGTCTGCTTTGGTATTATGTACTTCGCAACATTAACACTGAGTATCCTAACTAGTGTGAAACTCTCTAAGCCGCAAGAGATCCAAGCAAGTCTTTCTGATGAACAAAAAAGACTTCGAAAGAAGCGCCTGGTCAGTGCTGTGAGGATGGTGTTGTGTTCTTTGCTACTTTATTCGTGTTGCTATCTTCCAGACTTCTTCAAAGATATGTTGAATAGTTTTGAAGATATGGAAGTCTTGATCATTAATCGTAAAACATGCATTTTCAAAATTGTGAATTTCATGACTCATTTTTTAAAAATCGTCAACGCTTGCCTTAGTCCGTGCATTTATATCATATTTTTAGCTGACTTTCGAGAAGCAGCGGTAAGAGTTTTTACAAAGAAGTTCAGAATATCACCGAATACAACGACACCAAAACGAGTGAATGTTCAAGATACAAGGCTCTGAGATTTCAGCTCCTGGCCAACGCTAGTCCATGCAACTCAGCGGATACTGATCGGTCTGTTTTTAAATAATTATTGATATATTACAAACGGTCTGATTTTTTGGGAGCCGTGTGTGATTATAGGGTAGTACACACGCACGAATGACGTCATAGAATGTTCTGCACGCTCTCATTGGTTCAATTTTTTTCCATAAATTTAATATAAACAAATGTATTTTTATACCGTGAGGACTGGAGACGAGTCCCTTAAATTTTGCTGATGGCAACATAAAAGTGATATAGTCAGAAAGAACAAATCGAGCTGTACATAATCCCCACGTTTGGTGTTAATCGGATATACATTTAAAGAGATACAACCATTAAAAAATGCTAGAATTTTCAAAGAAATGTATGGTTGTAGGGAGAAATGTGGACAAAATGTCGCCGCAACCAAACATTTCTTTGTAAATTCTAGCATTTTGCACGGCTGTTCATCGTTCAATATTTACCCGATTAACACCAAACGTCGGGATTTTATATAGCTCGATGTACTCTTTCTGACTATATGAGTCTTGTGTTGTCATCGTCAGCCATCGTCAAAATTTGAGAGACTCGTGTCCAGTTTCACGTTATGAAAGTGGTTAATAGTGGATTCTCTAATAGCATCCCAATCGTTAATAATAATAGCATCCCTTTTTTCTCTTTTTCGGAAATTCAATGATGAAATCTAAGGTTCCGGAACAACCTCTTAATGTAAATTGTAATTATGATAGTTTAGAGATAGAACCCCTCAATGAGCACTATGCTGTTGGGGTCAATGTCGAGACAAATATGTTTTTCTAAGAAGATTATGCGCTCTTTTTTAACTTTGTAAGCTGTAATTTATGCCTGTCAATACTATTATTGCAATTAGCAAACCCTTGGTAAGGTCGTTTGTTAGAGACCAAAAACAAAAGAATATGTCAATTTTTTAATCAAAAGGTAGCCGTTGTCGCTCGAGAAATTTTATTAATAGTCTTATACGAGAAATCGTTTTCACAATGGTAAATGACTGTGGAACAAAACGTTTATTTACAAAGCAGTTGTGAATGTGAAGTGGCCGCTTATAAAAGGCGGTTGCTAGGAGAGAGAGAACTGATGGATATAGCAAGATTGACATGTTAGAATTTGTTCAGATGTTATAGCGTTATTAATAAACCTGTTAATTTCGAAATTGGGTAAGGGTTTTGACGCTCGTCACAAACAGCTGGCTTTAATAAAACTTCGTATCCTCGTGAATTCTGTCAGAGTTAATATTGGCTAACGCAGCCAGAGAGGATCTTTCCGTAAGCTATCAATCAAAGAAAACAATAAGCAGTGAAATTAGTCAAGATTGATTAAAAACTCCCAGTCGTCGAATTCTGAGTCATACTTCGAAAATACGCACTTTTAGATGGCCTTAACAAATATTTGTCAGCGATAACCTCGAATCGAATAGTTATTATTTTATGAAGAAGATTTGAAGGTATGGTTTCAGATTTTTTTCTCGTGAATTAGAAAGTGTAACGCGTACCGGATACTAAATATCGATTTATCCCTGTTACAGTGGAACGCTTCTGAGTGAAAAGTCTTCAAAACCGAACAATTTCAGCAATTTTTAAGAACCAACTTGTCCAAGAAATTTCAACCTGTTAGTATCTGCACACACGCATCATCAAACAGTTTCTAATAAGTGTAGATAACGATCAAGAAATCGAACGAGAAAAAAGGAATATTACTTCCTATCCACTGAATGACACAAATCTATTCAATTTGCTGACAAGTAGAATATACTTAAAGAATACGTTTACAGCCATGAACGAGTCGGCCAACTTCTCACGTGACGTTGATATGTGCATGAGTAAAGCTGCAAGATACACATCTTTCGTAGCAGTTGGTGGAGTTGGTATAATTGGCAATGTCTTCATCATTTTGCTGGCAATGAAATTCACCCAGCGAAAATCGCTCCATCATTTGATCATCAACATGGCCGTGGCTGATATTCTTGTGGTTATCACCTTCATCATCAAGATTTTTAATGATTCCCAGCCCAAAAACATCAGCTACACCCTTGCCAATTTTCTTTGCAAGTTCCTACGTTATATCCGTTTCTCATCAGAAATAGTAACTCTTGCGACTTTGTTGATTATAAGCATTCAAAGATATCGAGCAACCAGTCAAATTGTTATGATATCGTCGCAAATCAATTCTACGAAGAAACGCGTTCTTGAAGTGCTGTGTGCGTGGTTCGTGTCCATGGTGCTGCCAATTCATGTACTCATAGTTTCTGAAGCAAAATTAAAATCTCCAGCATCTCAAACCTATGCATGTGTTTCTTCTGGTAAAAGCTTTGCAATGCATGTAATATACCTCTTAAAGACAGTCTGCTTTGGTATTATGTACTGCGCAACATTAACACTGAGTATCCTAACTAGTGTAAGACTCTCTAAGCCGCAAGAGATCCAAGCAAGTCTTTCTGATGAACAAAAAAGACTTCGAAAGAAACGCATGGTCAGTGCTGTGAGGATGGTGTTGTGTTCTTTGCTACTTTATTCGTGTTGCTATCTTCCAGACTTCTTCAAAGATATGTTGAAAAGTTTTGAACACATGAATGCCTTCTTCTTTAATCGTAAAACATGCATTTATGAAATTGTGAATTTCATGACTCATTTTTTAAAAATCGTCAACTCTTGCCTTAGTCCTTGCATTTATATCATATTTTTAGCTGACTTTCGAGAAGCAGCGGTAAGAGTTTTTACAAAGAAGTTCAGAATATCACCGAATACAACGACACCAAAACGAGTGAACACTCAAGATACAAGGCTCTGAGATTTCGATTCAGCGGAAATTGGTCTGTTTTTAAATAATAATTTATATATTACGCATACTCTTTTCGGGAGTCGTGTGTGATTTTAGTACACACGCACAAATGACGTCAAAGAATCTTACGCGCACTCTGATTGGTTGAAATATTTTAAACGAATATAATTTAAAACAAATAGATTCGTTTTCTGTTCTGACATTTGTTTGTTTGATAGGAAAGTCACACGAGAACCCTCACTTTCATGTTGTTTACAAGCGTTTGCCTTATTTTGAAACTAAGCCAAACCAGTTTGCTGATCAGCTGTAGTAGGTTATCGTGAGGTCAAATAAACACAGTTGATTGAAATATTTAATACTTTGTAAGTGCTCAAGAGAGAGAGAACTGAAAAGTCGAACTCTGCTCGAATAAGAACATTCCTTCGATATAAGTAACAATAAACTGCCATAAATAATACAGTCATTTCTTAAAAGCGTCTTTTAGTCGCCGTAACCAGTAAGGTCGACACTATATTAACGCAGGTAATATTACCCCGGATGTAACAAAACCGGTTTGAACAAATCATCCATTCAAATCGCTCGACAATGTTTTCACCAATCACAAAGTTACCTTCAGACTTTTTAAGGTTGTATTCTGATTCGAATGGTTTTCTTTCGCTTCTCGCGCTTGCGGTGCTTAACTCACTAAAGAAAAGCGAATAACAACCCTCGGAGCCCAGGGTATGTGTCTATTCTCTAATAGTGGATTCTCTAATAGTATTCCAATTTGTAATGAGTTCTATTCTCATACGTCCAATAGAGCTTGTCATCTTTTTGATAGCGTTGTTCACTACTATTGACCAAGAATACCCTAAAATACTAATTTTAGTGACTAAGAACCCGCTGAAAATCGCTAAATTATGTTTCGTATTATGTTTTGTTTATAGTAGTAACTTTGAAGTAATCTTTTCTTTCTTTCTTTTTTTTTTTTTTTATCTCGTAAGATTCCTCCGTTTTTCTCTTCGGATAAATTTATTGTAGTCATTGTACCATTTTACAACTTTTTTTGTGCGGCAAAGTTTTTGTCGGTGTAAGTGTTTGAGACTGACGGACATAGGTAACTTAATACTTACGAAATACTTCTGATAAAGTGCTTTAAAATATTATTTATGTCTTCTTTTCTAAATGATGGTGACTGTATGGTGTCGATACAAATCAATTAAGTGTCAAAGAAAATCTGATAAGAATAAGCGATATATTGATGAACAAACTTCGAAAATATATTGATTATGAAAATCTATAATGCATGCTTCATGGCGGGATATTATGCCACGCATCGATCTTCAGTAATCATTGAAAACATATTGAAAACTTTAATAATTTTGAAGAACGCCTACAGGTTATTGAAATTTTTTTTTCAAATGTAATTTTTCATACTAGTTATTGGCAAACCAAGAAGGTGAAGAGAGTTTTTCAATAACCTGTCAATCATCTAAAGTAATTTAAATCATTTAGCAATAAACATGATTAAATATATAAATAATAAAAAATCAATTTCAAAACTGTTGCTTGCGGTATAATTTTCTTTAGAAACAAGATTACCGCTACTGATGAAGTTTTTGATCTGTGAAGAATCGAAGAGATCACTGAATTAGTAACAAACAAGTGTTTTTTAGCACAAAGACGAACTTTTGATAAACTATTGAGCATTTAGCAAGAATCACTTCGATTATATTGAAAAAAATTACCGTGGATTATACATATCTTCGAGAAAAGAATAATATAGAACATTTCTCAACAATCAACTTAATGAAATTAAGAAGACGTTAATTTGAAACGAATTGAAGCGAATCTGTTTTATTGGACAGGTGGAATCGGTTTTTATAAGAATCAGTTTCCCACCAAAAGCTAGTGGGCCATTTCCACATAAAATAGCAGTTTTGCCATCAGTGACTTTAACCATATTAACAGACCTCAGAGTATATCTATGTTTAAGCAAGTGGTTGACCTTGCTTATTCATTGCAACATCAATTTTGTTAACAAAGAGATTTTCAAACCGGAGTTTTGAGAAATGAATGCGTCGGGTAACTCAACACAAGACAGCAGTACGAGCATCAGTGAAACTGCTAAATATCTCTCTTTCGCTTTAGTAGGTGGACTTGGTGTAATTGGTAATGTATTCATTATTATACTTGCTCTTAAATTCACCCAGCGAAAGTCTCTCCATCATTTGATCATCAACATGGCCGTGTCTGATATCCTTGTGGTCATCACCTTTTATCACATGCTGTTTCCCAACATCTTATCTGATAACATGGACTACGCCCTTGCCAATATTCTTTGCAAGTTTTTATTTCATTTGCGACATTCAACTGAATCAGTTACTCTTGTGAGTTTGTTGATTATAAGCATTGAGAGATATCGAGTAACAAGTCGACAAGCTGTACTAGCACCACAAGCCCTATCGTCGACGAAACGTGTTCTAGTGGTGTTGAGTGCGTGGTTCGTGTCCATGGTGCTCATGGTCTATGTGCCGATAGTTGTTGAAGCAGAAAAATCGCCATCAAAGCCAATCTATCAGTGTGTTTTTCAAGACACAGCGATATACCGATGGTTTTTTCCCATTAAATCGATCTGCCTTGTTCTTATGTACTGCTCAGTATTAATACTGAGTATCCTAACCTCTGTGAGACTCTCCAAGCAACAAGAAATCCAAGCAAGTCTTTCTGATGCGCAAAAAAGGCTTCGAAAGAAGCGCATGGTCAGTGCTGTGAGGATGGTGTTGTGTTCGTTGCTACTTTATTCGTGTTGCTATCTTCCAGATTTCGTTGAAGATCTACTTGATTCCTCACAAACCACGTGCGACAAAGAGATTTTAGAATTTATGCTTCATTTTCCTAAAATCATCAACTCTTGTTTAAGTCCATGTATCTATATCGTGTTTTTGTCCGACTTTCGTGAAGCAGCTGTAAAAATTCTTACAAAAAAAGCTGGAATATCACCGCAACGTGAATCAACTGCGGTAACGCGAGGGGACGTTGAAGATACACACCTTTAAAACTGTCAATTTCAGCTATGTAGGAAAGCAACGGACCTGAAAAACGAACAAACTCTTGGACAAAATGAAAAGCTAAGAAAATAAGACATTTTAGCACATATTTAGTACTATTTTACTCTAATCCTTTTCTTTCGTATCGTTTTTGTCTGAATAATTACACTCTTACTAGTACACTACTTGTTCCACTCTTGTTAATGAAAACCACTCTACTTGTTAGTACTAGCTTTTTTTCTTTTTAATAATACACTTGCAAAGTTTCTCACATCTGATTGGCTGAGAAGTGTTCAATATATTTGAAACACCAGTGCAAACTTAATGCGCATAACACTGCAAAAATATTTTACTTAAAGTGATGTAAATATTAGTTTACCGACTTCAAACGATGTAAACGTTAGTTTACAGAACTCTTCTACAGTGAACACGTTGTAACAGTTGCTATACACTCGCCCTAGTCCACCCTCGGCCATCGAGCATTTACGCACAGATTAAGGTGATCGAGTTTTTCTTTGAGTGAAAACTGTTTGTTCATGAGCAGTCTGATAGTATATTTAGTATTACACCCTTATCAGACAAAGATCAAAGTTTATGATGACGTATGTTATATGGAGATCGGGGCCCGGTTGTTCGAAAGCCGATTAGCGCTAATCCGGGGTTAACTCTAAAGAAAACATTTGGAGTTAATCCTGGGTTAACGCTAATCCACTTTCGAACAACCGTGCCCGGAGCTATTATGGCGACGCCTTAAAAGAATTCCGAGATATGGTAATCGCTAGAAAGAAACTTTTTAACTGTACATTTCTTTGCAGCATGTCAGCACATCGTTCTATTTTTACTTTGTCTCCTCATGATTCTGCTTTTGACGAATTGGAATTCTTTTAAGGCGTCGCCATAATAGCGCCGATTTCCATATAACATTCGTCATCATAAACTTTGATCTTTTGGTGTAATACTAAATATTCTATCAGACTGCTCATGAACAAACAGTTTTCACTCAAACTCGATCGAGCCACCTTAACTCTTTTACAAGACAAATAGCGCAAAAACGAATACAGGCACCTGTTTTTTATTTCTAAAAATCGAAGAAAATAAGGTTTTCTATAATATATGTAATTACTAGGAAAATTCCATGTCCAGATTTTGATATTTTCCCAAACGAGTCGTTGAAAGTTGTTTTCACGCAGCCTGCGAGGGCACATACTATCATCCAAGTTTACATTCTTTCGCTTGACTTCTGCATTTTCATGCCATTCATCGCATCATATTGCTAGATTAGTATACAAAGCTAGAGTGAAAGAGTTCAATTTAGAGAGCTAGCAATACTCTGATTCAAGAAAAGTGAACCTTGTTTCCCACGATTTCAATTTTAGAATGTTTACTTCTCAAGGCACAAAAGATGGTTTTAAATTACTCAGCGTAAAAGCGAACACGGTGACCCCCTTTTTGTATTTCATTTTGTTGATAAATAACTCAAAAATTACTGGCTGTGCGAAGTTTCATGAAAATTTCATCTGCCATTTTATTTCTACGGTTACCCCTTAAATATTAACCATTTTCGGGTGCCTACTGCAACGTATTTTTTATTTAAGATAAACCATATTAATTCCAATGATAGACTGGCTATAGTATAGAAAGAAATTAAAGAAAAACTAAAAAAAGCAAAGTGGCATTCGAAATAATTCATAGTTTTGTTCGATTTCTGACTTAACCTGATAACCTTAATGAGAATTGATAAAGGAAAAACAAGGGAGAGTCTAACCACGCACATTATTATTGCTAATTGCTGCGAGCGAAGCGAGTAGCCTCCTATTCGGAACACAGTGTAATCTGTGGATCAGTGTCACTAGACGAACATGCGATACATACGATCAGCGGTTCAAGTCCATACCGGGTAGGTACTTCATGTAAGGTACATATTAAGTACTATTATGTTATATAAGTATAAGACATCAATAGACATCCATAGTCATCCATAGACATCCATAGTCATCCATAGCCAACCATAGTCATCCATAGACATCCATACGCATCCATAGTCATCAGTAGGCATCCATAGACATCCACAGTCATCCATAGCCATCCATAGCCATCCATACGCATCCATAGACATCAGTAAGCATCCACGGCTATCTCAAGGCATCATTAGTTATCCATAAACATCCATAGTCATCCATAGCCAACCATAGTCATCCATAGACATCCATACGCATCCATAGTAATCAGTAGTCATCCATGCCCATAGACATCCATAGTCATCCATAGTCATCCATAGACATCCAAAGGCATCCATAAACATCCATAGACATCAGTAAGCATCCACGGCTATCTCATGGCATCATTAGTTATCCATAAACATCCATAGGCATCCATAGGCATCCATAGCCAACCATAGTCATCCATAGACATCCATACGCATCCATAGTCATCAGTAGGCATCCATAGACATCCAGAGTCATCCATAGTCATCCATAGACATCCATACGCATCCATAGTCATCAGTAGGCGTCCATAATCATCCATAGTCATCCATAGCCAACCATAGTTATCCATAGACATCCATACGCATCCATAGTCATCAGTAGACATCCATAGACATCCATAGTCATCCATAGACATCCATACGCATCCATAGTCATCAGTAGACATCCATAGACATCCATAGTCATCCATAACTATCCATACGCATCCATAGTCATCAGTATGCGTCCATAGTCATCCATAGTCATCCATAGCCAACCATAGTTATCCATAGACATCCATACGCATCCATAGTCATCAGTAGGCATCCATAGACATCCATAGTCATCCATAACTATCCATACTCATCCATAGTCATCAGTAGGCATCCATAGCAGTCATTAGCCGTCCATAGACATCCATAGACATCAATAGTCACCCATAGACATCCATAGTCATCCATAGTCATCCATAGGCATCCATAGACATCCATAGTCATCCATAGCCATCCATAGTCATCCATAGCCATCAATAGCCATCCATAGTCATCCATAGACATCCATAGTCATACATAGCCATCCATAGTCATCCATAGCCATCCATAGCCATCCATAGCCATCCATAGACATCAGTAAGCATCCACGGCTATCTCAAGGTATCATTAGTTATCCATAAACATCCATAGGCATCCATAGTCATCCATAGACATCCATACGCATCAATAGACATTCATAGTCATCCATAGCCATCCATAGTCATCCATAGCCATCCATAGCCATCCATAGTCATCCATAGCCATCCATAGCCATCCATAGCCATCCATAGTCATCCATAGCCATCCATAGGCATCCATAGACATCAGTAAGCATCCACGGCTATCTCAAGGTATCATTAATTATCCATAAACATCCATAGGCATCCATAGTCATCCATAGACATCCATACGCATCAATAGACATCCATAGACATCCATAGTCATCCATAGCCATCCATAGTCATCCATAGCCATCCATAGCCATCCATAGTCATCCATAGACATCCATAGTCATCCATAGTCATCCATAGCCATCCATAGCCATCCATAGTCATCCATAGACATCCATAGTCATCCATAGCCATCCATAGTCATCCATAGTCATCCATAGGCATCCATAGGCATCCATAGGCATCCATAGTTGTCCATAGTCATTCATACACACACATAGTTATCCATAACCATCCATAGTCATCCAAAGCTATCCATAGGCATTCAAAGGCATCCATAGGCATCAATAGACATCCAAAGGCATCCATACGTATCCATAGTCATCAGTAGGTATCCATGATCCATACCCATCCAAAGGCATCAATAGTCATCCATAGACATCCATAGGCATCTATAGTCATCTATAGCCATCCATAGTCATCCATAGACATCCATACGCATCCATAGTCATCAGTAGGCATCCATAGACATCCATAGTCATCCATAGTCATCCATAGTCATCCATACACATCCACAGTCATCAGTAAGCATCCATAGCCATCCAAAGCCATCCATGACTATCCATAGGCACCCATAGTTATGAGTAGGCATCCATAGTAATCATTAGCCATCCATAGACATTCATGGACATCCATAGTTATCCATAGCCATCCATAGTCATTCAAAGGCATCCATAGGCAACCATAGACATTCAAAGGCATCCACAGTCGTCAATAGTTCTCCATAGGATTGCAGCGACAATTAACTTCTTTCACTTACAATTTCGTCATACCTTCCTAGAGGTGGTGAAAATCGCCATCAGCTGTACGCGGCAATCACAACAAGGAACAGCGAGCATTTTTCGATGTCTGCCAGGAACCATGGAATATAGCGTGCGCTTTGCGAATTTTATTTATCTATTCAAACAAAAAAATCAACACAAACAAAATTTTGAGGTTTAATTTTTCCCTTGTTCAGTGCAATCAATTCGATTATACTGACTAGAAAGTTGGGAATTAAAATGAAAATAAGTGCACGTGTTTGTATGTGCAGCTAAAATTTCGATTTATTTTGTAATGATAAATGCATGAGATTACTATTTCTTACGTTAACATGTGACGTCTGCGGAAGGACAGTACTCCACCACTTACCCATACAAGGACAAAGGCAAAGTGCGCTGGTCTTTCCATGGCTTGCTTCAAATTGGCATGGATGCGATAGAGACTGACTGAATTCAAAAGTGTTCCTTCGACTCATTGTTTATATCTTTAAGTTTATATTAAAAAAACAGTAAATTGTAGTATGTTATACGTTTTTCAAAATCATGATATTCATGGCCAAAAGAAGCGTTAACCGGCCGCATGATTATTGACATTTATCAACTTCGAACAACCGGACTCAGAAGTCCATCCACACCATAGCAACATATAAGTGTTAATACACATATCCCAAATAGAAAGTCTTTCTGATTACATATATGAAAATCTCAAAAGCCTATTGATACTTATGGATTACTAGTAAAGATGTCTATGGATGTCTGTGTATGGCTATTGCTGTTTATGAATGCCTATGGATGTCTATGGATACCTAGGGTGTATATGGATTTAATACTATAGAAGCCTATGGATGCCTATTGATGACTATGGATGGCTATGGATAGCTATAAATGTCTACGGATGCCTATTGAAGACTATGGATGTCTATAGATGTCTATGGATGCCTTTGGATGAACCGTATGGGTGGTTATGAATGACTATGGATTTCTATGGATGAGTATGGATGTCTATGGATGTCTATGGATGTTTATGGATGACTATTGATGCCTATGGATGACTATAGTTGGCTATGGATGACTATGGATGCCTACTGATGACTATGGATGCGTATGGATGTCTATGGATGACTATGGTTGACTATGGATGCGTATGGATGTCTATGGATGACTATGGTTGACTATGGATGCGTATGGATGTCTATGGATGACTATAGTGGGCTATGGATGTCTATGGATGACTATGGATGACTACTGATGCCTTTGGATGACTATGGATGCCTACTGATGACTATAGATGCGTATGGATGTCTATGGATGACTATGGATGTCTATGGATGCCTACTGATGACTATGGATGCGTATGGATGTCTATGGATGACTATGGTTGGCTATGGATGACTATGGATGGCTATGGATGACTACTGATGCATATGGATGTCTATGGATGACTATGGATGGCTATGGATGTCTATGGATGCCTACTGATGCTATGGATGCGAATGGATGTCTATGGATGACTATGGTTGGCTATAGATGACTATGGATGCCTATGGATGTCTATGGATGACTATGGATGTCTATGGATGCCTACTGATGACTATGGATGCGTATGGATGACTATGGATGACTATGGTTGGCTATGGATGTCTATGGATGACTATGGATGACTATGGATGTCTATGGATGCCTACTGATGACTATGGATGCGTATGGATGTCTATGGATGACTATGGATGTCTATAGATGTTTATGGATGATTAATGATGCCTTGGGATAGCCGTGGATGCTTACTGATGTCTATGGATGCCTATGGATGGCTATGGATGACTATGGATGACTATGGATGACTATGGATGACTATGGATGTCTGTGAATGCCTACTGATGACTATGGATGACTATGGATGCCTATGGATGACTATGGTTGGCTATGGATGTCTATGGATGACTATGGATGTCTATGGATGCCTACTGATGACTATGGATGCGTATGGATGTCTATGGATGACTATGGTTGGCTGTGGATGACGATGGATGGCTATGAATGAATATTGATGCGTATGGATGTCTATGGATGACTATGGATGACTATGGATGTCTATGGATGCCTACTGATGACTATGGATGCGTATGGATGTCTATGGATGACTATGGTTGGCTGTGGATGACTATGGATGTCTATGGATGACTATGGATGACTATGGATGTCTATGGATGCCTACTGATTACTATGGATGCGTATGGATGTCTATGGATGACTATGGATGTCTATGGATGCCTACTGATGACTATGGATGTCTATGGATGACTATTGATGCCTTTGGATGGCTATGGATGCCTACTGGATGGGTATGGATGCCTGCTGGATGAGTATGGATGTGTATTGATGCGTATAGATGGCTATGGATGTCTATGGATGTCTATTGATGCCTTTGGATGGTTATAGATGGTACGTTATAGATGGCTATGGATGTCTATTGATGTCTTATACTTATATAACATAATAGTACATAACATGTACCTTACATGAAGTACCTACCCCATACCGTAACGAAAGTCGATTCAAGGATGTCACTAGACGAACACGCGATACATACGATCAGCGATTCACAACTTTCCCTAAATAAACTAGCTTTTTAAAATCAGTTAGTTTTATAATCAGCCGTTTGAGATTGTTTGAAAAATTGCTTTACTCAAAGTGCTAAATATTTTGAACTGTGTGTGTGCGACACTGATCCTTGTAGTTCAATATTGAAGGACAACTAGCCATGAACTAGCAGTGTTCGTCACACAACGCATAGCACGGGAGATAGACAAGAAACATTTGATATATCAGACAAAGCGGTGTACTTTCGTAAGTTTTAGGGGAACAGTTCTGCTCGCAGCACTTCACTTTCTATTAGAAATAGCTAGTAATATTTTATATATTACGCACACTGTGATTTTTCGAGAGCCGTGTGTTATTATACTAACTAACACGCACGAATGACGTCATAGAATCTTACGCGCGCTCTAATTGGTTGAAATATTTCAATAAACATAATATAAAACAAATAGATTCCATTTTTGCCGTGTCTGTTCTCCAATAGCTAATTCTAATAGTATTCCAATTTGTAATGACTTCTATTCGTATACGTCCAACAAAGCTTGTAATCTTTTTGAGGTTCTTTTCGGCGAAAGAACCCATCCCCTTTCTGTGTTTATTATCTTTATTGAGATTTTTTTGTGTCCACATTGTCTTTAACTTTGCCGGATCAAGAACAAAATGCGCAAAGCGCAACAGATAAAAAACGTTGCATTTCCAAGAAGACAGTGCGATCGTATATGCAAGTAAGGTGGTCATATTCCTGTATAAGTGTAAGCTGGTATCCAGCCACTTATTCGTTGCTCAGTTTCCCAATGGTAATAAAATACAATGAACGTAGAATTCAAATCTAATGAATGCATTTGCCCTTGTTTGGAAAAGGAAACACCTCAAAGTT
This sequence comes from Telmatactis stephensoni, assembly GCA_029948255.1. Taxonomy (NCBI): domain Eukaryota; kingdom Metazoa; phylum Cnidaria; class Anthozoa; order Actiniaria; family Isophelliidae; genus Telmatactis; species Telmatactis stephensoni. Next base: position 106,019 of record JALIZF010001317.1, on the reverse strand, counting down.
ATTATTATTAGCGACTACTAAAATGAGTGATTTCTCTAGTGGAAGATTAAGCGGCTGCAAGCTTAGATTAGCAATTTCAAGGTGGAGGCTGCCGATTTTCACAACGATTGACCAAGAATACCCCAAAATACTAATTTTATTGAGTAAAATTTAGCGATGTTTAGGAAGCCGCTGAATTATGTTGTCGCTTAATATAGTTACCTTGAGGTAACCTTTTTTTTTCTTATTATGATTTTCATCTCGTAAGATTCCTCTGTTTTGCTCTTCGGATTACTTTCTTTATTTTACCTTTATTTTATTTTTTGTTTGTTTGTTTTTGTTCTTATCAGCAAAGGTTTTTGTCACTGTAAGTGATTGAGACTGCAGGACATGGGAAACCTAATGCGAAACACTTCTGGAGAAAGTGGCTTAAAATAATATTTATGGCTGCTGTTCGGCTTATTGATTGACCGTGTGGTGTTCATACAATTCAGTGAAGTGTCAAACAAAATTTGTTAAGAATAATGTCTAGTGATAACAAAGTTTGAAATTCTATAATGCATGCTTCATAGCAGGATATTATGTCAGGTATGGATTAGTTTTAATTATTGAAAAAATCTTGACAATTTTAACTCAATCTTGAAGAACACCTGCAGGGTTTTGAACCTTTTTCAAATATAATAATAGTCAGTTATTGGCTAACCAGTAAGATGCAAACCAATATGATGAAGAGAATTTTCAATAACCTGTCAATCATCTAAAGTAATCTATATCATTCAACAAGTAACATGATTAAGGAAATAAGTAATAAATCAATTTCCAAACTGTTGCTTGTGGTATGATTCTCTTCACAAACAAGAACACCAATAATGAAGTTTTTGATCTGTGAAAATTGATGAGATGTCAAAAAGATAAAAATAAAATAAAGAAAAGAAACAAACAACTAGTTTTTGTGAGCGTGAAGACGAGCTTTTGATGAACTATCGAGGTTTTACCAAGAATCAGTTGAAAAACTTCACTTCAATTATACTGGAAAAATGAGACTTGGATTGTCTTCGAGCAAAGAAAAGAAACAGCACAAAACAATCGAACAGTTACAAAAGCATGAACTTATGCAGTGACTTCAGAGATAGTTACTGGTCAAACATCAAATAATTTCAACGAGAGGTTAAAGAAGTGGAAGAGTGCTACAATTAACTATTGGAATAAGGAAGAATTTAATTTAAAAGCGACTTGAAGTCAATTTTATTGGACAGGTGGAAGAGTATGTAGAAAAATTCTCAACCATCACCTTTAGGGAATAAGATAGGTATATAGGTTAAAGGAGGTGGATGACCTAGCTTACTCGCTGCCAAATCAACTTTGTTAACGACTGGAAGAGATTTTCAAACTGGGGTTTTGAAAAATGAATGAGACAACTAATTCAACACAAGACAGCAGTACATGCGTCGATGAAACTGCTAAATATCTCTCTTTCGGATCAGTAGGTGGACTTGGTGTAATTGGTAATGTATTCATTATTATACTTGCTCTTAGGTTCACTCAGCGAAAGTCTCTCCATCATTTGATCATCAACATGGCCGTGTCTGATATTCTTGTAGTGGCTACATTTTGTCACAAGTTGTTTCCCAACATCTTATCTGATAACATGGACTACGCCCTTGCCAATATTCTTTGCAAGTTTTTATATTATTTGCGACATTCAACTGAATCAGTTATTCTTGTGAGTTTGTTGATTATAAGCATTGAGAGATATCGAGTAACAAGTCGACAAACTGTACTGGCACCACCAGCCCTTTCGTCGACGAAACGTGTTCTAGTGGTGTTGAGTGCTTGGTTCGTGTCCGTGGTGCTTATGCTCTTCGTGCCGATAGTTGTTGAAGCAGAAAAATCGTCATCAAAGTCAATCTATCTGTGTGTGTACCGAAAAACGATTATATATGATGTATTCTTTGCCAATAAATCGATCTGCCTTGTTCTTATGTACTGCTCAGTATTAATACTGAGTATCCTAACCTCTTTGAGACTCTCCAAGCCACAAGAAATCCAAGCAAGTCTTTCTGATGCGCAAAGAAGGCTTCGAAAGAAGCGCATGGTCAGTGCTGTGAGGATGGTGTTGTGTTCTTTGCTACTTTATTCGTGTTGCTATCTTCCAGATTTCGTTGAAGATGTATTTTGTCCTCTTTGGAAAGATGATTCCTCACAAACCACATGCAGCAAAGAGATTTTAGATTTTGCGCTTCATTTTCCTAAAGTCGTCAACTCTTGTTTAAGTCCATGTATCTATATCGTGTTTTTGGCCGACTTTCGTGAAGCAGCTGTAAAAATTCTTACAAAAAAAGCTGGAATATCACCGCAACGTGAATCAACGGAGGTTACGCGAGAGGACGTTGAAGATACACGCCTTTAAAACTGTCAAATTCAGCTATGTAGGACGGAGCTGAAAAACGAACAAACTGTTGGACAAAGTGAAAAGCTAAGAAAAAAATACATTTGTAGCACATATTTAGTACTATTTTACTCTAATCCTTTTGTTTCGAATCGATTTTTTACACCCTTACTAGTGCACTACTTGTTCCACTCTTGTTAATGAAAACCAGTCTACTCGTTAGTACTAGCTTTTTTTCTTTTCAATGATACACTTGCAAAATTCCTCACACCTGATTGGCTGAGAAGTGTTCAATTTATTTGAAATAGCAGTGCAAATTTACTGCGCATAACACTGCAAAAATATTTTACTTAAAATGATGTAAATATTAGTTTGCAGACTTCAAACGATGTAAACGTTAGTTTACAGAACTCTTCTACAGTGAACACGTTGTAACAGTTGCTATACGCTCGCCCTAGTCCAACCTCTGCCATCGATGCATTAACGCACAGATTAAGGTGATCGAGTTTTTCAGTAGAGCTACCAGTCGTCTTTGAGTGAACTCTGTTCATGAGCAGTCTGATAGTAAATTTAGTATTACACCCTTACCAGACAAAGATTAAAGTTTATGTTGACGTATATCATATGGAGATCGGAGCTATTATGGCGACGCCTTAAAAGAATTCCGAGATATGGTAATCGCTAGAAAGAAACTTTTAAACTGTGCATGTCAGCACATCGTTTTATTTTTACTTTGTCTCCCCATGATTCTGCTTTTGACGAGTTGGAATTCTTTTACGGCGTCGCCATACTAGCTCCGATCTCCATATGACATACGTCATCATAAACTTTGATCTTCGTCTGATAAGGGTGTAATATGTAATTTACTATCAGACTGCTCATGAACAAACAGTTTTCACTCAAAGACGACTGGTAGCTCTACTAAAAAACTCGATCGAGCCACCTTAACTCTTTTACAAGACAACATATAGCCGATCAAAAATTGAACATGGGGACCTATGTTATTTTATTTCTTCAAATCAATGAAAATAAGGTTTTCTAACATATCTCCAAGCGGTCATGTGATTTACTTTTTATTATATGACAATCAATGGTACAACACACAGATTTTCTCTTTTACTGAGTCAACCATAAACGCGCGCCGAAACAGGGCCCAACAACAGTTGAACATTTGAATATTTTTGAAGATTTATTTACGTTTATTTTGTGACAAAAATTGCAGTAAACATCATTTGTTAGAACTGTGAAAAGAAAATTTCTCACGAAGAGTACTTTTTCAAAACAAAAAAGTGCCCAAATAAGGAGCAAACTCGAAAGTTTATACCTGACCGTATTGAAAAAAACCCTGCTTTTAGCCGTACTACTTCTTATATAATATCTTGATTCAAAAATGTACCGTTTGCGAATGGGCTTTCACTTCAGCAAAATCAAAAGAACAATCATTCTTTGTTTAAGCTTCAATATTTCATAAAATAAATAACTTCAATGACAAAGAAGCAAGTTATCGCGTTTCACTGGCCGAGTTTGTCCGGCATGACCTGCCTTCAATGAAAACAGTTCAATCTTACTGTTAATTTTCACAGAGAATCATAAAATACATGCAGTGTTTAACTTACAGTTTGACCAAACATCTCATTTGAATCGCTCAGTCCTCCGTCTTTTATGAATCCATGCTTGAATTTCTCTTGAAAATACAGAATTGGCAAAACAGCAAGCAGCTAGACCTATATGCGAATGAATCGTTCTTTATTCTGTTTTGGAGTCCAAACCATGGCTGTAATAATTTCAATTACAAGCCTTCGGTGTACTTCCAAAGTCTTCAAGTTAGATAAGTGGTAGGCGAAGCTGGAAACTTGCAGTCTAAGTAAGTTAGTATTATCAGTCCCTTCGCATTGCTGAGCGGAATTGCATGAAAGGCCAGTTTTTCGGCTCAAAAGTTGAATTTCGAAATATTTTGAATTCAGAAAAAACGATTCCTCAATTATCCTTGAAGTTGTGAAAGCAAAAGTCCATTTTCTTAAGCATTTTAAGTTAAGTCAGCAAAGATAAACTTGAATTTGATCACATTTTCGCGGGATTTAGCCGAAGTTTAGTGAAGTAAACAATGAAAACGCACAACGCGTCCTGAACTGAAAGCCGCGAGAAGCGGGAAAATGCTGGCTCGTGATTGGTCGAAAAATGATATCTTCGCATGTGAAGATATCATTGATATCACCACTGGCCACTGGAAGCAGTGTTGATATGGATTTTATGATGTTGCTATCCGCCAGTATACCACTGATTGTCATATAATAAATGTAATTACTAGGAAAATTCCATGTCCAGATTTTGATATTTTCCCAAACGAGTCGTTAAAAGTTGTTTTCACGCAGCCACGAGGGCACATACTATCATCCAATTTTATATTCTTTCGCTTGACTTCTGCATTTTCATGCCATTCATCGCATCATATTGCTAGATTAGTATACAAAGCTAGAGTGAAGAGTTCAATTTAGAGAGCTAGCAATACTCTGATTCAAGAAAAGTGAACCTTGTTTCCCACGATTTCAATTTTAGAATGTTTACTTCTCAAGGCACAAAAGATGGTTTTAAATTACTCAGCGTAAAAGCGAACACGGTGACCCCCTTTTTGTATTTCATTTTGTTGATAAATAACTCAAAAATTACTGGCTGTGCGAAGTTTCATGAAAATTTCATCTGCCATTTTATTTCTACGGTTACCCCTTAAATATTAACCATTTTCGGGTGCCTACTGCAACGTATTTTTTATTTAAGATAAACCATATTAATTCCAATGATAGACTGGCTATAGTATAGAAAGAAATTAAAGAAAAACTAAAAAAAGCAAAGTGGCATTCGAAATAATTCATAGTTTTGTTCGATTTCTGACTTAACCTGATAACCTTAATGAGAATTAATAAAGGAAAAACAAGGCAGAGTCTAACCACGCACATTATTATTGCTAATAATGTTTTATATATTACACACACTGTGATTCTTCGAGAGCCGTGTGTTATTATACTAAACACGCACGAATGACGTCATAGAATCTTACGCGTGCTCTAATTGGTTGAAATACTTCAAACATAGTATAAAACAAATAGATTCCATTTTCGCCGTGTCTGTTCTCCAATAGCTGATTCTCTAATAGTATTCCAATTTGTAATGACTTCATTCTTATGCGTCCAATAAAGCTTGTAATCTTTTTGATGTTATTTTCAGCGAGAAAATCCATCGCTTTTTTCTGTGTTTATTATCTTTATTGAGATTTTTTTTGTGTCCACATTTAATAGCTTCTTCAACTTTACCGGATCAAGAACAAAATGCGCAAAAACGCAACACATAAAAAACGTTGCATTTCCAAGAAGACAATGCGATCGTATATTCAAGTAAGGTGGTCATATTCCTGTATAAGTGTAAGCTGGTATCCAGCCACTTATTCGTTGCTCAGTTTCCTAACGGTAATAAAATACAATGAACGTAGAATTCAAATTTAATGAAATGCATTTTCCCTTGTTTGGAAAAGGAAACACCTCAAAGTTATTATTATTAGCGACTACTACACTGAGTGATTTCTCTAGTGGAAGATTAAGCGGCTGCTTAGATTAGCGATTTTCAAGGTGGAGGAGGCCGATTTTCACAACGATTGACCAAGAATACCCCAAAATACTAATTTTATTGAGTAAAATTTAGCGATGTAGAGGAACCCGCTGAAAATCGCTAAGTTATGTTGTCGCTTAATATAGTTACCTTGAGGTAACCTTTTTTTTTTCTTATTATGATTTCATCTCGCAAGATTCCTCTGTTTTGCTCTTCGGATTGCTTTCTTTATTTTACCTTTATTTTATTTTTTCTTTGTTTGTTTTTGTTCTTATCAGCAAAGTTTTTGTCACTGTACGTGATTGAGACTGCAGGACATGGGGAACCTTATACGAAACACTTCTGGAGAAAGTGGCTTAAAATAATCGGTGAGAAGGCTAGAAAAGTACAAATTTCGAACTCAGGAAAAGAACTAATTTCATCCTTAATTTCTATGACAACCATCCTTGAGAACTTTTTACAATACAATACAAAAACTTTATTTAAACACAATAATGCTAACAGTTAAAAAAAAACTGGTTTACATAGCAGTAAGTAAGTACAACAAAACCCAACAAAAGCAATTAAGCTGTTGACCTTGTAAAACACCTCATGTCGATAGGTCAGTAATTGAATCTTATTGATCGGAACTTGAAAGGCTTAGTTTAATTACTCGAAGGACTAGAGTTCTAGAGACTAGAGTTCAGCAAAACCAGTTTTAAACGTAGTTTTGACGCAAGCGCAGGAGACGAACATCTGCCTACGATTCTAAGTTAGCGTCATCAATTAGTTTTGTTTACCAACAGACTTTGAGTCAAAAATATCTGCTTGATCTTGAATAAGACTTTAGTTCTATATCTCAGTTTATTTTGACTTAAATGTACAAGCGGATTGTCATCGACGCTTCGTTAAGTTAATCCCTTTTACAAAGAGTTTAGTAGGATTAAGGTCAGGTCAACTTCGTGAATATTTAATGAGTCCTTGAGGAAAACCCAGTACAAACCAGTTTAGTGGGTTATGCTAATGAACTCCTATAAATAAGACTAGCTACTACTAGCTAGCTACTTGATTCTTATATTATTACACTCTATGCTCACAATTTGACTCTAAAGCTGTAAACTACCACTGTTTGTGACGACGAATAAAGATCCTAGTACGCTCTACCTTGGTTTAATATTTGACTGAGTTCAGCCCCGTAACAATGATATGTATGGCTGCTGTTCGGCTTATTGATATGACTGTGTGGTGTTCATACAATTCAATTAAGTGTCAAAGAAAATCTGTTAAGAATAACCTCTATATTGATTAACAAAGTTTGAAAATCTATAATGCATGCTTCATAGCAGGATATTATGTCAGATTAGTTTTAATTATTGAAAACATATTGACAATTTTAACTCAATCTTGAAGAACACCTACAAATTAATTAAAACTTTTTCAAATACAATTTTTCATAGTTATTGGCAAACCAAAAGATGCAAACCAATAAGATGAAGAGAATTTTCAATAACCTGTCAATCACCTAAAGTAATCTAAATCATTCAACAATAAACATGATTAAAGAAATAAGTAATAAAAAATCAAAGTTGGAAAATTTTACTTCGATTATACTGGAAAAATAACCATGGATTGTCTTCGAGCAAAGAAAAAATTCAACACCAAACAATCGAACAGTTGCAAAAGCATGAACTTATGCAGTGACTTCACAGATGGTAACTAGTCCAACATCAAATAATTTCAACAAGAAAGGTAAAAGAAACCAATCAATCAATTAATCAATAAACTTTATTCAAGTGTCAGTGTGCGAGTATAGCCTAAAGACTAATTGGGGACAGTATATAGTATAGTATCAGATATACAACAGTTCTCTACAATCAGCTATTGGAATAGGGAAGAAATTGATTGAAAAGCGACTGGAAGTCAATTTTATTGGACAAGTGGAAGAGTATATAGAAAACTTCTCAACCATCAACTTTAGGGAATAAGATATGTATCTAGATTAAAGCAAGTGGATGACCTTTGTAATTTACTCGTTATCAAATCAACTTTGTTAACGACTGAAAGAGATTTTCAAACCGGGGTTTTGAGAAATGAATGAGTCGACTAATTCAACACAAGACAGTACATGCATCAGTGAAACTGCCAAATATCTCTCTTCCGCATTAGTAGGTGGAATTGGTGTTATTGGTAATGTATTCATTATTATACTTGCTCTTAAATTCACCCAGCGAAAGTCTCTCCATCACTGGATCATCAACATGGCCGTGTCTGATATTTTTGTAGTCGCCACATTTTGTCACAAGCTATCTGGCAACGTCTTATCCGATAACATCGACTTCACCCTTGCCCAGTTTCTTTGCAAGTTTATATGTCATTTGCGAAATTCATCTGAGTTAGTAACTCTTGTGAGTTTGTTGATTATAAGCATTGAAAGATATCGAGTAACAAGTCGACAAGCCATATTGGCACCACAAGCCCTTTCGTCGACGAAACGTGTTCTAGTGGTGTTGAGTTCGTGGTTCGTATCCATGGTGCTCATGGTCTATGTGATGATAATTACTGAAGCTGAAAAATCGTCATCAAAGCCAATCTATCAGTGTGTTTTCCGAGAAACAACGATACAATATGTGTTTTTTACCATTAAATCGACCTGCCTTGTTCTTATGTACTGCTCAGTATTAATACTGAGTATCCTAACCTCTGTGAAACTCTCCAAGCCTCAAAACATCCAAGCAAGTCTTTCTGATGCGCAAAGAAGACTTCGAAAGAAGCGCATGGTCAGTGCTGTGAGGATGGTGTTGTGTTCGTTGCTACTCTATTCGTGTTGCTATCTTCCAGACTTCGTCCAAGATGTGTTTTATCCTCTTTGGAAAGATGAATTCTTAAAAACCATATGCAGCAAGAAGATTTTAGGTTTTATGCTCGATTTTCTGAAAATCGTCAACTCTTGCTTAAGTCCATGTATTTATCTAGTATTTTTGTCCGACTTTCGAGAAGCAGCTATAAAAATTATCAGAAAAAAGCCTGGAATATCACAACGAGGTGAATCAAAAGCATTGACGCGTGAGGACGTTGAAGATACGCACTTTTAAAACTGTCGATTTCAGCTCTGGAAGGACAGAAGCGGAGCTGAAAACCGAACATTCTCTTGGACAAAATTAGTGCAGAAGTTTAAGCCCGTTTCTAAAAAGCCAAGGAAAAACACATTTGTAGCACTTATTTAGTACTTTTTGACTCTGATCCTTTTGTTTGCTATTGCTTTTATCTAACTAATTACACTCCAACTAGTACACTTTGTTTCACGGTTTAATGAAATCCACGTTACTCGTTAGTTCTAGCTTTTTCCTGTTATATCTTCCGTGCGTACTTTTTCAGCCCTTTTTAAGGCAACTCATTTTAGTGCATTTAGAATGACAGGGTTCCTAGTGCCTTTCACTAGTCGGGGAATTATTGAAATTTTTATCAAGGTTAGGGATTTTCTATATTTACCCAGTATTTATCAGCACTGATTTTGGAATGGCGGCATCGCGTTGAATCATAGTTTTTTGGGGGACGCACTCTCGAAAACTTACTAACAAGGCAACAAATAGAGTACAAACACTAAAAGTGTGCAATACTTTGCACTATTTAGTACTAAATAGCACTAATTAAACAATATATAGAAAACAAACAAATTTGCATAATTTAGCATTATTTAGTACTATTTATGTTGCACACTTTTAGAGTATTTGCACTACTTAACCCGTGAAACACTAACTGAATGTTAGTATGTAATAGGTCAATAGACACAAAAGAAAACAATGGAAATAATGTCTACTAGTAAATAGTAGTCTACTAACTATTTCACGGGTTAAGTGTAATCACTCTAGTGTTTGTACTCTATGAGAGAAACAAGGTAAATAAAGACAAATATGGTTAACATTATATGTTAACAGTTATTTGCAAGTGCTTTACTGAAACTGAGAATGAAATAACGTTAAATAAAACATAATTCAACTGCTATTTCAACCTTCGGAATGGCGATTTAATCGGGCAGCTTTGGTTCGATTCGGCGTGATATCAGGGCGAGGCTTGGTTTGTATTTTGGCGAGTCGATGTCGAGAAAAAGCGAGACCTGATACCTGCCGAATCAAACTAAAAGTTGCCCGATTATCTATTTATCGTCTCCCTTTTTTCGCCAGGGTTTTTCGGACGAGGTTGATTGTTTGAAAACACAAACTAATTAGTATATTACCGACTCGCGTCTGTGCAAGAGTTTGAGTAGTGTCGGAACAAAATAAATTTTGATCAGTTTTCATTGATTCAGTTTGATCCTTTGATTAGTTTTCATTGGTTCATAAGCTGTGTATTCCACGTGCACAAACTATATTTTGTGCAGTGAACGAACGTTTAAGAGACACATGATATTTACTGTTGTCTTAATAGCTTTTATTAAGCTGATAACCTCAATGAGAATTAACAAAGGAAAAACAAGGGAGAGAACCACGCACGCTGTTTTTTGCTCGCTGCTCATCCTCCTTTTAGTGCGCGCGCTATATATCACGTGTCTCGTTAACAATATGAATGCGTTGGCAGGGTCTCTGTTTAAGGAATATAAAACGCGCGCGCATGTCTCTGAACTGTGATATAAACACGATGGAAGATGTAGAGCAAGAGAAAAGCAAGCTTAGGAACACGAGGCGTAGCCGAGTGTTTCTCTTGCTTTTCGAGTGCTCTAGATCTTCCAGAGTGTTTACATCACAGTACAGAGACATAAGCGATCGTTTTATATTGCTTTTATAAAATATTTTCGACGTTTTTGAGCGAGCCATGTCTCTGTCCTCTGATATAAACATGGTAGCCAGCCAACTAGCGCGCGCGTTATATCTCAAATATTTTATAATTTCTGATATAAACACGGTAGCTGGCCAGTCAGCGCTCGCATTACATCTCTAATATTTTATAATTGCTTTATAATTCGTTTCACCAGGCATTTGAACAACGTCAAGTCTTAACTGCGTCCCTTAAGGTACCTACGTATGTGTATTCGTAATATAGCTTAACTGTCGATAAATTAGTTTTACAACTGATTTTCTGGGAACTTAGTGAATTCTTTTGTCTATCAGTTTGGTCGTGTGTTCGTGGAGACGTTCCTCAAACTAGGTATGCCTGTATTGGACCTGATGCTTAGGGCTGAAAAGGTGAGTGAGTAGATATTGGAAGGAAAAAAAGGGAAGCCGTCCGGAATAACAGTGACTCTTGGCAGAATCAGTGCTTTCATATAGCAAGATCAAAATCGCACATTTCTGCCTACCTGCCTGCCTGTCTACCCTCTATCCCTCATAAATTCCTTCATCCTTTTGTTCCATCTTTTCGCCCTTTTCTTTTTCCCTTCCCTCCTTCCTCCTTTTCGTCTTTCCATCTCTTAGAGGATTAGTAAGGAGTGTTCCAAAAGAACAGGATAAGTGCTTTAATCCCTTCTCCTTTAAAAACAAAATAATTTATCTTTGTTATATTTACATTTCCATAATTTTTAGGATACGGTTCATAGCTTACTGAAAAACCTTCAACAGAGTACAAGATGTCTGCAACATTTTTGTGGGCATACCAAGGTAATAGGCCATTTCCATAGTCACTTGACTACAACTACCTGAATGCTTCACAAATTTTTTTATTCGGGTTTTTATTCCCTCATAAAAATAAGAGAATAGTTAGCACTATGTACATTTTTATAAGCAAAGATTTTGAAGTACAGAACGTAATAAAAATAAGAGAATGTTGTCTTGTCGACACCAAAAGGTTGCGCTGCTCTTTCTCTTATTTTCATTATACTGTGTTCTTTAGAAAAGAAAAATTGACAAAGCTCTCTGATAGTTGTAGTTAATGACGGTATAATGAAAAGGGACAATATGGAATTCACATTCAGTTTAAAGTGCCTATAAAGTCTAGCCAGAAATAATTTCTCTCAAAAGAACTTGGCCTCTGAAACAAAAATATTTTGAAAAGTGGGTCTTTCAATTTCTGTTGACCGGGAAAAAGCGCTGCAAAGTTGGAGAAAAAGCACATTTTGGGCATCCTGTGGAAAAATGTGTGAGAACCCTGGGAGACTGAGACCCAGAAATAAAGTTTGATTTAGACGCTACAAGCTCTTAATATCTTTGTATATTGTTATTGGTATACACTATCTTTAACTTCTGCTACAAATTCTACTACTTTGATATAGCTATTTTCAGCTCTTTCTTTGAGTGTAAATGCCGTGATTCCGGACATTATGTCACAATGTGCCTTACATTATGTCACAATGTCAAAGTTTATTATCAACCAAATGAGTTTATTATTAACCAAATTCGTCCCAGCCTTCCAAAGAATGCGGATTTTTGTCTGGAGCGACAGCTTTGAACAGACGGATACACTGGAAAAAACCTTACGTCTTTGATGTCGCTTTAATTATATTTCCCCAAGATACTCAACTTTTAAAAAATATACATTTTGGCTAGGGTTTATAGGCACTTTAAGAGATTGCACTCTATACTGTATTGTGTTTCCTAGAAACGAAACAACTGTTCCTTGAATTTGGTTCATTCTCGTTGATTTACCCTATGAGCAGAGGTTCTTTCTGTAAACCCTTCGCGTAGCAAAGAGAAAAGAAATCCTTGTCGGTCTTCGAAATTTCCACATCCATACTGATTTCTGAATATAAAGACTAGGTTCTATTCGAAAAGGAACCTGCTTCAAAACCGGTTTTATATGCAAATGTATCATGCGCATGGCAATTCGCTCTCAAGGTATCGCTGGCTCGTGAAAATGAAATTTGTTTCGTCATCTCCGCGCGTGGCTCAACCTGAAGAAAAGAAAAAAGAAAAGAAAAAAGAAAAGAAAAAAAACAGAGGGCCGACAGAGTTTTTTCCCCTCGTACGTTTGCTGGCGATGCTGAGGATGAGAAAAATACCTTCTTACAGGGTATTGTTAATTGTTGTTTTAGCAATTAATTGTGGTTTCGTTTCTAGGTCGTTAAGGACATTGCTTTGACTAATCATGTACCAGCTGTTAAGAAAACATTGGAATTCTTTGTCTTTAGAGTCAAGGTAAGAGGACGTGTGTTTTCTGAAGTCCATATTTTTCCTCTCCCTTTTTCCTATTTACCTCCTTCCCATTTCCACGGAACCAGATATTCTTCAAAGCTCGGAATCTGGAATGAAAAGTGGGACTGCTCGCAATTAAATGGGTAATTTTCAATATTGAAGCACATTCAATGACGATGTCCGCCGTTCATTGATCCGTTTTCTTTTACTCCGATGAAGGGCTAATGCTCGAAACGTCAGTAAGTTATCTCCTATTTTAAGGTGTTACAAGTTTCCACTCATCCCTTCTAATCCCTTATTGACTAATTCGAATTACACTTAGTAGAACACTGCTTGAACTGTCGGAAATCTCACTACATCAAATGCACACCCAGTATTTCTCCTGAGTCCTTTCTTTTTTCAGTCGATTACTATTGGTTTTCTCGAACCCCATCCATTTCTAACATTATTTAGTTTCATCTTGTAGTTCGAGTAAGCGGTTTTCTACTATATTTTTTTCTACAAATGTACTCAATAATACGAACATATCTTCAAGACTGTTCACTGTTTTCTTTTGGACAAATTATCGTTAAGACCATGCAACGGGCAGTTCTAGGACGGATAGCTTCCAGAGAGAAAGATTAACTACAGTTCTCCTTCTTCACTAGGCAATGCTGGCTTTGAATCAATGTCACGAAGCATTTTGGATGGGAAACCTGAAGAATCGAGATATCCAAGGCCAAGAAATCCTGTCTCAGCAGTCAACAAAAGACGACGACGATAATGATGATGATGAGAAAGATGATGACGCTGATGAAATAATGGAAGTCGACAAAGATGAGGAGGAGGAAGACGAGGTAGAATACGAACTGGGTTTTTAGTTATGCTAGTTTTAAGTCATCAAAAGAGTCTTTAGCGAAACAGAAAATATCCTTGGCATCCTTACGGTCTTGACTATCGTCACTTCAAGTTAAAAAAAATACCCTCAAAGGTTCTAAACCTGTTTGACCTTGTTCAGCAAATCAAACGGTAGATTAGTTGTGCGGTTTTGGGTAGACGGTTGGAGTTTTAATTTAACGAGTGTGCAGCCATTCAGTTGATATGCACCATTGGTGTGTTCATTTAGTCATGGGTGGGATAGTTAGCGAGATATGAGTGGTTATCTCTGTTTTGGCTTTATGTTCCATTGTCTAACATGTCTAACACTACTCCAATGAGCTTTTATCAGTTATTTTTAAATTCGTAAAACAGAAAGAGAATTGCCATAGCTGGAAAGAGCATGTTAAAATTAGCAAGACAGTGAAGTTTGAAGAAATTAAATCCAAAACTCGCGAGAATACGAATTTTTGAAAAGTGTGAATTTGTAAGAAAACCTTTGCTGGTAGGCATCAGCAAAGGATTTCTTACCAGCGAATGTTTTCATACAAAATTTCGATTTCGGAAAATTCATATCTTCGAGAGTTTGAAAGTTACTTCATTCACACTTCACAGTTTTACTAATTTTGACATGCTCTTTCCAGCTATGGTAATTATATTTCTGTACTGTGACTTTTGGAATGACATGATAAAAGCCCATTGATTTTGCACCAGAATTACCTTAAGGACTTCTTAGGAGTATTTGCCTGGTAACTGTTAAAGAAACTTTTTCTTCCAGATCGACAACACAGAAGCAGAGAGTATGGTCAGCCATGAGTCAGGTAAGAATGAGAAATTTTTGTGGAGGGGGAACTTAAAAGTGAGAGGCGAAATGAACTAGTACGTGAAAGAAATGGAAAAGCGTTCCTAATCAAGGTTTCCCCTAGAAAAGTCAGGGAATTCTTAACATTTTTAAGGCCAGGGAAAAGTCTTAAAAATCAGACAATTTTGGGTTCGGAAGGCCAGACAAACCTTTTGAGTTTGCAGTGGATTGTTACGAAACTTCGCAGGGTTACTAAATTCGGTACGATAAATTGATGGATGGAGGTAAATTTTTGTTTTAATGAAAAGCACTGAAAATGCCAATTTTGCGTGCCATCGTAAAAAGGTAACCGACCAAACGTGCTATACTCAGTGGTCACAAAAACAAAACAAAAATGTTGTTTTTTAAGGGTGTTTAAACGCATCCAACGTGTTAGAGGCCGGGAGATGTTGGCCACCATTGTTGGGAGTGTTTCTACAATATTGTACATGTTTTTGGTGTGTTATTTTTCAGGGAATGAGGAAAACGAAGATGAAGAGTCATGCAGTGAGACGTTTTAGTTTTTCCAATGAAACACGGCAGATATTATAAATAGTAATGCGTTTATATAATTATCGTAAAAACGTTGAAATTTTATAGATAGCTTGGAATAAAAAATAAAAAAAGAATTTCTGACTTACAAACGTAAGTATGGTTTCTACGTTGTAGTTTCTACGTTCCGTAAGGAAAACAGGTATCCCAAGATTGTTGGATGAAAACGCTCCCGAAAACTTCGTCGCAATGCACAGTGGCCACAAGAACACAGAGAGTTTTATACAGTCTTATAAATCGGAAGAAAACAAGCAACACTAAGAAGAATACTGACCATGATCCTTGGCAGACTTCCAAGAGATATTCAGACTACAAGCAGTTTAAACAACCTTGTCTAGCCAACTACTGCCAATAAATCGCTGGAAATATGTCCTGTGTTGTAAATCAAGCCACCATTAGCACTACGATTAATTAATGTTGATATCCATGGGAAACGTCGTCATATAATAGAAAGTGCAGAATTTTGGTGAAAAGGACTTATCTAATTCATAATCCTTCATCTTGATCATAGTTAACTATTAACTATGATCTTGATCCTGTTGTTTTACCTGATTTTCGGGAAAAAAAGAAAATTGCACCAACGAAAGTGCTTCACATTTGTAAGAATTTTCAAATAAAATGTCAATTTTTGTGCTGAAATTCGGTTGATTTTTGATTCTCTCAGTTCACTCGATGATTTACATAAATTTTCCGATCCTATGGCGGGAAAACGGCGCGCGTGGACCGGAAACAAAATCATCAAATACCGGAAATAGGGAATAAAACTAAAAAGTCATACAATAAACGGTTTATTAACCTCGCTGTACTCGGTCCTTACTGTCAAGACCAATAGAGACCTTAAGATTGACGTTTTTGGCAAACGGCCAAATTTTACCTTGATTTTATATTTTAATCTAATCCTTAGATCAACCCAACAAGCGAATAAAGAGCAAATCTTTTAACAACAAAAATACAAATATTTTTACTTAAGTGAAAAAATGGCTGGGAACAGACGGCTAAAGTTTGTCGTTTGGCGGTTTCCGTCACAGGAGCCCGGCTTTTAAGAGTCGTAATTGAACGAATAAATCAATTAGTATTTTGGGTTTCCTGTGTTGAGATTTGAAACGAGACGCTGATAATGGAGAGTTTCCGGTAATCGTAACTGCCAGTAACCTGATAGGAGATTACATGGGGTAACTTGAGAGCAGTTTGAAATTCAAATCTAACGTATCAGTGTAACGCACTCTCTTTAGTAACAGTCTCTTATTGACTGTTACTAAGAGAGTGCGTTACACTGATACGTTAGATTTGAATTTCAAACTGCTCTCAAGTTACCCCATGTAATCTATCAGGTTACTGGCAGTTACGATTACCGGAAACTCTCCATTATTAGCGTCTTGTTTCAAATCTCAACACAGGAAACCCAAAATACTAATTGATTTATTCGTTCATTTACGACTCTTAAAAGCCGGGCTCCCTGTGTTTCCGTTTGCCGTAAACGTCAATCTTAAGGTCTCTAATTCGACGTAATACAATGATTTCATTCAACATGCAAATATTTTGCCATGCAGCACATGCCAGCAATTTTGAAATTTGGCTCTGCAAAAGAAAGAGTCACTCGAACTCGGATTCTATTTAATCGTCTATATATATCGACGTAATAAAATGATTAAATTCAACATGCAAATGTTTTACCATGCTACATATGCCAAAGTAACCATTGGACTCTGTACAGAAGAATTGTGATACTCTTGTTTCAGCGAATGTACAATGCACCGCCTGGAGAACTGATATTCAGATAATTAGAATTACTTGACTCAGCACACGGATCGTGGATTGGAGCGCAGCCCTGGGTACTCCCGTCAAAATAGAGAAAAATGCCTGTTTGATGATTGAGATGGGGATATCTTAGTTGAGGACCACATGTTCGAAAATTAAGTTTGTTTGGTTTAATGCCTTGACACACATTGGTAACATTCTTGACAGTATTGCAGGTGATAAATCCCTCTTTCCAGTTAATAAGATCACCACCATTTGGTTTACAGGAAAACCAGTTGATGATGTTGGGCTTGATGAGAAGCTCTGTACCAATCTCTTTCCACAACGCAAAATCCATGGCTGAATAGGCGGTATCGTTCAAAGGAACTGTTGTCGATATTGGAACCCATGATCTATTGTTTTGAGGTACTGGCCAGTTGGGATAGGGAGTTACAGCGTTCTTGTTTTTTGTGAAATAGGCAAAATTTGTGAAGCGATAACTGTAGACTAGGGTCCAGCCTCCGCCATCGGTGGTCATGTCGCAGTAGACTTGGAAGGGACTGACATCATTTTGAAGCTTGATCCAGTAAATGCCGGATGTAGCATTTGGGCCATCGAGCTGTAATATTCTGTTACACGATGAGGCGGCAAAACTTGGGGAGGATCCTGGAACTATAATTAAATAATTCGAAATAGAAGTCAACAAATTCAGCATAGCATGTGCTCACCCATTTATTTGCACGAAGAAGCATCATCCGAAGCTCAAATTAAAAAGAGGCCAAGTGCTGTTCTTCTGGGATGCCTCGCAGTCGTTCTAATGAAATTATTTAAGAATGTGCAATTGCTAGATTTTAAAATACCGACGTGTACAGCTGAACGCAGCAAAACAGAGGAAGACTATAATGAAACCTACCAGGAGCTTCAGCATAAATGGAATCTGGGTTCAGCACAAATCTCCATGGAAAACTGTGCCTTGCGTACGCTATTGTGTTCACATATTTCATTAGCCATGTTGTAGTTCATGCTTCTGCACTTCTGCTCCGCCAAGCACTTCAAGTAGCAAGAGCCAAGGACTTCATTAGGTAACACCAAGTATGCAGATGACAGAAGAGCGTAGCCGTACTCGGATGTGATTGGCTGTGAACACTCTTGTGCTGATAAGGTGTAAAGCCTGAGCAGCTGAACCAAGGACACCAGAAGCGTTTGAGGGCACGTGTTTTTAACTCGTGGATATGCGAAGCATAGAAAGGAGTTATTGTGGGGACTCGGTGTCACTCGCTCACTCAGACGTTAGCAGATACCCGTTAGAGTCTGGGTACGAGACTGTTTCCGCTCGACTCCGCTCGCCTGCAGTCGATAACCACGGACTTTGTACATCGCTATCAAGCGACAAAAATCTCTTCAAGTGCAACATCAAAGTAATCCAAGCTTTTAGTGTTCGTACTCTATTATCACAAACCAGTCAAAGTAGATAAGTTAAACAAACGAAAACATTTTGAAAGCAGTCGTCGGTCGCCGCCGCGTGAACTGAGGCCTCGAGTCCGCTAGCCGAAAACAGCAACAAAAAGGCGTATTGACTTAGTTTATTGGCTTAGTGTTTTGTAAAGTAATTTCTTTTATGTTTATAGCGACATTTTGCTACAGAGCACAGAGAGAAGTATTTTTGCATTTGTTTTGTAACCACACTCTGACAATAAATATACAAAATTCACCAGACAAAATCAATCAACTTCTGGATGGTCCAGTGGATATGACCCTTGCTTTAGAAGCGAAAGGTCCGGGTTCAAATCCCGGTACGGCGGTGAATTTTTTTTTTTTCACTTTTTTTTTCTTTTTGACAGATTTTTTTTTCTTTTATAGCTAATGACTCTTTCTTAGCTAAAGAAATTATTGATTTATTGACACAGAAAGCCCATATAAAAAAGAGGAGCGGCCAAGGAGGGCCCAGCGTCTGGACTATGAAGGCCATCGAGTCCGCTAGCCGAAAACAGCAACAGCGTATGAGTTAGTTTATTGGCTTACTTAGTGTTTTATGAAGCAATTTCTTTTATATTTATAGCGACATTTTGCTACAGAGAGAAGCATTTTTGCATTTGTTTTGTTTGTAACCACACATTGAATAAATACACCAAATTTACTAGTCGAAGACATGCAACTTCTGGATGGTCAAGAGGATATACACATGGCTTTTCAAACGAAAGGTCCGGAGTTCGAGTGTCGGCAAGGTGGTGATCAATTTTTTTTTCACTTTGTTTTTCTTTTTGACACATTTTCTTTTTCATCTTTTATAGCTAAAGACTCTTTTTCGCTAAAGAAATTATTGATTTATTGAGATTTTTGTCTTCAAATGAAAACTCGTTATTTTACTGAAATGTTTTGCTTGGGCTTCCTGTGGTCATTTCGGTCAATCCACGACATTATTTCAAGTTATATGATAGAGTGAAGCAGTTTGCAGTGTACGCAGTGGGACATTACTTTTATTAGGTACATATCTATTCACGTTATATCCACGAGTTAGCCATAGGGGCCTTTGATTCATTCTAGCAACAAAGAGCATAATTGACGTAAGCAACCGTGTCTGATATTCATGATCAAGTCCATTTATTCATTTATTCATTCAGTCATTCATACATACAAGCCTAGCTTTCAAAGTGGGGACTTTGTTCTTATACCATCAATGTGGGAACTAGTAGTTTTGATTAATTAAATAAGACTACACGCATATCCGGCTTGCCATATATAGGAGTATCGTTTTAGTGATTAGAGAAAGTACGCAAGAATATGAAGAATTTGAAATTCCCAGAGAAATTTCTACATTTCGAAACAAGACTGTCGTGAGTGAAACAACTGGTAGTAAAGTTAAGATATTTTGTTGATCCGGTTTCAATTACTACCATATGTTTGGGATTCTCGCTTTGAACTCAGAGATGTTTCTATATATATTGTGATCGATCAAAAAATCGTCCTTTTTGCGGGTACAAGTAGGGACATTTCACATTTGTCAATGTGAGATCTAAAAGTCAAGTCACGTTCCCATATTGTTAGTTTAAAAATGCAAAAACAGCGAAGCTGATGTACTTTTGAAGAAAAATATTATACGCATAAGACAAAGAACCAAACAAACAAACAAACAAACAAACAAACTCAATAACCTATTGCGCAAGCTCTATGGAACACATTGGCTACTTATATAAACAGTTATTATTGGGTCGCATTACATCCAAATTTCTAAAAAAAGAAGACCATTTAGACGAAGAGTTGATCAGTAATCCTGTTTAACAGCATGTATACAATTTTGTCTGCGCATGTCTGTGTTTTTGGTTTGAAATTCATTTGCATATCGAATGTAAGAAATTATGTTGACACGGAACATTTGGTTGGCGATCTCGTTCTTCAAAAATTATTTTCGACTACCGAAATACTGAGACAAATGAGACATAAGCAGTCTACCTACCGCTAGCACGTTTCTGTTCTAGACAAAATGCAAATTTATTCATCATCTCAAGTATGTTAAGGTCAGGAATTTTGCTTAAACAGATAAATTGCCTTAACCAAGGTTGCTGAGGAGACAAATCAACGATTTTTTGCCACATAGTATATTTTGATGAATTGAACATTTTGTGATACTTTTTGGGACCCTCAAGGTGTCACGTGATCTATGACGTCATAAATTACCTTTTTCAAAATGGGCCAATGGAGAGAAAAAGAAACGAAACGATATTTGCTGTTCTAGTATTCTACTAATGTGTTCTCTACAAAACTGCCCTCATCGCTGGTCCACCACTCAAGTATAAGGGGAGAATATGGAAAACAGGTCACGTGACCTCATATTTTAGCTTATATCTCCTAAAACAAGAGAGGTGGACCAGCGATGAGGGCAGTTTTGTAGAGAGCACATTAGTAGAATACTAGAACAGCAAATATCGTTTCGTTTCTTTTTCTCTCCATTGGCCCATTTTGAAAAAGGTAATTTATGACGTCATAGTCATAGTCTTCCTCTGTTTTGCTGCGTGACACCTGGATAGTCACAAAAAATACCTTAAAATGATAAGTTCAATGAAATATCCTATAATGCAAAAAATATTTATGTTTGCTCGTCAGTAATACTATTTAAGGCTATTTAACGTTTACAGGCTATTCTGGCAAGAATTCCTGGCCTTAACATAGTTTCCAACAAGAAGGACAAATCTCTCAAGGATATCCTTGTTAGAGCCAAACTTCCTAATTCTACTGACACAATAAATCACCATCACTTTTGAAAACGGCCAAAGTAGAATGCGTGCTGGCGATACCATTTTATGTAATGTATAAAGAACGAGAGAGAGTGTTTTATCGGATATAAAGATCCGAGCCGTAGGCGAGGATCTTTATACCGATAAAACACGATCTCGAGTTCTTTATACGGCTTAAAAAACTCCAACACATATTAGAGTTGTTCTAAAAAAGAAAATCAAAAATATCTTCATTTATCTTGGAGAAAATCGAGGCTAAAGTGTATGTAAATTAGGACGAATCTTTATCAGATATAAAGACACTCGTCACGGTGGCGATTTTCATTGTGTTTGCCTTATGAATTATTAATGAGTTTTTTAATAACAAGTTACAAACTGTAATTGGAAAACGTAAAATCACTTGTAGATAACAGCCGGAGACAAAATATTAGTAAAACTATTATTGAAAGCGATGGAATAGTGTGAAACACGTCAACAGTTCTGTGACAGAGGAAGGAAACAGGACCAATTAACTACGACAGCTAACAAGATTTCGATATATTTAAGTAGCGTAGAAAATACTCAATTTAAACGAGTACGAAAAATAGAATATTTAACGATTTGCCAATGTAATTAACTTATAAAATTAATTTAATTAACTTAATTATGAAACGGATTGTTCTAAAAAATGGGTTTCTTAATTAGCAAAATGTGGTAGATTATCGTATAATCTATATAATCTGATAATCTAAATAAAAACAGACCTTGACTTCCATCAGGCACATGCATCACGTATATTATTTTAGTAAAATCTTCAGTAGCCTCCTTCGCAAATCCTTCACTGATTGGGTTTTCTGTGGCATCGGGGTCGCTTGGAGGTTCCTTTTGTAATGCCAGAGAAGTGTACAAGTTGCGGTGCCACAACTTGGATAACAACAACTACAGTCTTCTGGCACATTTTAGAATTTTATATTTTATTTTCTTTTTTCTTTTATTTATTATTTATATATTTTATTTTAACAGGACCCCAAGGACAACAGTGTTATACACTGATGGGTTAAATCCTGTATACAATTCGTTATTATTATTATTATTATTATTATTATTATTATCACAAGCTACTATTCAAAACAAGGATTTAGGCATCGCAAATGTTGATAATCGTTAATTGTTTCTCAAGAGGAATAAGTGCCGGTGGTGCATTTTGTATGATTATATGGAATAATATGGTTATAAATTACGCTGGTGCATCTTCCATTTCATAATATTTTTTATCCTTTCTTTAAACGTTTACATAAACCCTTGTAATCCTTGCTTTTTTCAGATTTGCGAGTTTGGAGATCAGATAAAAGGGGAATTAAAATGGACTAAGTGCTCCTTTTTTAGCATAGTTTTTCCGGCTTTTGTATAGACTCCTATTTTCTCTATAAAAATCTTTCACATTCTCGCCTTACATCATAACCTAGCACGAAGTCTACAATGTGGTCCACCAATAACATCAATTATACAAACTCTTCAAGTGTCCCGCAACTGAGCAATTGTGGCCAACTTTTTAACCTCAGGATAAGACTTTATAACCAGGCAACGTCTGCTTCTTCAACAGCATCTCTCTCTGCTGTAATAACGACCAGCTTGTCGTATCCCTTCATTGTCATTTTGAACACATTTATCGTTGTTGCCTTTTACAAGAAGCCAGCCATACGAACACAAGCCAACATTCTTCTTGGAGCCATAGCGGTAACCGATCTTGCAAATGGTGCAGTTTGCTGTCCGCTATTTGTGGCCAAAGAAGTACTTTATCAAATGAAACTTGATCCTAACTGTTACTTGGAGATAGCATTTAACTTGAGCATTTTTACTGTATTAATCTCTGCGCTACAAATTAATCTCCTTAACTGTGAGAGATTTCTTGGGCTAAAGGTTCCTATTTGGCATCGAAATAATGTAACAAAAAAGCGTCTGCTCATTGCTGTTATTCTCTCGTGGTTCATTGGTGCCATCTCAATTATCTTCAAGTTCTTTAGAAGAGAGGGAGAAATCTATATATTTTTAATTTCAATCGCGTCTTCAATTTCTACGATGGTTTTTGCCGTGATGATCTGGCGAGTAATTGCTGAGCGCAACCAAGTCCAAGCTGAATCTCAACAAAACCAGCCGGCAAACCTTACGTTTACCAACGCAGAAAAGAAAGCAGCAAAGCTTGCAACCTATCTTGCTTTGGGATACCTTTTAACGAGAGTTGTACCTTTGATAGCAGTTTCTTGGATGTTTGCCAAACCAGAATTAAGAAATGCAGTAGAAGCGATGTCATACTCCACGTCGTTCATAAATGCTCTTCTGAATCCAATCATCTACGGTGTCTTGAACAGGGACATCAGACAAGCCTGCCTAGACGTAATTACGTGCCAATAATATTAAAACTTTGAAAAAGAGGCTCATTTTGAACAGCAATAATTGACTCATAAAATTTCAATATAAATTTGAAGTCATTATCAAGAAACTGAAAGGGAACGATTTTATTATTACACACTAAAAAACTGTTAACTCGGTCTGCTTGTTATAGTATTTGGTTGCTTTCTCAACTGACCAAAATGGCATTTAATTATAAGATTAAACATGTTATTGTTGAATGCTCCATCCATTCATTCATTCATTCGTCCATCCATCTATCCATCCCACTATCTCCCGCCTTTTGAGAAACTTATATTTAACCAGTTGGAATCTTACATATATCAAGTTTCAATCTGACTTCCGATAACAACACTCTACGCTTACAGCGCTTCTAGAACTAACGAATGAATGGTCTTTTAACATAGAAAGAAATATTGTCGTAGACCTGAAAAAGCCTTTGACACCGTTGACCATAATATACTTCTTTCGAAACTAAAGTTCTTTAGTTTTGACCCTAATGCCATGAAGTGCTTTAAGTGGCATACCTGTCCGACAGAACCCAACAGTGTTTCACTAATGGAGGTCTCTCTGATTCGTTACCCATTTCTTATGGTGTACAACAAGCCGTACCATTTTAGGGCCGACACTCTTTCTGTTTTAACAAATTAGAATAGAAATCACTATCGGAGAAAAGACTAGAACAAAAATCTATCATGATGTTCAGAGTCATGAACGGGCAAGCGCCGTCATACCTAACAGTGAAATCTTCCACAACAACCCAGGCTCTAACATATAACGTGCGTTGTTCTTCTTCCAACCTCCATCAACCTAAAGTGAGGACTGAAGTATATAAAAGGGGTTTCGCATACTCTGATGCAAAACTGTGGAACTCCCCACCTAGTGATCCACTTAGGCATGGACGTTCATTTTCCATTGCTCCATTGATCAGAAATGCTCAGTTTTGCAAGAAAGAAACATGGAAAAGCAAATCATTTAATAATTTTACTGAGGGGGCTATAAAATGTAAAATTTTGAAAATGAATTGCAAGAATTTAATTTTGCGCGAAAAAGTACGACATTCCGGTAAACATGGCTAATTATTCAACGATCGCTAGTCTAAAATTTCCCTATCGAATCCAATTCACACCTGTATATGTAGTTACGTGTTGGTCGTGTTGATAATGACTTCCACTGCTCAGTGTAACTCATATATAAATTTTGCGCCCACAATATAATTCGAAAGTGCGGAGTTCTGGTTCTTGTTTCTGACTTTGACGCGTGATGTTTTCCCGTCTGGAATGCCTTCGCTTTCAATAGTTGAACATAAATTTGAAGGACGAGATCGCTAACCAAATGTTTCATGTCAACATAACATTTCTTTTATTCGATATGCAAATGAATTTCAAACCAAAAACACAGACATGCGCAGACAAATTGTACACATGCTCTGGCGTATACAAATAGGCCACGTTCGAGATATCAAGATTCCTAGCATGATAGCGAGACTCACAGGAGTAAACTGCCGAGTAACCACCAAGCAGAAAGAGAATTAGTGTATTCGATATTGGAAATTATTTATAAATTATTAGAAACTAGTTTTCTGACCCAAAATCACGAATAATGTGTCGCTTTTTATTCTGATTATTAATTAATGACCTATCGATCCAGTGACAGATTATTTGTGATTTTAGGTCAGAAAACTAGTCCTTTTATCTAAGGCAAAGAAAACATCCAACTAGCCCCGTGTTATTCATTTTACGTTTTGAAGCGCGCGTACCATTTGATTGGTTTCTTAATGAATTATTTTTACTCGACCAACTTGTTTGACAAGAAGCGTGTATCGTTCGAACGAACAACTTACAGGCATTACAAAACAGAAAATTCTTCTAAAGCTATCATTTTGTCAAGACGTTGCTACGCTTGTGAAGGAAAGAATGAAGACAAAAGCGAAAGATCAAGAACTCACAAAAAGCATGATTGATCAGACGAAAAATCGATGCAAAACATTGAACCACGTACTGCGTACTGAAGTGAACTGCTTTCAACTTTTACGACCTATTTGTAAATATTTCATGCCATAATTCTGCCGTAAATAAAAATGGATGAAATCTGACGCACTATATTTAGAAAAATGAAAATAATTGTAGTTAGATGTGAATTCTTCTTCGAGTGTGGATTTTAGCTCCATTCATTAGTATTGTAGTGGTTTAGCCGTTAAGATATGACGGAGTGTCAGAACTTTTTACTTCGCTCTGCGCTATCGTTAAAGGAAAAATATTACAAAGAAATGCATGCAACACCGTACAATGGTTGACAATTGACGTCCGGTACTTGATACATTTCTACAGAAGCGCTGAGAGGACTTTGGACTTCGGACTTTGGACTTCGGACCTCAAAGTTTATTTGTTGGTCTTCCTGTGTTTCTACATGACCGGCCTGTTGCTGTTTTGATGTCAGCGCCCGGTTAACAGATAAGAAGATGGAAAGTGAGATGGAGTATAAGTTAAGATTATATAGATGAGATTATGTGATTCTTCGGTTCTGCATCGTGCATTATACGATTGATCCAGTATCAATTATCAATGTCCTTTGGGACGTTTTTTCAATCATTGCCAGATTTAAAGTCGTGAGGGGAATGGGTACAAGTTCCTAAATAAGATACTCACATATTCAAATAGAGCACATCGACATTTACACATTAGTTCAAGTGACAGCGGAAAAACAGCTAAGCGGCTGTTTTCATTGTTTTTTTCATAAACTGATAATGAAGTATGAAAAACAGTAATTGCTACACTAATATTTTACTGGCTTTAGTAAAAGCTTTTCATCGATCGAAGCTAAGTTGAAGCTGCAAGACGATAAGTTGTATTCGAACGTTCTTCAAAGAGGTAAAATCCCAGACAGCCACATCATATCGCTAAAATCTCTGGTGAATCGAAACTTTGCTTTATTTACACAGACTACTCTCACTAGTTCAGCTAAATCGACAGATGTTTAATGTGCACATCCGCAACCAAAACAACATTTACATGCATTTTTTGTCAGATTCTCTGTAATACAAAAGTATTATTTATCCGCCACAGTGCGCGATTCATATTTTTATAAACAAACTTTAATCAGTTAGTTTTATAATAAATGCTATTAAATATAGACTGTGATTGTTTAAATTTGAATAAAATGTATTTATACAATTCTTAAAACTTGTGTTATTGTATCAAGCACTAGTGAAGCTGTTTGAAAACATTTTGAATAATACAGTGTATGAATACTTAAACTGCTCGCAGCACTTTCACTTTCTGTTAGAAACGGCTAGTTGCTACACTAATATTTTACTGGCTTTAGTAAAAACTGTTTACAAAACCTTGTGACGTTACAGTAAAGCTTCGCGGGGATATTTACTAAAACAACGATTGTTCTGTTGATCAAAATGTCACCTCTCACAAAGTAATTATATTATATTATATCTCAGGGACTCATGCCCCAAATTTTGATTATCATTTGATATTTTGTTCTTTGTGTCTAAAATGGCTGGTATACAAAATATTGAGCTAAAAACCCCATGGTGTTCTTATAATGAGAGACTATTAAACGTTTGTCAGCCCTGTCCAGTGCAAGTACGTTTACTAGGAGTTTATAGCGGAGCTCCATACACATAGAATAAAAGGCAACAACAAAAAGAGAGAACCACACGCGCTAGAAATTTGTCACACCGTGTGCCCGCTCACTGTTTGCTGTTCTTCCGACTTTGCGCGCTAAAATGTTTTATAACATTTTACGCCTCATGTGACTCTTACGCTTCTCTTTTGCTTAGCAGCCTCCCGCGTGCATCCATAACTCAATGGACGCACGCTGAGTGTTGACCATTTCTTCATAAAAATACAAATATTTTGACCGCACGCCTACTCACTACAAGCAACAGCTGAAAACGGCTAAACTAGACCGCTTACCGTCTCCAAGATAATCTTTTCTCCAATTTAAATTAATATTTTTTTTATTTTGTATACTCAGAGAAAATTGCTATCACAACAAAGGATCAGAGCAAGTATAATTCGATTATTCCGAAACCAAGCTGCAGTAATCACGAAAAATAGGGTGAGATTTTTTGTTTATTTTCATTTAAGAATATGGAAATCATATGGCTCTATAAGCTAACAAAGATTTCCTCATACGGGTGCCAACTCAAATTCCATTTATAGTTGAAGTGTATATACAAAATATTTCAGACATTTAGGAAACAAACAATATCATTCCTGAAACTGCAGTTTAGGAAGCTTCTTGTGGACATTTTGGCCTTTATTTCTTAGTGGAGCTCCAAAGATTTTAGTTCAAATTCATTGTCAGAGATTTTACCGAAGGCATTATAATACTAAAATGATAAATCGCCAATTAACATGAAAATTACATCTGGGCGAAACTGAGTTATTAAGAGGGTTATTATGAATACGTGTTTAATCAATGAGTCGTAGGGACGGACGGACAGTTTTATAATCTAAGTCAATTGAAGCTCACAGTCGAATCACTTGGCAACACGGCCAAACATGTCCTTTCCATTCAGCCAAAAAGCGCTGCTTGCATACATTGAAATTCTTTGCAAAGGTGCTTGTTGCGGCTATATAGCAAGCATTGTTTTCTAAACTCCACGATGGCGAAGTCAACCGAATGTTTCAAAATCTTTACTCAGGGGCTCACGCTTAGCGGTCTAGAGACAACGCCATGCTCAAAAATTAAGTTTTTTAGTAGTATAGTCGAGAAGGACAAAGTTTATTTAGTTACATGATAACCTTAGAAAAACTCATAAGTATGAAAATGCATAAAACGGTCTATGAATATGCAAGAATAGCTTTAATTACATACCTTTAGAGAGAGTATTCCTCTTAGGGAAGAGAGGTCTCAATTCATATGGGACGTCTGGTAGAGTTCGTTAGCTTCAGTGAAATACAACACCACAAAAGATGGACTAGTAAAATAACGTTGGCAAATTATATTAACAAACACGTGCAGGGCTATGAATGGTTGAAAGAAACAGCACAGAAACTTAGTGACGAGCACGTGGAATCAATAATCACTAAAACTGAAATAATAATACATACCAATAGTCGACGATAAAACGTAAAAGTTGAATAACCTAATAAATATTAGACACTAAGCGAAAGTAATGAGAATTGGCTGATGAGCAGGTGGAGTTATCCAGGTTTCCACCTTTGTGGGTGGTATCTTGCTAATTAAGAGGATAATTAACAATTATTCGATCATCGAAATCGAGTCGTAGATGGGTTTTACAACAGAAAGTTCATCAGTGAAAGTTTGTAATTAATTCTGAAATTTATCTACAAGAAATAAGTTTTAAAATTCAAGTAGAATCAATTACACTAGTCAGGAGATTTGCCACTCAGGACAGGAGTTTTTTGAAAATGTATATATAAGATTGGAGTTTTCAAGACTAAAAATTCAATCCAGCTCCATGAAGTGAAAATACCAGTTCCTCTCTTTAGCGTACAGCATACAATCTTTTTTTTTTTGGATTCACACCATGAAACATTTTAGATCATTTTTTGTAGCATGGAGTAAAATCATGATTTCCCCCCTCATTTAGAGTAAATAATTGTGGAGCCATGTATTAATTATGAGCTGATGGCCTAGTAATGCAGGAACCAATCAAAGCGCGCGATTGTTCATATCCAGTGGACATTACGACTTCCCGCCGATCTAAGTATGTCATCATAAATTAGCGTTTTACCCCCCGCAAACCCCCTCCAGAATGGGTTTGCGGGGGGTGTTTATGCAAATTTCTATTACGTTGCCATACAACAAACAAATAAAGATTCGGAAACAACTCTGGTAATGAGCTTTTATCATGTAATTCCAAAAGTCACAGTACAGAAATGTAATTACCATAGCTGGAAAGAGCATGTCAAAATTAGTAAAACTGTGAAGTTTGAATGAAGTAACTTTCAAACTCACAAAAATATGAATTTTCCAAAATCTAAATTTTGTATGAAAACATTCGCTGGTAGGCAGGTGATGCCTACCAGCAAAGGTTTTCTTACAAATTCACACTTTTCAAAAATTCATATTCTCGCGAGTTTTGGATTTAATTCCTCCAAACTTCACTGTCTTGCTAATTTTAACATGCTCTTTCCAGCTATGGTAATTCCTTTTCTGTTTCATTACGAATTTAAAAATACCTGATAAAAGCTCATTGTAATGAGATGCATAATTATAGTATGAGTGCGCATGCGCGCGTGTGTGTGTGTTCCGCGTGGTGAGAGAGTAATATACTTAAAATCGAGTCGTACATGAGCTCATAGCCGACGCCGAGTCGGCTATTAGCCATGGACGACGAGATTGAGTGGAATAATTGTTTTATTATATCCACATCCACTGGATTCTGAGAAAAATATAATTTTAATTATTTTCAAGTTTAAAAAATATTAATGGAAAAATAATTGTTAAAGATTACTTCCGGTTTTCGAGGACGTGACAAATCATACGAAACAATAATCAAGCCGTAAAATAGTTTCAAGCAGCTATCTAACTCAGTTTTGGACATCTCGGTGATATATTTGTCCAATTTATTTGAGCTCTGGAACCGGTCTACAACAAAAAATGTCACAAAAGGTCACAAAAAGTGTCTATAATTAGCCGACATGAGGACTGTAAACAAACCGGCAAATAGCGACAGAGACAGTAGATTTTGGGTAAAAATATGTATTAATAATAATTGAAAAATAAAAAATGTACTTACCATCAAATACTTTTACCCCAAACTTTGTTGCTTTCCCCCCCGACTCGACTGACCTACAAAGCTTATTACACCAATATTTCTAGTAGCAGGTAGAGCCATAACCCAAACAAGACTCACGTTACACTGTCAGGCATATCCAATCAAGGTGTACACCAGAATCTTCAGATCTGGACTGGCCAATAAAACTTTCTTGCACAACCTTTATCATGGAGTCTCATTTGTACTATGGACTCTACTTTCTAAATGTCAATCTTGCTTGAATTTCAATCACACCTTATAACTGCGTCATAATGTAAAAACTGGAGTATATACTAAGATTCTTTCACACATTACCATACTAAACCTACAAAACCATTTGGTAATTAAGGCTTGGGACTATTCCGAATCTACAAATCTAGAATTGAGATGGAATATAAAATCTAGGATAATTGCTTAGGCTAGCACATTTTTGTGCAGTTGGTCCTGCCCCTGCGAGGTCGAACAACTAGCCATAACAAAATTGTCATAAGAAATCTACGTCACAAAAAGTCCCTTGCCAAACTTATTAATAGACTACAAAATCACTGAGAGTATGAAATGCATGGAAAAGTGTCGCGTAACACATGGCGAGATATATCAGAAGAAGACGACAAAGTAAATCAGAGACAAGACCTCATCGCGAAGTACCCAGAGTGTTTCAACGGAATTGGAAAATTCCAGGGTGATTACCACATCACTCTAGACCCGTCAGTACCACCCGTGGTTCACCCTCCAAGGAAAGTACCAATCAGCTTAAAGGACGAAATCAAGAGAGAATTAGATGACATAGTAAAGAACGACATCATAAATATAGCCAAGATTCATGAACTAAGGTGAGCGCACTGCCTCGGTTAACAGCTTAGTGTACAGAAGGAAGTCCAACGGCAAGTTGCGTCTATTTCTTGACCCAAAAGATCTGAACGCAGCAATGAAAAGAGAGCATCACGTAACATCAACATTAGAAGAATTACTAGCTACCAAAGCTGAGCGGCACTGAAGTATTCTCCATAGTCGACGCGAAATGCGGCTACTGGAATGTGGTTTTGGATCAGGAATCCAGTTACCTCACGTCGTTCAATTCACCCTACGGGCGCTACCGTTTCTAGCGTATGCCCTTTGGACTGAAAATGTCGCAAGATAGTTTTCAAACAAGAATCGACCAGACGTTCGAAGGCTGCAGCGGTGTAATAGGCATCGCAGATGATATTGTAGTCTATGGTAACTCAGAAAAAGAGCACGACGCCAACATACATGACATGATCAACCATTGTAAGCAGACCGGCCTCAAGCTTAATCCTGAAAAGTACTTTGTCAAACAAGACAAAATCAAGTTCTACGGAATAATCTGCAGTAAAAACGGCATCCAACCGGATCCCAGCAAAGTTTCAACTCTCGAACAGATGGGACCTCCAACCAGCAAACAAGAAGTCCAAACGTTCTTAGGCATGGCCAACTACATGGCTCCATTTATACCAAAATTGAGTACACTCACGGCACCACTGCGAGAGTTGGTAACAGAGAAAACATCGTTCTGCTGGAAGTTACGTACCAAGAAGCCCTAGACGAAGTTAAAGACTCCATAAGCAACGAAGTCACGCTGACGTACTTTTATCCATGCAAGAAACCAACAGTCCTCCAAGTCGACGCGTCATTAAGGGGACTAGATGCAACCTTACTACAAGACAACAAACCGGTTGCTTTTGCGAGCAAAGCCTTAACAGATGTAGAAAAACGCTATGCTAATATTGAGAGAGAGCTGCAAGCTGTTATGTATGGCTGCGAGAGATTTCATACATATCTATTTGGTCGCACGCTTACTGTTCACTCCGACCATAAACCACTAGAGACCATACATCTAAAGCACCTAACAGCTGCACCATCGAGGCTCCAACGTATGCTCCTACGACTACAACCGTACGACCTCGTGATCAAGTACCAGCCATGAAAGACGATGGAAATCGCTGACGCGCTATCAAGATTGTCAGCTGAAGAAAACGATGAAATCCCAGACATGAACGTCCACTGATACATCAAGTATGTCCTCAATTCAACAATGACATGATCAGAAGAATTCAAGAGAATACAAGTAACGACCCAGAACTAACGGCCTTGAAAGAGCAAGTATATATCGGATGGCCAACTGACGTCAAGGAAGTTCCCAACCTAGTAAAACCATACTAGTCATTCCATCCATAACCATAGAAGATGGCATAATGATGAAACGCCACCGAATCATTATCCCAAAAGCTTTGCAGAAAGAAATCCTCTCAAAGCTTCATGCTTCCCATCAAGGAACAGAAATGACAAAACTACATGCAAGAACAGCTGTTTTCTGAAAAAATCTTTTTGTGCTGAAATTCGGTTGATTTTTGATTCTCTCAGTTCACTCGATGATTTACATAAATTTTCCGATCCTATGGCGGGAAATCGGCGCGCGTGGACCGGAAACAAAATCACCAAATACCGGAAATAGGGAATAAAACTAAAAAGTCATGTAATAAACTCTTTATTAACCTCGCTGCGCTCGGTCCGTACTGTCAAGACCTCGTTCTGATATTTTACCGTACAGACCTCGCGCTCGGTTTATAATCTCGTAATATATAGACGTAATACAATAATTACATTCAGCATGCAAATATTTTGCCATGCAGCACATGCCAGCAATTTGAAATTTGGCTCTATAAAAGAAAGAGTCACTTGAACTCAGATTCTATTTAATCGTCTATATATATCGACGTAATAAAATGATTAAATTCAACATGCAAATGTTTACCATGCTACATATGCCAACCATTGGACTCTGTAAATAAGAGTTGCGATACTCTTGTTTCAACGAATGTACAATGCACCGCCTGGAGAACTGATATTCTTCAGATAATTATTATCACTTGACTCAGCACACGAATCGTGGATTGGAGGGCAACCCTGGGTATTTCCGTCAAAAGTGAGAAAAATGCCTGCTCCATGATTGAGATGGGGATATCTTAGTTGAGGACCACATGTTCGAAAATTAAGTTTGTTTGGTTTAATGCCATGACACACAGTGGTAACATTCTTGACATTTTTGCAGGTGAGAGTTCCCTCTTTCCAGTTAATAAGATCACCACCCTTTGGTTTACAGGAAAACCAGTTGATGATGTTGGGCTTGACAAGAAACTCTGTACCAATCTCTCTCCACAACGCAAAATCCATGGCTGAATAGGCGGTGTCGTTCAAAGGAACTGTTGTCGATATTGGAACCCATGATCTATTGTTTTGAGGTACTGGCCAGTTGGGATAGGGAGTTACAGCGTTATTGTCTTTTTTGAAATTGGCAAAATTTGTGAAGCGATAACTGTAGGCTAGGGTCCAGCCTCCGCCATCGGTGGTCATGTCGCAGTAGACTTGGAAGGGACTGGCATCATTTTGAAGCTTGATCCAGTAAATACCGGATGTAGCATTTGGGCCATCGAGCTGCAATATTCTGTTACACGATGAGGCGGCAAGACTTGGGGAGGATCCTGGAACTACAATTAAATAATTCGAAATAGAAGTCAACAAATTCAGCATAGCATGTGCTCACCCATTTATTTGCACGAAGAAGCATCATTCGAAGCTCAAATTAAAAAGAGGCCAAGTGCTGTTCTTGTGGGATGCCTCGCAGTCGCTCTAATGAAATTATTTAAGAATGTGCAATTGCTAGATTTTAAAATACGGACGTGTACAGCTGAGCGCAGCAAAATAGAGAAAGACTATAATGAAACCTACCAGGAGCTTCAGCATAAATGGAATCTGAGTTCAGCACAAATCTCCATGGAAAATGTGCCTTGCGTACGCTATTGTGTTCACATATTTCATTAGCCATGTTGTAGTTCATGCTTCTGCACTTCTGCTCCGCCAAGCACTTCAAGTAGCAAGAGCCAAGGACTTCATTAGGTAACACCAAGTATGCAGATGACAGAAGAGCGTAGCCGTACTCGGATGTGATTGGCTGTGAACACTCTTGTGCTGATGAGATGTAAAGCCTGAGCAGCTGAACCAAGGACACCAGAAGCGTTTGAGGGCACGTATTTTTCATTCTAGCAACAAAGAGCATAATTGACGTTAGCAACTGTGTCTGATATTCATGATCAAGTCCATTTATTCATTTATTCATTTATTCATTTATTCATTCATTCATTCATTCATCCATCCATTCATTCATCCATCCATCCATCTATCCGTCCGTCCGACCATCCATCCATCCATTCATTCATTCGTCCATCCATCCATCAGTCTAACTATCTCCCGCGTTTTTGAGAAAGTTATCTTTAACCAGTTGGAATCTTACATATCAAAACATGATCTGTACAATCTGACTTCTAGAACTAACGAATTAATATTCTTTTAACATGGATAGAAAAATTGTCAACGGTGTCATTTTCGTAGACCTAAAAAAGCCTTTGACACCGTTGACCATAATAAACTACTTCTTCCGAAACTAAAGTTCTATACTTTTGACCCTAATGCTATGAACTTAAGTCATACCTGTCCGACAGAACCCAACAATGTTTCACTAATGGAGTTCTCCCTGATTCGTTAGTTACCGATTTCTTATGGTGTACAACAAGCCGTACCATTATAGGGCCGACACTATTTCTGTTTTACATAAATGATCTTCCAACTTGCGTAGATTTCAGGAACACAAGGCTTTATATTATGCCAATGATACAAGCTTAACGTTCTCGGATGCTGAGATATCTAGCTTAAACAAAAATATCGATTTGTGAAATATTACCACCTGACTTTGTGCAAGTAAATTAACACTAAATGCCCTCAAGTCAGAATTCATGTTAATTGGAACAATGCAACGCCCTTCCACCTATGAAACCGCTGACTTTCCACTGTGTGTAGATGGTGTCGACTTAAAGAGAACAACTAATAACAAATGCCTTGGTATACAAATTGACGAAAATCTGACTTGGGGCCGCATATCGAATATATCAAAAATAAAATTTCTTGTAATTTAGCAATCCTAAGGAACCTACTCTTAAACAAGACTGTCTAATCACGACCTATAAATTAATAGTCGAACCATACTTCGATTATTGTTGTCTTGTCTGGGATGGTATAAACGAGATGCTAACCAATAAATTACAAAGTAAAACTTAGCTAAACTTCAAAACTGCGCAGCTCGAATTATAACAGGCACTCCATATCAAAGTGTCTCTAACCAACACATTTTTAACAAATTAGAATGGAAACCATTACCGGAGAAAAGACTAGAACAAAAAGCTATCATGGTGTTCAAAGTCATGAACGGGCAAGCTGGCGCCATCATACCTAACTGAAATCTTCCGCAACAACCCAGGCTCTAGCAAATATAACGTGCGTTGTTCTTCGGCCAACTTCCAACGACCTTAAGTGAGGACTGAAGTGTACAAAGGAGTTTCGCATACTCTTGTGCAAACCTATGGAACTCGCTACCTGGTTCGCTTAGGCTTGAACGTTCGTTGTCCATTATTTCATTGACCAAAAAGCTCAGTTTTGCAAAAACGAAACGTGAAAAAAAGCGAAATATTCAATAATTTTTACTGGGGAGTGCTGTCTAAGATGTAAAATTTGAAAATGAATTGCAAAAATTTGACGGGATTTAGTACATTCCGGTGAACATGGCTAATTATTAAACGATCGCTGAAGTCTAAAATACCCTTATCGGATCCAATTCACACAGTAACGTGTTGGTAATGACTTCAATTGCTTAATGTACCTGATATATAAATTTTTCGCCCACAATATAACTTGAAAGTGCGGAGTTCTGGTTCTTGTTTCTGACTTTATACTGACTTTTACGTGTGATATTTTCCCATCGGGAGTGCCTTCGATATAAATAGTTATTCTGCACAGCGCAATAGCGGTAGGTAGACTGCTTATGCATAAGCTCTTCAGCCAATCTCAAGTTCTGTTTGTGACCGAAATTAATTATTCCCTGATCCAGAGCTTTTTTTAAGAAGTTATTTAGAAGTATACTTAGATGCTTTTCAAAATGTAGATTTTCAGCGATTTGGCTAGATACCTCTTCGTACAATTATATTGTGTGACCAAGTAGGTTGATCATAGTCCTTGATAACTTGGTTTTCTGCAATTGCAACATCCCTAGTGCTTCATGCGGATGGCCCTGGGAACGAAGTTGGGATTCCTGTGGCTATAACAAGCTATAAGATGGCTGACTCTTAGTTCAAGTGACTAGCGGAAAAACAGCCAAGCAGCTGTTTTCATTGTTTTTTCATAAACTGATAATGAAGTATGAAAAACAGTAATATTAATAATAATGTTTAAGGAGGATACCAACTTCACCGGTAAAGGTGATTTACAGAAGGGTCCTAACATAAAGATAAATAAATAAATAAATAAATAAATAAATAAATAAATAAATAAATAAATAAATAAATAAATAAATAAATAAATAAATAAATAAATAAATAAATAAATAAATAAATAAATAAATAAATAAATAAATAAATAAATATAAAACCTAGAATCTATATATCTAAATATAAAAATATAAAAAACTATAAAAACAGTGATTCAAAAATATAAAATACAAATAAATGTATATTATATGTATAAAAGCATCACTAATAAAGTCATCAATTAACTAAGTCAAGCTTTGAAATTCGTTTCTTAAAAATTATTAAAGTTGCAGCCTCACGTATAGTGATTGCTACACTAATATTTTTAATTACTGGCTTTAGTAAAAACTGTTTACAAAACCTTGTGGCGTTACAGTAAAGCTTCGCGGGGATATTTACTAAAACAATGATTTTTCTGCTGATCAAAATGTCACCTCTCCCAAAGTAAAGGGCATTATATCTCAAAATCGTATTCACTGAATTTTGGTCACATTTGATATTTTGTTCTTTGGCCCCAAAAGAGCGTGTTTACAAAATATTGAGCTTAAATACGGATAGATGTCCTTATAACGAGAGGCTATTAAACGTTTGTCAGCCCTGTCCAGTTCAAGTACGTTTACTACTATTTCGTGGGTGGCATGGTTGGCTGAGCGGTTAGAGCGCTGGCCTTGGCCTTTCACTGCTGTGGTCCGGGTTCGAGTCCCAGCTCGAGCGCCTGGATCATATGTGAATTGAGTTTGTTTGATGTGTTGTTCTCTACCATGCCATGAGTGTTTTTCTCCGGGTTCTCCAGTTTTTCCTCCTTCAGCAAAAATCAACATGTGAGTCGAGTGATTATTTGCAAAATACTTAAGGTAGTTCGGGATTCATGAATTTTTACGATAAACTTGCCTTCAAAATTCCTACAAAGAAAGAGGCACATAGGAGGAAATAAAATGTAAAATAAAAATGGGGGGCCACCGAAGTCAATCTTGAGATATGAGTGGGGAGATGTGGGGTATTTGGGGATCTTTTTACGAAAAATGGCCTCGCGATATCCGGTCAAATTATAAGAATTTTGGAACAAGCAAATGTATTTAAAAGCAAGCAAACTTAACACTTGGAACTAATTTGTTGCCGAACAAGAAGCGAAAGATCAACAATAATATGCGAAAAATGGCCTTCCAGAATACACGTTTTTGGAGGATCAGACAGAAAAATGATAAATTTACTCAAAATCGAAACGATAGAAGTATTCTTTTTTTCTTTATACGAAAAGTTTATAAAATTGTGAGCATAAATCATTAATAAAATCAGGAAGTGGTCACCGTATTGTTTAAAGAGTTAGAGAAGAACAAAGGGTAAAAAATCTTCGAAAACGAATACAAAAAATCAGCCATTGTAGCGTTGTTCTCTGCTCCTACTTTACACGGTGCGCAACATGTTTTGATAAATTTGTTTGCAGAATCTGGTCGATAAAATACTATTTTTCTTCACCAAAAAACGAATTTCTTCCGTTTTTCAATCGCTGACGCGCTAGTGCCCAGACTTCCCACGGACAAAAAGTAATAAAAGTAATAAAAAAGTAATAAAAGTGCGCGCGCGAGATGTGCAGTAGCAAGGGTCCTGAATTACCTTAATGCAGAGGTAGTGTGTGAAAGAGTACAGTGTCCCCCAATTAGTGCGCAAGCGATAGAAGACTTGGACACTTAAATAAACAGCTTTTTAAAGCGGAGCTCCATACACATAGAATAAAGGCAAAAACAAAAAGAGAGAACCACGCGCGCTAAAAATTTGTCGCACTGTGTGCCTGCTCACTGTTTGCTGTTCGTCCGACTTTTGCGCGCTAAAATGTTTAAAAATACGAATACTTTGACCGCACCCTTACTCGCTACCAGCACCAGCTGAAAATGGCTAAACCAGACCGCTTACCGTCTCCAAGATAAACTTTTCTCCAGTGTAAATAAATGTTTTTTTGTTTTGTATGCTCAAAGAAAATTGCCATCACAAAAAAGGGTTAAAGCAAACTGTAATTCGATTATTCTGAAACCAAGCTGCAGTAATCACGAAATATAGGGTGAGACTTTTGTATATTTTCATTTAAGAATATGAAAATTATATGGCTCTATAAGCTTAACAAAGATTTCCTCATACGGGTGCCAACTCAAATTGTATTTACAATTTCAGAAATTTGGGAAAGAAACAATACAATACCTGAAACTGCAGTTTATAAGGAAGCTTCTTTGGGACATTTTGGCCTTTATTTCTTCGTAGAGCTCCAAAGAATTTAGTTCAAATTCATTGTCAGAGGTTTTACCGAAGGCATTATAGTACCAACATGATGGTAAATCGCCAGTTAACATGAAAATTACATCTAGGTGCAAGTTATTATGAATACGTATTTAATCAAAGAATCGTAGGGGCTGTTTGACGGACAGTTTTGTGATCTGAGTCAGTTGAAGTTCGCAGTCGAATCACTTAGGAACACAACCAAACATGTCTTTTGCATACATTGGAATTCTTTGCAAATGTGCCTGTTGTGGCCAGCAAGCATTGTTTTCTAAACTCCACGATCGCGAAGTCAACCGAATGTGCCAAAAGCTTTACTCAGGGGCTCACGCTTAGCGGTCTAGAGACAACGCCATGCTCAAAAATTGAGTTTTTTAGTATTTATAGTCGAGAAGGACAAAGCTTATTTAGTTAAATGATAACCTTAGACAAGCTCACTTGATAAGTATGAATTTGCATAAAACGGTCTAATATGCAAGAATAGCTTTAATTACATACCTTTAGAGAGAGTATTTCTCTTAGGGAAGAGAGGTCTCAGTTCATATAGGACGTCTAGTACAGTTCGTTAGCTTCAATGAACTACAACACCACAAAAGATGGACTAGTCAGATAACGTTGGCAAATTATATTAACAAACACGTGCAGACCTATATGAATGGTTGAAAGAATGGACGATTAAAAAGTGGCACAGAAACTTAGTGATGAGCATGTAAAATCAATAATCACTAAAACTGAAATAATGACACGTACCAATAGTCGATAAAACTTAAAGGTTGAATAACCTAATAAATATTAGACACTAAGCGAAAGTAATGAGAATTGGCTGATAGGCAGGTGGAGTTATCCAGGTTTTCACCTTTGTGGGTGGTATCTTGCTAATTAAGAGGATAATTAACAATTATTCCTCGAAATGGAGTCGTAGATGGGTTTTACAACAGAAAGTTCATTGAAAGTTTGTAATTGATTCTGAAATTTATCTACAAGAAATAAGTTTTAAAATTCAAGTAGAATCAATTACACTAGTCAGGAAATTTGCCACTCAGGACAGGAGTTTTTTGAAAATGTATATATAAGATTGGAGTTTTCAAGACTAAAAATTCAATCCAGCTCCATGAAGTGAAAATACCAGTTCCTCACTTAGCGTACAATCTTTTTTTTTTAATTTCACACCATGAAACATTTTTAAGTCATTTTGGTAGCTTGGAGTAAAAACATGATTTTTTCCCCTCTTTTTAAAGTAAATTGTGGAGCCATTTATTAATTATGAGCTGATGGCCTAGTAATACAGGAACCAATCAAACTGCTCATATCCAGTGGATGTTGAAATAACAACATGATCCACATCTAATGTAATATTGTTAAATTTAAAAGAATAATCTATAATACTACGACAGAGCTAGGCATTTCCTTTGCAAATACTTTTCTACTGGAAAGCAATTTGTTTGGTATCACGATTCTGATATGGACGATGATGAGTTTAGAATTTTGATAATTTTTTGTAAATTATATACCCCCAGTATGATAAAAGTCACATTACTAATAAGTATTAATTCATGAAACATTAAGTTGCTTATTTTTTAATTATCCATTTTTCGGCTAATAAAGCCACACTTCACAAAAAGGCTTGTATAAGTGCCCTTAAACTAGTCCTATTTTACCCTTAAACGACTAGATCATCAGGGATGACTTGCTACTAGGAGCGAACAACTAGGTCCAGGACTCTAATTTGATCAAGTTTTTGTTTCCTCAGATCTGGTTATTTTCAGATTCATATTTCTCGCATTCAAGCATGTACTAAGCCACATTACTTGGTCGTATCAAAGAATGGGTTTCCATCAACTAATTGCACTTTTTGTTTTAAGATTGAAACAAACAGTAAGGGGGATTCTTTGAGACGGCAGGAAACTTAAGGCGTTATAAATATAGATTGGTGGGGAAAACGATAACCCCGCAGAGAAATGCGAATTGTTCGCTCCTAGTAATGGGGTCTTGTAATCAAGGAATGTTGTATCAACAACGTATTCATTAACGGTAAAACTTTTGCATACAAAATATGCTACTATACAAAACAAAGAGCGAGTTAAACGAAAATACGATCTCATCAACGCAGAAAAAAACTTAATATGCGCGCATATGTTTTTCGTTGATTTCGTTGTTGTTAATGGAGCTCCACGCTCATAGACTGAAATCAACAAAGAGAAAAACCAATGGGAAACAACGCTCACTAGAGTGGATTTCGTATGGATTTCGTATCGCCTGCTGATTTCTTCGCAAATTTGTAAAGAAATCAGCAGGAGAGGTTCCGTACCGTGGCCGTGCCGTGCCGTGACCGTGCTGTAGTTTTTCAAAGTCATACGAAATCCACTCTAATTGTTACACTGTGTGTCCCTCCTCGCGTTTCGTCAGCCTTTTGCGCGCGCGCGCGCGCGCGTTGTATAAAATACGAGGGCAGAGAACTCAATCACTAGCAGCACAGCCAAAGGAATCTGATTTGTAGTTTAAACCTTGAATATGAATAAACAGAAAAAATGTGGATTACTCGTTCCAGATGTTTTAAATTCAAGCCGGCATAATGAACTTATGCTAGACGTACGGGCTACCGTGCCTTTTCGACAGAATACGTAAAGTACTTAGCCATCTAAATTGAAAGTACAAGACTTTCCGACGAGGCCAAACTCCCACTTTTCTCGCTCAACTATAATCGGTATCGGATCTGATTCAGACTGATATCGAAAGAATAATTTATGAGCTCCGACTAGGGGGTCTTGATCATATACAGCATATAAAAAGCTGCGTACAGAGAAATACTTAATAAGTATATTCTGTAATTTATAGCGGTTGTCAATAAAACGCGAACTTCTATAATTACTGGCCCTCGTTCGAAAACTGAGTTTTTAAGGCCGTCAATCAAAAATCTTGTTCGTGACATTCTGATGATAAAGCATAAAATCATACAGGTCTGGGTTCTGAAAGTCCGATTCTGAGCACAAATCCTTCGAAACCATTTATTTTAACACTGAACTAAGGCTAATTAGTTCTAATTAGCTAATTACCTTTTAGGAACCGGCCAGAATGCAGTTAATTGAAATACAAAATGTCAAGGAAACGCTTTTGTTTGGCCCAAATTAAACGAAACCCCAGAGCAGTTTTTTCAATGACAGAGAAACCGTTAGAGGGCGTGTGTGAATGAGGATTGAGAAAATAATTAAAAACTGACTATGATGCTCTTTGCTAAAACCACATAGAGAATACTGTAAGTAATTTGTATGATGAAGGCCCATAGTCGAATTCGTATCAGTAAGTAATGAGCTTGATTTTTTTTATCAAAGAAGGTCGATACATGCCATTCTTTTCGACAAGGAGTTTATTTATTTCTTTTCTTTTCTTTTATTATCATTTTTAATTGAAGCTTAAATATTTCCATCAATTTCCATCGTGAACGAGAATGTTACTGTTTGCCTTTAATTTTTTTTTTTTTTTTTTTTAATTCATTACTTCTAATAAGTCGAGAACAGACTGAAACAGACAGATCAGAAGCCGTATATAATCGTCGATATATAAAAAATTAACTTTTACAAAACCCCACCCGGATCATGTATCTTAAGTGTATAAGCTTTCATTTGATATATATTTTATCAGTCAGAGTGAAAAAAACCCTCCGTCACTTTAACAATATGTTTGGAGGACTATCCTTTGGTACACTTACTGTATGTTTCGAACTTTGAGCCCATGGTCTACTATTGGTTTGTGCGGTAAATCAATTAATTTATGCGCTAACGAGAAAAACCCCACAATGTCTTGAATACATAAATAAATTACGAAGATTTTGGTGTATTTTTTGTCAGGATACATGATGATTTAGCCCGTCATTTTCGAGGTTTTGATCGAGAAGCCAAATATGCTTTCATATAGCTCAGATACACGTCAGATAGATATCTCAGTTTATTGTTTACAACGTAATTCATTCTACATGAATTTCCAAAAAAGGAAGTCTCCATACGGCAAAGATCGAGATAGTA
This sequence comes from Telmatactis stephensoni, assembly GCA_029948255.1. Taxonomy (NCBI): domain Eukaryota; kingdom Metazoa; phylum Cnidaria; class Anthozoa; order Actiniaria; family Isophelliidae; genus Telmatactis; species Telmatactis stephensoni. The sequence continues at coordinate 63,003 of JALIZF010001317.1, read as the reverse complement.
CATAGGAAAATAAATACAGCCCGACATTATTCTTCGATTTGGCTGTGCCCAAGTAAATCTTTTTATCAAGACTCTTAACAGCTCATTGATTCTTCATATGGTACCGTATTTCTACTCTGAACGAGTAAATAAATAACAATCTTTACATGGCTTTATTTCAGTTCATGCTATGTCGACTATGCTACGGGTTTTGGCTTTGATTTACTTAAACATATTTTTTGTTGTTATATATATATATATATAGCTAATCGCTGTCGGCGTAAAATATAGCAAATCTTCGTTTTCGAATCTTCATTCGCGCGCCAGCTTGTTTGGTAAGTACTTGGTGTATGCAACAGTAAGTATATATAATATATACAATAGTATATCATTAAAAACACAATTCTGGGTTTAGCGTCTTAACAGCGGGCCATTTGTTTGAAAAAGATAAGACAAATCGCCACATCTACCTGGCCTAATGTAAAGAGCATCGAGACTTTCCGTATGATGCGCTATTAGAACTCCATATTATTGTTATCATTATCATCATCATCATCATCATCATCATTATTATTATTATTGCTGTTATTATTATTATTATTTCTTATCATTATTATTATGTGAAACACTGAAATTGAAATTTCACATTTTCAATAAAATGATATTGAAATTTCATTTAAAAGCAACGCTTGTATTTTCATTGTTGGAAACAAACTTAAAATTGTCCTTCCTTTATTATCTTTATGTATATGTTCTGCTAATTGGTTTTATATTTGGTTTGCTGTCTTAGGATATTATTCACTATATGTTATGAGATCAATTCAGCACATTCAGACAATTCGAAAACGAATGCATTGTTTAAACTTTATCTTGAAGAAGGCACTAAAGTGTAATTGAGACTTAGCTTCTTTTTTAAATAATTTGAATTAAAAAAGTGCAATTTATCCGAGTAATTGAAAACAAAAAATTAGTCCTCTCTAAAATTATGCAGTGCAGAATCAGTTCGTCTTATACTGACATCTTCATTCGTAAACAAATGAAACTTTCAATCATGTTGAACGAATCGAGCATTTTTTCACAGTGCGGAAAATGAAAGGACTTGCAACTTCCTACACTTAGACAGAAACATATTCCTGGACTACTTCGGGAGTAAGATAGGTAGTGCCTCCAAGCTTAAAGTGGAGCATTGTTTGTCAGTAACTCTTCTTTATAATTGTCAGTCGGAAAGCCTGCTGTTCTTTAAAATCAGTCAAACTTAACTGGTAATGAATACTGAAGTCGAGAAAATAGAAGTTATATTTTCTACTGAAATGCATTGGGTCTCCTGGTGAATGACAACGTCACGGTGCCGCGGTTAATTGTTATCTGCACGTTTCTTCTGATTTTAGCAAGAATGACTACATTTTGTGAATGGAATCGTTTTGGATAGATAATGTTCTTGTTCGGATCATTAAAAAATATGTAACGATAAACAAGCACCACTACTAGATCTCTCATCACAGGAAACGAAATGTATTTCAGTGGAAAATATGCATGATCAGTCCACATTTATTGGCTTCAGTATTTATTCATTTAAATTTGAGTCCGATTTAATGCTTTTAATATTTTATTATGATTTATTGATTTTCAATTCTGAGATTAAAAAAAAAAGACTTTTGAAGATAAGCTTCACCTCTTTTATCATGTCTTCTTCAGCTCAGTTACGTTAGTCGAAAAATGGAACAGATGTCTTTGAGCCACTTTCATTGGGTAATTTGTGCAGCCCGCCTCCGTCAAAGAACTGGAGGGTTTCTAAAAGAAGTTAATTCAAAAGGGAATGACAACTAAAATTCAATGTTAATTGATTCTTGGAATCCAGTCATACAAAGGTGTTAATTTATGACCTATTTAGGACAATTATGACGTAATTGTAAGTCTAGCCTTCCAAATGTCAAAACTTTAGAATATATAACCTCATTTCAATCTTCGAGTTGGCCATAGATTGGACTGAAAACTTATTGTAGATACAATGAAGGTTATTACCTCAAAAGAAAAGAAAAACAAACGAGAACATTAAATATTGCTTTATTGAAAGTTAGTAAAACCAGATGCTAATAGAATACAAGTAGTATAAACATTGAACATTAATCGGTGACTGGTCCAATATTTTATCTAAGCGGCGGAGGTCTGAAGATTAAAGCAACCCAACCATCTGGGCCTTCCGATTTATTTATAAACAGTGAATTCAAGCGTAAAGTGAAACTTTTCAGAAGCAAGTAGAACAGAACCACAACTCGAACATCATAAGGAACGACGTATCAAACTATACAAGGCATCAAACAAATTCGAATAGTGAAGAAATATAACTTGTCAGTTTTTGACGGCTGCTAAGAATCGAACGGTTCTCAACGATCAACAAATTGACTCGAGGCGGAGAAAACTGCACGCGTGGATCATTTTTTACCACTTTTGTGTGAAAAAAAAAGAGAATTGAATTCGACGAGAAGTAGTTCAAGCAGACATGAATGAGTCGTCCAATTCCACACAAGAAGCTAGTATGTGCATCAGTGAAACTGTTAAATATGCATCTCTCATAGTAGTAGGTGGAGTTGGTATAATTGGCAATGTTTTCATCATTGTACTTGCTCTTAAATTCACCCAGAGAAAGTCTCTGCATCATTTGATTATCAACATGGCCGTGTCTGATATTCTTGTGGTCATCAGCCGATTGCTCTGGATGCTCAAGGCTCCTCTTATACCTGATAAAATTAATCATCTCTTTGCCAATATTCTTTGCAAGGTTCTATATCTTATCCGGGTCGCATCGGAATTAGTGACTCTTGTATGTTTGTTGATTATAAGTATCGAAAGATATCGAGCAACAAGTCGACGACCGGTGTCACAGCCGCAATCCCTTTCAAAGAAGAAATGCGTTCTAGTAGTGCTGAGTTCGTGGTTTGTGCCCATGGTGTTCCTTCTCTATGCATTTTTCCTTTATGAAGCAGAACTGAAATCCCCACACTGCAAAAACGCTTGAGTAAATTTACTCACAAACTTGAGTAATTCGATATTCCTTTACTCAGTGTCTGAGTAAAATTACTCTGATTTTGAGTAAAATTATTCACACAGCTGAGTAAAATTTTTACTCACATATCTGAGTAATTTTACTCACAAACGTGAGTACGACTCGATTTTTACTCAGAAATTTGAGTAAATGTTACTCAGAAATCTGAGTAAAAATTTACTCAGATATTTGAGTACGCGGCGGGTCGATTTTACTCAGAAAACTGAGTAAATTTTTACTCACAAAACTGAGTAATCGTCCATTTCCGAGTAACATCATTAACGTCTTCAAAAAGCTGGTTTGGTTACAAATATAACATGCGATCTCTCATTCTATACATAATATTTATAGATATTTTCAGTGTGCGTGGCTCATCGAGGGGTTCATCATAACACGTAACAACAAAAATCCCGAGGGAGGGTGGATGGGTTACAACGAAATACTGAAAAATGAAAGATTGCTGCAATGCACAAGTAGAAAAAATAGCACACACGTATTTTTAGGAAACAGAGAGTAAAATAATTCAAATAAAGCTTGATCTTGGCCAATCATAGCTGAACTACAACGATTGTAATCGTTCATAACTTTTGGCGGGAATCCTGAAGGTCTTTCAAGGTCAAAAACGCGCGCGTGTTGATCTATACACGTCATCATTTTCTGGTTCACGGTCTTCAAGTCCTTCAAGGTGCATGTCAAGATGTATAAAGGTGAAGAGAAATCACGGAAAAAAGGGAAAAATGGAGTGTAAATCCAAGGAAACCCTGGCTAATGTAGAATGCACTTCAGAGCTAACTTCTAGCTTTCAAGGTAAGCTCTTTAGTAATCAGCAATTCATGAAAATAGACGAAAAAAGTGTCAAAACGTTTTCGCAGAAATTTGCACTCTAGCTATAAACTATGAATGTTCAAACCAGCCAAAATCTAAGTTTTGTATTTTATTGGGTAATGAATTTGTATTTTTTCAAGCCATAGCATATTTTTCAGTTCTTTATTGCTAAGGAACTAACTTGATCATGTAACTTTAAAACTGTTTTATTCTTTTCTTTTGTTTGCAAACATGAATCAAGTAAGCTTATTTGTACTTGATGCTTTCTTGATATCTTCTGTAAAACAAAACAAAACAAAAACAACAACAACAACTAAACTGAAACAAATTTCAACTTTAATTTGGACAGTTTTCGTTAAATTGTACGAGGAGAAGAGCAGAAAGCCTTCATGGATATGTTTTTCTTCACACAAACGCCTCTTGAAATCTTTGTCAAAGCATGATACAAAATGCTTTCATGTAACAAACCGAGACTTTTGTCGATAAAAGGGACTTCAATATCGCTTTGGTTTGATTCTCCGGCACACTAGCAAATGACTAGATTATCTATTGGTGTACACGGTACCTATTTGGTACTCATTTTGCTGCTTCCGGGCTTCAATCATATGTGATAAAATTTCATTATTTTTTTCTATTATTTTCAGGAAACCTGGAAGTTGTTATGTCCACGGAGCAGCTCAATTGCCATTTGGCCGTGGTATTACATGCAAAGTAAAGGTTAGTACACGTTGAATGATTTAACTTGTGTTCTGGGATGTAAACTGATTATTTGTAGTCATGTATTTTTCTTTTGCTATTTGTTTATCTGTTTCTCCTTCTTTTTTTGCCTAAATAAAGATGCCAGCCTGAGAAGCACAAGGCCTATTTTTTGTGCAGTAGAAATCTATACGAGGAGTTGATAAATAATGGTAATAGAACTGAGTGGAGTGCAATTTGGGCTGAAATCACAAGAGCGATTACAAAATTGTTAATCACGAGTGTGATTTCAGCCCAAAATTGCACGACACGAAGTTCTATTACCTATTAATCATATTCATTTTGAAATCACAATAAAGATTCAAACTCTTTTATCAGGCTGCAGTTCCAAAACAAAATGATGCTATTAATGATTCAAAATAGTGCGATTAATGCTTAAATCGCACACTTTTTAACCAATCAGATTGCAGAATTTGTGAGTGATTTCAAAATGGATATGATTATAACTGATATTTCATATACCAAGAAATATGTATATAGGAACATGATGCCTTACACTATTGATTTCTTGAAGGTGTTTATGTTATCTCAAGGAATTTGGTAATTTCTTTAAAATTGGGATCACTAAAATAAATGACATTAAAAACTAAACTAAAAATCTAAACCTAACCTAAACCAAACTAAAATAAATAACGCTCATTTATTTCAGTGGGTCTTAATTTTAATGAAATTTCTGATTTCCTGAGAATACATAGATACCTTACTAGAAATCAGTGGAGCAAGACATCAAGTAAGCAACGCTCCAATTTACCTATTTCTTGGCACAGTCGCAGAAAAGTTGTCCTATACATTTGTGCAAATCATATATATACAAATATCTCATTAGAAGCAATTTGTAAATAAGCATTAAAATGACTTTGAAGGGTTAGAATAAGATATTTTGGCAATCATTACAAGTGAGCAATGCCCCCTGATTCAAGCATAGTTTTATGTCTTGCATTGTATTAGATATACTAAATAAGTTAGATATTTGCACAATTTTTTTAGAAAACCTTTCTGAATAATGTCAGTCCCTCATGCTCAAAAAATATCATTTATAGGCCTAGTCTTTAATAATAACCAACTATGCAAAAGTTGGTAATTTTTAAAGCTCAAGTGCCTTTAAACAAAAAAGAGAAAGGAGGGACAGATTTAGAAAATGTTTGTTGCTAAAAACATACGCTTTTTATAAATTGAGTATTTATTAATTATTGTCATTGTTTGTTTCAGATGAAACGCAACCTATTTAAAGCCACAACCTACTGATGCAGTCATCAATCGCTGTTTACTGATCATGCACTTAGTATATGAAATTTCATGCCACCTTGGAAAAATCAACAGTCAACCATTTAGCTCGATCATAAATTTGAATTCAATAAATTTCTTCACAAGCAAATGTTTTGTATTGGGTTATCTGGTATTGTCGTGGTTATTCATTTCTCTAAGTTCTATACCTTTTTATAGTGTTTTACGCACAAGTTTTTATCTTCTTTGAGAACTAGTTTCGTTAACCTTATCAACTCTAGATTATCTTATAGAGTTGATAGGCTTCAAAAATGAAGCAGGTTCTCAAAAAAGACAAAAACTTGTGCGTAAAATACTAAAAAAAGGCGTAGAACCTAAAGAAATAAAGTTATTTGTTCTCATATCTGAGTAAAACGCTACTCAGTAAATTGAGTAAATTTACTCAAATTACTGAGTAACGTTTTACTCAGATATTTGAGTAAATAGCCATTTTACTCACGCTTTTGAGTAGCTGTGGATGCATTTCGCTTGAGTAACTGTGACTCAAAAATTGAGTAAATTTACTCAAATATCTGAGTAAATCACGCGTTTTACTCACATAAATGAGTAATTTTACTCACGCGAATGAGTAGATTTACTCATAAAATCGAGTAGCCCTCGCGTTTTACCCACATAAGTGAGTAATTTTACTCACGCGAATGAGTAGATTTACTCAAAATATTGAGTAACCGCGCACATTCTACTCACATAAGTGAGTAATTTTACTCACGGAAATGAGTAGCATTTACTCAAATAGCTGAGTAAATTTACTCACATTAATGAGTTACTGTGGATGCATCGAATTACTCAAGTTTGTGAGTAAATTTACTCAAGCGTTTTTGCAGTGCAGAATCGCGAATGTATCGATGTGTTTTGCACCGAACGCATCTATATAATGTGTTTTTCCTTTTCAAGTCAATCTGCGTTATTGTGTTTTACTGCTCAATACTAATACTTAGTATCTTAACGTCCGTGAGACTCTCAAAGCCGCAAAACATTGAAGCAAGTCTTTCTGATGCACAAAGAAAGAAGCGAAAGAAGCGCATGGTCAGTGCTGTGAGGATGGTGTTGTGTTCCTTGCTACTTTACTCATGTTGCTATCTTCCAGACATGGTTGAAGATGTGGTCGACTCTTTCGATCGACAAGACCAATCTAGTAAGACTTGTAGTGATGAAATTATTTATTTCCTGCTCCATTTTCCTAAAGTCGTCAACTCTTGTTTAAGTCCATGCATCTATATCGTGTTTTTAGCTGACTTTCGAGATGCAGCCGTTAAAGTACTTCTTACAAAAAAACCTGGAATATCACCGCAAAGTTATTCATTGCCAACAAATTAAAACCAGAAAGCGTAGCTGTAGTCAAGATTAACACTAAACTTTCCTTGAGGTAAACACAGCATTTCTCTGTGACAAAATGCATTGAAAACGTAGGGCAAATCACCTCTGAAAAGCTTGAAAAGCATATGATAATATCAAGAAAGCTTTAGACCTTGTCGGCTATTGAACTGCGTTAAAAATTTGAAAGCGGTGGATAAATTGCTATCGGGAATTAAAACTGAGTTAGAAACTTGAGAATGCCTTGATTCTTGTAAGCTGATTTTAAGACGACGAGAGCAGAAATTTTCCGAATTTGGTTGTGTAGAGAAAAGCTGAGGGTAGTGTTACCAATAAGAGCTGTAAAGAATATTAAAATATATACTAAACTAATATATATATATCAAAAAAGCAAACTGACCAGGTGAGAATTTTGAGTTTAGTAATGTAGATACAATTTTAGTTATTCATACATTGCCAAAATGTCATTTACTGCAACCAACTGAAAACTCTTGCATAACCTGTATTTTTTCACACATTTGTTTGAGAATGCCTACAGATCAAATTAACATTATAGACTCTGTCATTTTTGTTTTTCCTTGAAACTTTTGTTGTAAGCACATTCAGCTTTGTAAATTCTTTCTAGGAACATTATATTATTATTATGGTATTATAATTATAATTATTAAATATTCTTCGTTCGCGGTTATTTGCTATGAATAGGAAATGTCTTTTAAAGGGTTTACTGACAGAACGTTGCTGTGCAAAATAGGGTCTTGCTCGATGTGTTTCTTCAATATTTGTATCATGTACAGCCTTTTTCTTCAAAGCCAAGCATAGGATTGGCATAAATTGAATTAAGAAATATGGAAGTTATTTGCATTATTCGATCATTTATGACATTCAAAAAGTCATAAGTTTATTTGGAAACAATTCTTAATACGCATGCTTGGTTTATGCCGCTAGAAAGCTTCAGAATGGTTACACCCGTTTGATGAGTAAAATAACTGTTTATTTTAAGTGTCGAAGTCTTCTAGCGCTTGCGCACTAATTGGGGAACACTGAACTCTATCACACACTACCTCTATATTAATCGAGTTAATAGAAAAGATAGAATATCCAGTCCATGCAGCGATTGAAGAACTGCATGTTATAGTCCGTAGTTTAGAAAGGTCATGTAACCCGACTATTCGAACTATGAAACAACTACTGATTTATTTTAATACATTTCAATGGACGGTCAATTCTAATAATTTTACAAACAGCTGGTACTATTTTTAGGATGTAGGTTTCAGAGTTACTTGGTAAAATTGGTTCTCAAAGTTGAGTATCTGACTTCATCCTCGGGTATCCTATTTGGCATTAGATCCTCTCCTCTCCAAAGGCGTTCAGAAACGCTAGTTTTCTAGGAATATTGCCGGCGTGTTTTATTTGTTTAATTTTACACTATTTTGGAAAATATTTCTATTTTTATTATTATTTTTTTAAATTTTACTCGTCAATTTTTAAGAAAACGCTATTGCAGAAAATTTTTAAAATCGCTCAACCTTCGAAGGTACGCCCACTAAAAAGCACAGTCAAGCCATCTTAACCGAACCTTTGAGCCTTCCGCCCATTAATGACCGCATTTTTATTTATTTTTTTATTTTTTTGTCGCATTCATATGCTTACCCCAGGACACTCTAGGCGGGTAAGCAATATTTTGATCTTACCAGGTTGATACGAAAATTTATTTAACACCTACAGCCGTTACGATGGTCGAGTGTCGTAAAAAAATGCCAAGCTGGGCCTCCTGTGGTTACAACGAAGATGTGAAATTTTTGTAGGATTTTTAAGCTAAAATGAGCAGATATCTGCACATAACTGAATCGAAACTGAAGGATAGAGACAGTGGACAATAAAAACTTAAACGCTTTCGGTTCCCCATATATTTGTGTTATGATTTATTTATTGTCAATACGGTAAGATAGAAATACTTTTGAACAAAAACCTCACGATGATTTAAATCGATTGGAAACGAGCGCTTTCAAATGCAGATTTAATTTTTCTTTCGCATCGTTGTACTTGCAGTCTTTCATTTATATGTTTTTAAATGATAATGTGCTGTCAGTTAAAGTTTAGCCCATCTATTCGAAAAATATTAGAAATTACAGATGTTTTTGTGGCGTTGATGATCTCGATGAAATTAATGTTTTCAAACAGTCCATTTTTATCTTCTTTATCGTAGATTCGACAAATCTCTTCAATTGTAGCCAAAAACTATTAAAATTTTTATAGGCTGGCTCCAATCATATCAAGCCACCTTAATTGTGCTGAGTAATTTGTGCAGCTCGGTCATCTGGAACTTGGGGCTTTTGAAAAGGGGTTATTTCAAAAGAAAATGGAAACTGGCTAAAACTAATTATGTATTACTGAACGAAATTGGTTCTTGGGATCCAATCTTGCAAATCCACTTGCTATTGAAATAAGCGGCCAATTGCAAGTCTGAACTTCCAATCAAATCTCGAGGCTTTATAATAAAATCATTTAAATCCATGAGTTGACCATAGATTTAGATCTTCTTATAATGAAGGTTATTATTTCAAAAGAAAACAAAATTCCAAATGATAACATTAAATATGCTTTATTGAAAGTCAGTAAAACCAGGTGCTAAGTGTACAAGTGGCCAAAATATTGAAATTTAAATGTCCACTCAATCTCATTTTTTAAAAGCTGAGGTTGTCTCAATAACGAAACAAAACAGGCAACTATCCAGACCCTCCAATTGAAATTGGTTCTTAGGATCCAATCATGCAAAGCCACTTCCTAGGGCAATAAGCGGCTAATTGCAAGTCTGGACTTCCAATCAACTCTCGAGACTTTATAATAACCTCATTTAAATCCATGAGTTGACCAGGGATTTGGATCTCCTTCTTATATGATGAAGGTTATTATTTCAAAAGAAAACAAAATTCCAAATGATAACATTAAATATTGCTTTATTGAAAGTCAGTAAAACCAGGTGCTAAGAGTGTGCAAGTGGCCAAAATATTAAACATTAAATGTCCGCTCAAGCTCATTCTTTAAAAGCTGAGGTGGTCTGAAGAACGAAACAAAACAACTATCCAGACCCTCCGATTGAAATTGGTTCTTAGGATCCAATCTTGCAAAGCCACTTCCTAGGGCAATAAGCGGCTAATTGCAAGTCTGGACTTCCAATCAACCGCTCAACTGAGCTCATTCTTTAAAAGCTGAGGTGGTCTTAAGAAAGAAAGCAAAACAACAACTATCAGGACCCTCCGATTTATTCTTTAAACAAATCTCCAACTAATTGCATCCAAGATTAAAGTGAAACATTTCTCAGAATTAAGCAAGAGGTAAGAATCAACAACTCGAATAGCATGAGGATCTAAGTATCAAACTACATGACATCAGACAATTTATTTCCGCTAGTGAACGAATAGAGATGCTGCAGTTCAGACCGGCTGCCCAGACTCAGTTTTCAACGATCAACATATCGGACCACTTCAAGAAAAATCCGTGAACGCGTAGATCACTTTCCATCATATACGTGTGAATCGAAACAGAAAATTTTGGAGGAGTTCAACAGATTTTCGGTCAAAAAATAGGTTCAAACAGACATGAATGAGTCCTCGAATTCCACACAAGATGGTAGTGTGTGCATCAGTGAAACTGTTAAATATACATCTCTCATACTAGGCGGTGGATTTGGTATAATTGGTAATGTTTTCATCATTATACTTGCTCTTAAATTCACCCAGAGAAAGTCTCTGCATCATTTGATCATCAATATGGCCGCGTCTGATATTCTTGTGGTCATCTGCGTCGTGCACTGGAGGCTCGGCAGTCCCCTACCTGATAAAATGGATCATTCCTTTGCCAATATTCTTTGCAAGTTTCTATTTCTTATCCGCACCTCATCGGAATTAGTGACGGTTGTTTCCTTATTGATTATAAGCATAGAAAGATACCGAATAACAAGTCGACGAGCGTTGCTAGCGCCGCAACCCTTTTCAAAGAAAAAATACATTCTAGTCATGTTGAGTTCGTGGTTTGTGTCTATGGTAATCGCACTTTATACCTTTTTCGTTTTTGAAGCAGAACTGAAGTCGCCAGAATCGCGAACCTATCGGTGTGTTTTGCACAAGAAGCATCTATTTCATGTATTTTACCTCTTAAAGTCAATCTGCTTTGTTATCTTGTACTGCTCAGTATTAATACTTGGCATACTAACTTCCGTGAGACTCTCCAAGCCGCAAGAGATCCAAGCAAGTCTTCCTGATGCACAGAGAAGACTTCGAAAGAAGCGCATGGTCAGTGCTGTGAGGATGGTGTTGTGTTCTTTGTTACTCTATTCGTGTTGCTATCTTCCAGACACCCTTCGTGATTTTATCCAATCTCTTGGTCAACAAAAGGAATTCAATAAAACATGTAGGGATGAGAATATAAGTTTCCTGCTTCATTTTCCTAAAGTCGTCAACTCTTGCTTAAGTCCATGTATCTATATCGTATTTTTGTCCGATTTCCGAGAAGCAGCCGTAAATGTTCTAAGAAAGATGTCAAAGATATCACCGCCAAGAAATTCATTGTCAACAAAGCGAGAGCACACTCAAGATACACGACTCTGAAAATGTGGGCTGTAATTCATATGGCCGCAATCGTTTGAAATACGTCCACTTCAAAACAAGGTTACGCGGGGTTGGACCAAAGAGGAGTATACTGACTATACTGAAGTAGTGCAAACTTTTACTTTCTTTGCGGCTTTAGTAACGATTTTAAACATCAAGGAATGAATGGAGGACTTTTGTGTATAAGCCCGATAAAGCCAGTTAACGGACTGTAACCACACAAGCGCCGAGATTAATTGAGTAAAGCATCCGAACTCATTCTAATTAAGTTTTATCACAAGAGATGAGGAGCTGTGTGTCCTGCAATCAGCTATATACTTCTAATTGATTATTTGATATACAAAAGCACAATTTATAGGATTTCACTAGGAATCTGTTTCTGTTCTAGACTGAGTTCCTGGCAGTTTGAACTGAAGCTTTACAACGAAACTGTAAACGACTGCAAGGCAATTGAAAAACATATATAATTCCAGAGATAAGCTATTGTTTTTTTAGAACTTTACATCCTTTTTAAAGAACACTTTTAATGCGTCAAGCGAATCATGATCAAACTGATAGAATCATACTCAACGGTATGAATACTCTTTGTTAGATTGCGTGACAAGATTGTGTGATATGACGTAAGATGGTCCGGTCGCATGAAAGGCAGCTCATGTGACGGGGCGGGCACTCTCACGGGAATGTCTGCCACGTTTTCAGACCGCTCGCAAGCTCGAAAATGATTGTGTTCTAAAAGGATCAAGTTGTACTAAATATCTATCTACTGCATTAAAGGCGTGTACGAAAACGTGAACTTTCATCTTTAACACTCTTATCTTGGATTTAAACTCAGTCATGTTCAACTACATGACAGGTCAAAATCCACTGAGACCGATACGGTAAGTAATTAAGTCTATTGCGTCAGTGGACAAGTACAAAATCTCCTTATCCAGTACAGAGGGGAAACTTTGTGTCAATCTTTGATGACTATCAAATTTACGAGCGGTTACGACGTCTATCGAAAGGCACTCGAAGATATGTACTGAACATAAAACTTGTGAAGAGTGGACCTCCGGGTTCTAGTTTTGTTGTTGCTAATGACAACCAGACAATAGCTGAAGTTAAGGTAGCTTGAATGATACTTACAATGAGGGTCTAAAATATTGTGGTATTGGTGAGGGTTTTTTACATGGTACTCCTTCAAGTTTTTTTTGTTTGTTTTTTTTTTGTTTTTGTTTTTTGACGTCTGGTTTTATACCGTTATAATATATGACTGATCTTTCTGACAAGCTAAAATCAGCTACAACTCTAAAACTACTGGGGACACTTGTTTTATTCAAAATGAGCACATTTTTCTCAAGCCCGCAAATTTTGGCCCGCAACCCGCAAATTTTGGCCCGCAACCCGCAGCCCGCAAAATAGCCTGACCCCTTCAAGTTGACATACTAAAAGTAAAAAAAGTTATCCGTAGGGTTTTTTAAAATTAATTTGGGATTTGTAAAAAAGGTCCACACTACTTTTAAGACATTGTCAAACTGAAGATTTGTCTTTTGTTCTGCTCAAAAATTTGTAGGTTTGGAAAGCTAATTTGTATTACTTGTGAAACAGTGCATATATCAAATATATATTACAGCCCAGCAATATAATTTTATTTACCAGTTTCAGTTAAATGTTTCACTTAGTTCACTTTACATTGAAGTATATTTCATTGGCTTTAATCTGATTTAAAACGCTAGCTCTCCCATTCCTTTCATATCGTTGGGTTTACAATAACTCATTTAGGGTTTTGAATGAGAAATGCTCTCAGAGTTAAAGTTTATTCCTTGTATTTTTCCAAAAAATATAGCAGATAAGATGTTTTTTGACATTGAATAATCAGACCGATCTCCATGAAATTAATGTTTTGGGAAAGTCCATTTGTTTATCTGCTTTATGGATTCTGCCCTCATTTGTGGCTACAGCTATAATTAAAAGTTTGATTAGTTGTTCCCTTCTCATATCAAGCCATACCTTAATTGCGTTGGATAATTTTCAGCCCATCTGGAACTGGAGTTCAAAATTGGTTATGTAAAAAGGGGCTGACAATAAAATGGAATTCATTATTGCTTGAGTCTTGCAAAGGCACTTATTGGATCAATTAGGGTGTAATTGAAAGTCTGGACTTCCAATGAACTCATTCAGTTTAGTGAGCGAGTTGGCCATAGATTAAACTGTAATTAAAAATTGTATTGACAGCTTTGATACAGTGCAGATTATTTTTTTCCCTGAGAAAACAAAACACAAATGAGACCGTCAAATATTATTGCTTTATTATATTCGTAGTGGCGCTCTGATCTAAAACGCTCTCCCATATTTCTTTTCACATCGTTGGGTTTACAATAACTCATTTATGTTTTGAATGAGAAATGCGTTCTTACTGAATAAATGAGTTTCTGTAGAAGTAATTGGATTAATCCCTGATCAGTAAGAAAGAGTAAACAATGAGCATTTTTTCTGGTGTGCCACAATTTCATCTAATTTTTAGACTTTTAGAAACTCATTTTGGATCGTAAAATGTTCCATCTTAGCACATAGTGCTGACAAACATTGGGCGCATTTTCACAACGCAGTAAACGGACTGTTTACACATATCATCTGATTGGACAGCTCATGCAATGGGAATGGAATACTTGGCTGACTTCAGCAGCAGGTTGTTTTGGGGAGTAAGCGTTGCGTAAACTGTGGCTGCGTCGGAGACTAATGGTTTTGTTCAATCGACGAAAAGTTAGCAGCAAAGCTATTTGCATCTAAATAACTATTGATTTAAGTGTCCAAGTCTTCTAGCGCTTGCGCACTAATTGGGGGACACTGTACTCTGTTTTGATCGAGTAATAATAATAATAATAATAATAATAATAATAATAATAATAATAATAATCATCATCATCATCATCATCATCATCATCATCATCATCATCATCATCATCATCATAATGAGTGAGACACGGTAGAGAGCAGACGTGTATTTCTAAGCTCCGCCGTTTATTCCATCTTTTCGCTTGAATAATGCGATTCACTCTACTGTTTCGACTGCTTTTGTGGATCTACTACACTAGCAATATTACAGCAACGAAACAGCGGCACCAGCACGCTCAAGTAGGAAGAAATACTTCAAGAGAAGTCTACGACATGGGCGATGTTACTAACCAACGTGGGAGCCGAACCAAGTGGACTGAAAAGATGTGTGTGGATTTACAAACTTGTAAGACGAAAGCAGTTGAATTAAACAACTCCGCAGACTGCCCACTAAAATCTAATGGAAGAAAAGAAGGTGTTATGAACCTAACTTTGGTATTTTGGAACGAAATGGGCTACGAATACTTGGGTAAGACGCCCCAAAATCTCCGTGATAAACTCGCACATATTGACGTCAACCAAAACGACCTCATTAAGAATTGCTAATGAGATCAATGACCAGATAGAACAAAGGGAAGCACAATCAAGCAGCACCAGACAAAGGATCCGTGAACAAAGGAACCCAAGTCCAGAAATAGTCTTAGACGAGCATCACAAAGCGATCAAGCAAATGACTTTGGAAACATACAACGAAATCAAACAAGATAAAGGAAACTGGGAAACTCGAGATCTAAACACATTTACTAAAAAGAAGCCGAACAATCACCAACTACTCCAATTAAACCAAATAGCATCTGAAATAACAACTCAAGATCCATCTCAAGACCCGGGCGAATGCCTCTGGGATTTGAACTGTTTATTGTACTCACTAGCAAGAGCATGGAAATTAACAATGGACTGTGTAAAACCGAAAGAGAGACAGCAAAGAGAAAGGAAGCCAAGATGGTTGGAAATAATGGACAAACGAATGAACAGGATGAGAAAGGAGATCTCACAGGTAACGGCAGAAATAGATAGGACAAGACGCAATGGAAAACTGACCAAAACACTGTGGAAAAATCGGAACTGGATGAAGAAAGAGCTGAAAACAAGCAAGTTAGGACTAGCAGAATTAACGGCATTGAAAGAAAGAAAGTTAAACATCATACGAATGCAAAAACAAGAAAAAATGAACAAAATCAAAGCTTTTGAGCGAAGAAAGATTAACAACTGGTTTGACCAAAACGAGAGATCATTTTACAAACACTTGAGAAGCCTCGTGGCTAACGAAACAGACAACGACAACATTGAATACAGGTACACATTAAGAAAGGAAAGCTCCAAAAATCCCAGAACCTACCTCTCACAAGTGGCAGTGAAATACCAGTACTAGGAGAAGAGGACCATTACAAATTCCTAGGAAAGCTTGAGAATGTCAACCAATTAGATAAACAGGTGTTTAAACAGGCCAGTCTTGAATACCTAAGACGATTAGCGGTTATATGGACCTCCCCACTCTCCATACCAAGAAAAATAAAGGCCACTAACACATTTGCGTACCCAGTACTGCAATATTATATGTGGTCGTGCGAATGGGCGATTGAAGATCTACAAGAACTAGACAGAAAAACCCGAGCAATAATAGCACAAAACAAAGGCAAGCACAACCATGAGTCAAACCCGATGTTATATTTATCGCCAGATTTGGGAGGTCGTGGCCTGAAGGAAATAGAGGTACAATATAAAGCTACAAAGATAAAAACTGCACACTACATCACAACAAGTAAAGATCCCCATATAGAAGTAGTGAGAACCTTTCAAGACGCCAAAGAAGAAAAAAAGAGGAGATCAGTAATAAAGGATGCGAAAACTTACGCCCAACAACTAAACTTAGATACTACATTCAACGAACGGCTGAAATGTACCACAGTAAAAATGGGCGAGAAACAAATTGTGTTAAAGATCAGCAGCCCAAAGTATATCCAACAGCAACTCAAAGAGGCAACAGACAAAGAGTATCAGCAAAAAGTCTCCGAACAGCTGTGGCTTGGCAACTACGTCACACAACGTTGGAAAGACACCGACATCTCTAAGCACAATTTTAACCCAACCATGAAATGGAAAAACATACCTGATGTCGTACTGAGTGTACACACTAGCATATTACAGCAACTGGCCACTACAAAAGTATACAGAGTAAAGAAACAACAAGAGCGAGGCTTGGATCTAACATGCACGTTGTGTCACAGTGCAGAAGAAACCATCCCACATCTATTGTGTGGCTGCTCTGCTATAGCCCAAACAATCTATAAGTCGAGACACGATAGAATGCTAAGACCGGTATACCATTTCCTATTGTCATTATATAACATAGAAAACGATGAATCCAAAGCCTGGTATAAACAAGCGATCCCCAAAACAAGTACTGAAAACGACCAAGCGAAAATACTCTGGGACACACCCATCTACATAGACAAAGCACCTGAGAACGGCGCAAACAAACCGGATATGACAATCTTTGAAAAAATAAGCAAGAAAATCATACTTGTGGAAGGAACTGTGTGCAACATAGGACAGATCAACGACAGGAATGATTATAAGAAGAGAAAGTACTTGGACCTACGACTAGGACTCCACAAGCTCTACCCCGACTACGAGATCAAGCAAATCAATATAGTGTTCAACTTCTTGGGAGATTTCAACAGCACATTAGAGAAAGAACTTTCTGACCTTGCCCAAAAGAAGGAAGTCAACAAAGTCCTAACCAACTGTCAGAAATGGATCATCACGCAGAACTGCGAAGTGTTCAAGAAGTTTTATAGTTTGAGGCACTAAAACACACACACTATCTTTATAGTTCATCAGGAACTGTTGCCTAGACAATGTCCGCAACTAGTTTCAAAAAAACGTGTATATGAAAAAGTACCAATAAAACCGACCATAATAATAATAAATATATGTAAATGTCCGAGGCTCTTCACTCTATGCATCAACCCGATAGCCTGGAAGTTGAAAGCCTCAGAGGGTTACAAGTTGTCTAAGCCTATCTCTGATAAAGTCACACACCTGCTTTATATAGACGATATGAAGATCTTTGCAGCCTCAGAGAGCAAATTGGAGAGAGTTCTAAAGATGACCAAGTCAGCCATGGAAGACGTGGGTCTAGCGTGGAATGAAAAGAAGTGCTCGATTGCACATGTTAAGAGGGGATCCCTTGACAATAGTTCTACTTGTTTAAAGATCGACGAATCACAGATGATTACCACCTTGAAAGATGGCACACATTACAAATTCCTCGGTGTTATGGAAAACGTGAAACAAGATGATAATGTAGTCTTATGGGGTGCCTCAAAAGTATATCTACAGAGACTCTCGGTCATATGGTCGAGTCCATTATCAGATTTTAATAAAGTTGTTGCTTCCAACCAATATGCACTGCCAGCTCTCACCTACCCAATGTGGACGCAGACGTGGCCTTTGTCTGAGCTACAAAGAATTGACAGAGAAAGTCGCAAGATCATCAAGGAAAATGGGGGCATACATCCGTTAGGATCGAATGAACTTCTATACCTATCAAGAAAGCTGGGGGGAAGGGGACTGAAATCCATAGAATCTGAGTACAAGATGACAAAAGTCAAGACCGCCACTAAAGTGTACACCAACGAAGACCCTACGATGAAACTGGTTCGAGAATTTGAAGAGAAATCTGAACGGATGGGTAGGCGCTCCCTAATAAAGGATGCTGACAGGTATGCTGCGGAACTGGGAATTAATCTTAAACTTCAGTACCCCAACCCAATTGGTTACACTGAAACAAACGAGGAGATACAAGCTGACAAGATTGGAGCGTGGATGCGGAAAGCAGAACAGTGCAAAAGAGTCAAAGAGCTCAAAGACCAAAAATGGCAAGGGAAATTCCTTGAAGCCAGATGGAAAGATGAAGAGATCAAGGATTGCTTTAGTTGGCTACATGAATGGAAATCAGCACCATCACACACCATAGCAGGTGTATATGAGCTATATCAACAGTTGCTTCCTACGAGATTATATCATCATAACAAGACAAAGACAAATTCAGATCCAGATGTTAAATGCCGTATGTGTGGTAAAGCAGCTGAGAGCGTACAACACGTTCTTTCCGCATGCAGCACCCTAGCTCAAAGTAAGTACCTTGTAAGACACAACGCAGCCCTAAAGATTCTGTTCTTCGAATTGCTTAAAGATCTGGACCTAATAGAAACCATCCAGCCTTGGTATTCGCCTGTAAAACCTAAGCCAGAATACCAGAATGACAGAGCCCAAGCACTATGGGATATCCCACTCTTTGCGGAAAATACTGAGGTGAGGTCCAACCGTATCGACGCACGCATCGTGGATAAGAAAGAAAAAAGAGTCATTCTCTTAGAAATGAGTTGTCCGTGGCTGGAAAATCGAGAGGAGAAGCAAGCAGAAAAATCATCGAAATATGCACCGTTGAGATGGGAGTTAAAGAAGAGATACCCTGATTATGAAGTCAAACAATATAACATCATTATCGACGTCCTGGGAGGATATTCACGAGAACTGTTTGACACTGTTAAAGAGTTACTTGGAGTTAAGAGAACAAAGGATGTATTATTTCGCATGCAGAAGTCAATCATCTCTAGCAGTTTGAACATTGCAAGAACTTTCAAGATTCAGACATTGTAAAAGGGACACCATATCGCAAGAATCTCTAGGATTCAAACTTTGTTGAAAGATAAACATTAGCTGATAAAGACTGTATTTTTTAAGATGTAATTTATTTTTTTTGACACTTTTCAATTAATTAGTTATTAACTATTAGTAATTTGAATAGCCTATTTTTACACATTAGGATTGATATCAATTTCCTTTTCCTTGAATTGGCAATGATCTTATAAGTCTAATTAGGGCTTCCTTTGAGGACCTATAGGTGATACACCTATCTAAGTCTAGCATAGTAATTGTCTACATCGATACAATTAAGATTAATATCGGTTTCCTTTATCTTTTTGAAGTGGCAACGTTCTGATGAAGTGGGAAACTCCAGTTATTACACACCTCTAACTTTATTGAAAATTAGATCATAGTGATATATATAACATTAGCTTAAGACTAGTATCTTTTAGTACATAGGTTTTAAATTTTCCCACAGCATGTAGGTTACGTATACCACGCCCTACAGTACTGTTTAAGTAGTTTGCATATGGATGTATTTACTGCAAATAATAATAATACTTTATTTAATTCACAGTATATTACAAAAATATATACACAGTCCGCAGGTAGCATAACTAATCTAGGCGGGCTGTGTTTTTAATAAATACAAGTATAAGAAAAAGTCACTTAAACGTCGTATAAAAAATTAAGGGTTTTAGATTGATGCGGGATTTCTAAATATATCAACATTCGGTCAGAAAAATTGCGCAATTGAAGATAGCCCTCTGTTTAAATAAAGCGGATCTCAATCAACAATGTGAAAAGTTGATTTATTGCCTAGCTGGTGGCAGAAACGCAAAGTTAAAAAGATCTTCAATTTTACCAACAGCTGTTGTTGTATTTTTGTAGGGATCAATATGTAAGCCGTATGAAAATCACAGCCAGTGACCTCAATTGTGTTGTATAATTTGCGCAGCCAATTTGGATCTGAAGCTTACGAAAAGATGAAGTGTTAATGACAGAAGGGACTGACAAATAAAATTCAATATTACTTGAGTATGAGGATCCAGTGATACAAAAGTTGCGCAGTATGAGGACCGTATTGTAAGTTTTGACCGTTCTATTCAAGGTAATTCGACATTCTGAAAAACTCTTATTTTAAACTGTCAAGAGCGTGCAGGCTGTCAAAAGTTATGAAACAAAACAATTCTGGACCATACACCCGACCTCAACAAACCCTCTAAAGAACATCAAAATGTCAAGGGGACCGATCTTAGAAGCAAATTAGATTTGATCTGACTTTGGAAAACTTGAAGAGGAAGAGTAGTGGAACAATCAAACGATAAAAGAAACAATTCCCATAGGCGAACGAATCGAACTGCTCATTTAAGACAAGCTGCCAAGTAAAGAGTGACTCTCAGAGATCAACAAACCAAACCGCCACCTCACGAAGGAATACATGCATGAATCGCCTGTTTATTGCAAAGATATCATATAGCGAGAATCAAATAGGTTGAAATAGTCATGAACTCATCGGCAAACTCCACACAAGACAGAGCTGCGTGCATTAGTGAAATTGCTAAATACACATCTCTCCTTTCTGTAGGTGGAGTTGGTATAATTAGTAATGTCGTCATAATTATACTTGCTCTTAAATACACCAAACGCAAGTCTCTCCATCATTTGATCATCAACATGGCCGTGTCTGATATTTTTGTAGTCGCCACCTTTTATCACAAGCTGTTTGGCAACATTCTGCCCGATAACATCGACTTCACCCTTGCCAAGTTTCTTTGCAAGTTTATATGTCATTTGCGAAATTCATCTGAGTTAGTAACTCTTGGGACTTTGTTGATTATAAGCATTGAAAGATATCGAGTAACAAGTCGACAAGCTGTACTAGCACCACTAGCCCTTTCCTCGATGAAACGTGTTCTAGTGGTGTTGAGTACGTGGTTCGTGTCCATGGTGCTCAACGTCTATGCACTGATAGTTACTGGTGTAGAGAAATCGTCATCAAAGCCAATCCATCAACACTGTATCGTTCGAAGAACGGCGATACGTGATGTGATATTTCCCCTTAAATCGATCTGTATTTTTGTTATGTACTGTTCAGTATTAATACTTGGCATACTAACTTCCGTGAGACTCTCCAAGCCACAAGAGATCCAAGCAAGTCTTCCTGATGCACAGAGAAGACTTCGAAAGAAGCGCATGATCAGTGCTGTGAGGATGGTGTTGTGTTCCTTGCTACTTTACTCGTGTTGCTATCTTCCAGACTTTGTTGAAGATATTGTTGCATCTTTTCATCGACAAGACCAATCCAGTAAGACGTGTAGTGATGAAATTATGAATTTCGTATTTCATTTTTCAAAACTCGTCAACTCTTGTTTAAGTCCATATATCTATATCATATTTTTGGGCGACTTTCGAAAAGCAGCTGTACAAGTTCTATCAAAAAAGTCTAAAATATCACAACTACAAAGTGAATCAGAAGCGGTAAAACGAGAGGACGTTCAAGATACGCGCCTCTAAACTCTCGATTCCAGTTCTTGTAGTAGCAAGAGAGCTAAAAGACGAACAAACTCTTCAACAGAAGTGCAGGTGGTTTCCACTCCGATCGCAAAGAACATTTGGAGAATTCAAAGAATCACCTCATTCACTTCTGTCCATCTCCGTATTGACAAAACTATATGTCTAGTTATCAAGAGAACATGAGGTACGTAAGATAAGAAATCCCCGTGACCCATTATATGCCCCGTTTGATGCTATTTTTAGAATCTCGTCACCATGACCGCGCGCATGTGAACATGTAGTCGGAGGAAACACCGCGGTCAAACCACTGCGCATGTGCAGCAGTTAGGTGACAGAACAGTGAATATGTATGGGAAAACATTTCAAAGAGTCAATTTATGAGAAACTCCATAAATATTTAGTTTCCATATTTGCCGGGGAAGAAGAATATGTTCCGTTTAAATTATTCTTCGTGTACACCTCCAGAATTTTTTTGCATCTTGAGATATTAAATTTTCACAAGAATCTACTTGCTTTTATTTGTAGTTATGCTGGTTACAACAACAAAATACGCTTTTGGAGCACGCTAATGAACGCAGACTATTTATTAACGTTTCTTATAAATAGATTTTGAACACTTTCGGCCAAAAATCCTAATGTTTCATTAGTAGTACAAATGCAAATTTGCTGCTCTTTCACCTAATTGCTGCACATGCGCAATCGTTTGACTGCGGTGTTGTCGGAGGATCGGAGAACATGGCGGCTAATAATGAGCCAAAAATACGAGAAAGCCTCCGTGAATTCCTTCTCTTTAAAAGGAAAATAGAGGCCGGAAAAAAATGAAAATGAAATTTCTCCGAATAACTTGTTTCTTCCTCAGATACTTGTTTTTTCCTCTTCAAACTAGTTCAACTTAACCAAGACCATTTTCGAATTTTTTGAACTCCATTTGCCCTTTTTCTCAAGTTTAAACTCGTTTTCGTTGATAAACGTTACACCACCACTTTTTCCGGAATTGTGATCTTGAGGCAATGCGAAATCTCGCACGCTCTCAACCTATCAGATTCATGCTTAAAATAGCATCAAATGAGGCATATGATTGTCCAAAGACCTAATACGCGCTATTCCTTCTCTTATACCTCATCTTTTCTTGGTAAGTCAAATGTTGCTTTTTAGAATCATGTAAGTGAATGGCTGCGAGAATTTTATTTTTGGTATGTATACTTCTTCAAATTTGAGAACCTAATAGGTGCTCAAAAATTGCTCGAAAATGAATTATGTTAATATTTATTATGTAATAATGGTCCAAATGATGGTTAGATTTTTAAAACGCTTTAACATGCAGGATGAAAGTGCTCTGAAAACACTCGAAAGAAACACTCCTAAGTAGGAAAAATTAGGAATTGAATGTCACAATACTCTTTTTGCTAATAGTTACCCTAGACCTATATCCCGATATAATTAACGAAATTTTCATTTTCGAATTCCCAACTCATCTTAAAGTGTAAGATTAGACGGAAATCTTTGCTAATCTGAAAACAACTACCAAGATCTTGACATTAATTACATTCAAACTCACCAAGTCATCATACAAAATAGGTTGGCTATCCTTTCAGTAAGACTTATTTATCAGTCAGGTCATCGTCTTCAAGAGCTATGTAGATTTGGTACCAACGATTGTAGGCATAGTTTTGGGAGAATCTCGGAGGCAGCTTCAAGTTATCTCTTGCTTTTACAATTTCTTCCAAAACTCACCAAAAGTGCAAAAACTGCTGTTTACTGCTCCCAAAAATAATTGGATATAGCCCGATTACGAACGCTTAACTAGGGTGGCATGGTTATTTCAGTATTTATTTATTTATTATAACTTGTCGGCAAATTGAAGCAAAGTAAAATTTTCTGTCCATTTTTAAAACTATCTATTTTAAAATTAGCTTCTTTTAAAAGTGAAAAGAAATTTGCTTCTCTTTGCCAAAAAGTTATTTCTGCCGTTCGGTGTGCAGACTAATTCGTCTAATTGTTTTAAGTTGGTTGTGAGGCAATTTTCTCAAGGTATTTACTTTAGGTTTGTGGCTATTTTTCTTTGAGGTGCCTCTTTATTTCGTACAAAGTGATGATAGTTTTTGACAATTTCTGTTCCTAGCAGGGGAAACCGGGAAATCAACTGAACGGAGCCAATTAAAACAGGCGATTTTTTCAGTTTTATCGCGTTTATCGGCTAACTTTTTTGAAATCGGCTGGAAATTGAAAGTTGTAGTGGAAAGTTACGGGTTTGAATGTTTAGTTTTTAGATATTGATTCCTTTATAATTTAAATCACTGTTGATTTTTATAGCTGTATTTCGATTTTTTCCGCTAGGTCGGAAGCTGAGTGCGCGTTGCCGCAAATGTAATATTACTGGGGCCGGTTGTACGAAGGGTGAATAGCGCTATCCAGCGGATAAATCCTTATCCAGCGGATAAAATCTATACAAAATCTATACATGCAGTGGATAACTCTTATCCGGTGGATAACTTTATCCAACCTTCGTACAACCGGGCCCTGGACTCTATATTAACTTCACGAAATAAAATTGTGAGTTGGGATAGAGTACAAGAGGTTCTGAAAACTTGTTGTTTATGTGTTAAAAATAGCTTGAGTTTAATATTCTCTATCAAAGATTAAGTTTTTTCCATCAAAACTAAGGTCTTCAGATGTGAAGCAAAATAATAATTCTGGATGACTGATATAGACACATCTTGACAGCGGCCGCCATTTGTTCAGAAAGATAAGGCAAATCAACATGGAACAAAATTAAATTTCACATTTTCAATTAAATAGAAATTTCAATTAAATGCAACGCTTGAAGTTTCACTAAAAATTGACCTTCATTATTTTAATGAAAAGATTTCTGTTAGTTGATTTTATATTTGATTGGCTTCTAACGATATTATTGGCTGCCATGTTTTGAGATATTCATCAGATTTCAGAACATACTGATTAAAAATAAACATTCCGAAAATGAAATTTATCTTTAGGAACAATAAATAAGCTTTTGATTGCTTTTGTCTGAAAAGTGAAATCAATCGGTATTAACTTAAAACAAAAAGTCATCTTTAAAATTTGTATTGAAGAATTTTGTCTTAGAAAGACAGTATTGGATGATATGCGTGTGATATGTTAACATCTTTTTACGCAAACTTTGTCTATAGCAAAGGCTTAACACGCTATCTAATAACAATCTTTAGTCAGGATAGGCTGGAGTACCCAGATTATCAGACGCTTGGAGTGGAACAATCTGAATGTAATTTGTAGATCCATTTCAAATTCAATCAGCGTCAAAAGCTTAGAACGTCTCTCAACAACCTGGAACATATTTCCCACCCAAAAACGTGAAACTATTTTTTCAACCATGAATGAGTCGGCCAATTCAACACAAGACAGTAGTATGTGTGTCAGTGAAACTGCTAAATCTGCATCTCTCATAGTAGCTGGTGGAGTTGGTATAATTGGTAATGTCTTCATCATTACACTTGCAGTTAAATTCACCCAAAGAAAGACACTCCATCATTTGATCATTAACATGGCCGTGTCTGATATCCTTGTAGTCATCACTCTCATCTACAGATTGGTTGGTACTCCAATGCCAGATTACATTGACTATTCCTTTGCTAATATTTTGTGCAAAATTTTAACTCACTTTCGCATTTCGGCGGAATTAGCAACTCTTGTATCTTATATCGCAGGAGATCCAAGCAAGTCTTTCTGAGGTACAAAGAAAAATTCGAAAGAAGCGCATAGTCGGTGCTGTGAGGATGGTGTTGTGTTCTTTGCTACTTTATTCGTGTTGCTACCTTCCAGACTTCGTAGAAGATTTTCTTCAATTCTTTTACTGGCATGAACAACCCAATGAAACCAGCGGCTGTAACAAAATTTTAAAATTGATGCTTCATGATCACTTTCCTAAAATCATCAACTCTTGTTTAAGTCCATGTATTTATATCGTGTTTTTGGCCGACTTTCGTGAAGCAGCAGTCAAAGTTTTTACAAAGAGGCTTAGAATATCACCACAAAGAGATTTAGAACTACCGGCAGGACAAAGGAATAGCCAGGATACGCGTCTCTAGAAGTATGAGGCGTAATTCACATAATTCGACGAAGTAAGGCAAGATCAACACATTGATGAAGCCAATGAGAGACATTAAAGACAGTGAGAGACACCTGCTTCCTCGAAACGTCTGTGATTCTTTAACGTCTCGCACCACCTTTTACTCGGCGGGCAGGCGAAGCCAAAAAAGTTACAAAATGCAGATAGGTCTTTACAGCGCATGTGCAGATGAAAAGGGTTTGAAAGCCCGCCGAATGAACGTTCGAACTAGCGTCTTGCTTATTATAAAAACTGAACATCTTACGTCGAGGTACAACAAAGTGCACTGAATACAATTAAGAATGTAATTTATAAAACTTCTTGAAGTCGGCAATTATTTTTGATGTTTTAGATATAGTTCATGCCAAAATATCGCTTTGCACAACGAAGATTGTTATTTATTATAGTCAATTGAAAAAACGTTGTCGGGTCTAAAAACATAGAACATAGAAGCTGAGACCAAAATGGCGCTTGGGATGTCAATAATAATATTCTGATTTATTCATTTACGCTGTGCCTTCGATGTAAAATGCTGACAGCAAATGCAGGACCTGCGTTGGCGGGCCGTTTGGCTTCGATTTTTTATCGGTTGCAGCGTAAATGAATAAATCAGAATATAATTATTGACGTTATTGACATCCCATGCACCATTTCGGTCTCAGCTTCTATGTTCTATGTTTTTAGACCCGACACCGCTTATTCAATTGACTATATATAATACATACAGCATGAAATCGAAATATGTTCTTCTATAAATAATAAGAACTTATGGCATAACTATAGTATGAAAATAAACCCATTCAGTGTCACATGCAAGCGAATCGAAGAATAATGACCGGATTTCTGCCTTCTTTAATTACATATTGTATGCTTGATCTTTATTTGGCAAATTAAATGTACAGTCCATTTTTTAGGAAATACTGAACGAGAACAGCGTCGTAAATAACACAGTGAACCATGCCTGAGTGAACCGAACATTTTAGATTAATCTCCAATTAAGCTAAGAATCAAAAGTGACGTAGATGTATCAAATAACGGTGACCCAAACATATATGCCAATTAAGTGACGAGGTTTATTTTCCACTCTAGTTAATATAACAAAGAATGTTATGATGACCAGTGCGTTTTACAACCGCGCGTGACTACATAGACATAGACATAGACATTTCTTTATTTAGTACCGGTATTGCATATATTTTTGTTACACAATAGCTGTACATATTAATAAGTACAAGTTATCCACTACATAACTTAATTGCACTTCAAAAGGGATATAATTAAGTAGAACTTTGTGTCGTCGTGCAATTTTTTAGGCTGAAATCACAATCACAATCGTGATTAACAAATTAACAATTTTGTCATCAATTTTGTGATTTCAGTCCAAATTGCACTCCACTCATGTTATATCATTACCATTATTAACTGGTGTTTACATGACACTAGGATCACCCTAGCAGGCAAATCATCCTACCTGCTATCAAGAGAAAATGCTGCTATACATGCATTTACTGCATTCTATTTAGTAAGATGATCCTAGTACCCGAAGTGAAGAGACAAATTTCCATGTAAACAGAATGCAGACGGTGAAAGTATAGCAAGTAGGATAATTCACCTACTAGGATGATCCTAATGCCATGTAACTGGCACCCACTTAATCTTAATTAATTATCCACTGTAGCTAGTTCATTGGATCGGAGCATGTGCCTACTTTAACAAATAATTGATAATTTGGGCTTAAAAACCTAACGGCCTGTATGGGCTTCAATACTTCAGATAATCATATCATCATATCATCATCATCATCATCATCATAATACGACCTTCGACAAATTAGAACCAAGGACATTCACAAAGACACTGTGTTAATACAAATAAATATCGTATTTGACTTTCTTGGAGGGTACATTGAAGAACTTGAGAAAGAACTGCAAAAAATTACAAAAACAAAACAAAAAGAAAAAGATTACCAAAAGTGGGTAATTTCACAGAACGTGGAAATAGTTAAAAAATTATACAGTTTCATTACCTAGAAAAATATCTGATGTATAAATAGCTTAATATACTTGTTCAAAAACAGTGACAACAACAGCAAAACTTAGGGAGACCCGCCTTGTTGTAAAGCAAAAAAAAAAAAAAAAAAAAAAGGAAAGAATAAAGATGCCATAATAATGATGATGATGATAAAGGAAAAGGGCAAAAATAAGCAAAGTGACAGATCATGGCCTCGAAAAACACATCTGGCCAGTATTTTAACTTGTTACGGCCATCAAGCTTCAGTAGATAAGATCTTCATCTACTCTCAAGAAGTTTATTTTCTTGCCTGTGATTTGAATTCACGGGGGAATATAAACTTTTAAAATAGCTATGTTTTCGCATGTTTTTATTTTGTATGTGATAAGTCAATGTTTCGTGTTTAGACATATATCCTTGGCAATCTTCAACTGTAGCAAATTTTCTGTTATCACCGGCCAATGATTGACTTTGAAGTAAGTCTGTCTTGAGCAAAAAATGTTTCTGCCATCATTTCTAGATCGAGTGGGAATCACTAGTAAGTAATGTAAGCAGTTGAATTTCGTTTATATTCCATTATGATCAGAGATGTTAAGTGTTCCAGATTCAAACTTTGATAAACTCAGAACCAATCATTGGCAATCTAAGCCATCTAACGGGACGTGTAAACCCACAAAAATAAAATAAAATAAAATAAAATAAAATAAAATAAAATAAAATAAAATAAAATAAAATAAAATAAAATAAAATAAATTAAAATAAAATAAAATTTCGTATATAAAAAATATATATATATAATATATATAAAATAAGATTTCGTATGAGTGTGAAAAGGATCGCGCCGTGCCGTGACCATGTCGTCAGTGCCGTATTTCCAATCAAAACATTCGAAAATTCTGCCGTAACCGCGCCGCGACCGTGCCACGGCCTTTTCGCACTCATACGAAATCTGCACTATCTGAGCTAGTTTGTGTTACATGGCATTAGGATCATCCTAGTAGGTGATGAACCAAAGATAATTGAATGAGAAAAACAAACTCTAAATTTTGGGATGAGTATAATTTTACCTTCTGCCAGTGGTTAGGCAACCCTATTATTATTGTTTTTTTTTCCTTTTTCCGGATTGGTCCTATTTGTATTTTACCTGAAAATGTCAGGAAGGCAAGGATTTTGGTATAAAATAGAATTCCAAATCAGCTTGTTCGTTTCAATATGTTCGTTTCCATTCATTTAAACACCTCTAGGATTAAAAACTTTTGTTCTAAAGAATTCCACATTATAAAAGGCAAAGAATCGTAGAATTCCAAATCAGCTTGTTCGTTTCAGTATGTTCGTTTCCATTCAATTTAAAACACCTCTGGGATTAATAACTTTTATTCTAAAGAATTCCACATTATAAAAGGCAAAGAATCGTATTCTGAGAGGTTTTGAATTGGTCGGAAACGTACATAGCAACGCGTTAGCCGATTTGATCTAATAAGTCTCCCAGCGAGGGATTTCATCCCTAATTTACAATTATAATTAGAAAATAGCATAAAAAGGAAAAAGAAAACAGCGAAGGACAGTAATTGGAGCGTTAATTTAAGTTTGAAGCAATGAACAGGACAACCAATTCTACACAAGACGACAGTACGTGCATCAATGAAACTGCTAAACTTACATCTGTTGCAGTAGTAGGTGGAGTTGGTATAATTGGTAATGTTTTTATCATCATACTTGCTCTTAAATTCACCCGGCGATCAACACTCGATCATTTGATTGTCAACATGGCCGTTTCTGACATACTTGTGGTCATTACATTCGTCTACAAGATCTTAGGTGAACTGCTGCCAAATAACATCAACTACAGCTTTGCCAGTATTCTTTGCAAGTTGGTACTTCATATCACTGTCACATCTGAACTAGTTACTCTTGTAACTTTGTTGATTATAAGCATTAAAAGATATCGGATGACAAGTCGACTAACAGTGCAAGCGCCTCAAGCCATTTCAAGGAAGAAACGTGTTCTGGTGGTGCTTAGCTCGTGGTTCGTGTCCATGCTGCTTGGACTTTATGCACTCATTATTGGTGGAGCAAACTTCAGATCAACAAAGAATCGTCGATGTTTTTTCCACATAACTCTTCTGTGGCATGTGCTTTACCCCTTTAAGAATTTCTGTGCGATTATCATGTACTGTTCAATAATTATACTTGGCATCCTAACTTCCAGAAGACTCTCGAAGATGAAAGACATCCAAGTGGGTATTCCTGATGCGCAAAAAAGACTTCGAAAGAAGCGCATGGTCAGTGCTGTGAGGATGGTGTTGTGTTCTTTGTTTCTTTATTCGTGTTGCTATCTTCCAGACTTGGTCCAAGATATCAGTCGCGTTGGGAAAAACCCAAAGAAATTCAAAAGTTGTAGCGACCAAATTGAGGATTTCATGACTAGTTTTCCGAAAATAATCAACTCTTGCTTAAGTCCATGTATTTATCTAGTGTTTTTGTCCGATTTTCGAGAAGCAGCTGTAAAAGTTCTGACGAAGAAACCTAGAATATCACCAAGAAATGATCCAGAACTTACAGAGCAAGTAGATACTCAAGATACACGACTCTAACGATGATGCCAATTCAAGTCGATATAGCTTTAGTTTAACTGTAATTTGTAAAGCTGTAGCTTGAAATCTTCTTGAGAAATTATATATCAACAAGTTTTCAATGAGAACACTATATCATATGCATATAGAGATTTATTCACAAAAAGCTATTTAATGCCTAGTAGTATAGTAGCTATAGTTATTGATGGTGGGAGAACCTACGTAGCACTTGGTTGATGTAACATATTCATAAAAAATGTAATGAATAGCTCACAAAATAATAGATAGAAAGATGATAAAATGCAATAGATTTTATAACTGATATTACATCAATTAAGTGCTACGTAGTTTCTTCCAGTACTTGATGTTCTTTCATTAATCATCGCAATCGCTCACAGGAAGCTAACGTTCCGTTTACAGTAGTCCCGATCAATTTGAAAACATGTTTGCTACGAATGAATAGAGTTGTCACTACCATGTAAACCTTTTTAATTACAACGCTGAGCTTTCGGACAAAGTGTCCATCTTCAGGGCAAAAGAAAATGTTACATTCGTTACATTTAAATTGCGCGAGAGATGTTCAAAAAATATTTTATTACTATGGCAATAACTTGCGCGCGCTGGAATAGAAAGATAGACATAAATAGATATACATAATTAAATGGATTAAAAAGAAAAAAAAAACTGAAAAGCTATATCTCTAAGATTTTCCTATTAAAAGCTTATCTCTAAGATTTTCCTAATAAAGGCTTTGCTACGGTTTACTAGGCGTCCCATCGATCGATGCTAAAACGTTGTTTGTTGTCTAAGACTGATAAGTTCCTTTTTCAATTTACCGGATAAATGGTGCAGCCTAAGTAGTACGTGTTGACTGAGATCTTACTACATATTGTAATCATAAGATGAAGGGAAAAAAATGAAACTCGCTACTCAGTGGTCGCGCCTCATTTTGGAAGAAAGTCCAATCTTCCATTGTACTCGGTATATTTTTTAGACGACGTGTCAATTACGATTTTTGCATTAGAATGTCGTTTGCTGATTCACTTAATTGAATTTTCTTGTCTTTTGGAGTCCTTCAATTTGTTAATTTTGTTTTATTAAAAAATCAGGATCGTTTTACTCTATCGATCTTCTCTTTTTTTTTTTTCGGCCATCTCAAAATTGACGAACTTGACGACTTGATTTTAGAAAACAACATAGAAATAAGAGGACGCACCATGAGTTATCTTATATTTACATTTTTTTTATATTCGAATCTGAATAGAGACCAATTTCATGTGATACTAGATTTGCTCGATAAGATGAAGATAAAAAAGAACAAATCAAGCTAACGGCTATTTTTCATGAAGAAGTATATTTAACTGAAAATGCCAAAAACCTTAATTCAACGAACTTGTAATTGACCATTAATATGAATTAGATAAAATCTTGGCTGTTTTTTTGAAGCTCATTTTTGAAGCATATTCATATAACCCCAGAAACATTCAGCAAGCGATAATATTTGATCGTAGATGTGAATTAAATCAGTTGTTCGGGTCGTTTTTAAGAAGCAATCAAAAAAGTATACTTTAAAACAGATGACACGTTCACAAACCGTTGATTTAACCATATAAATATGAATGTAAAAATTTTTCGTAGTGCGCTTTTTCGCTATCGATCTTTTTGTTGTGTAACAAAATTGTCTAATAGTGATAATTTTACTGATTTATATAGCGCTGTTTAACAGACGAACTGTACAACATTTCGGTGAGTAAAATGCATACAAATTACATGTTTTTGATGACTAATTTTTGAAAAGATTTGAACGTTTTCCGTTTCCTTTAGTTAATGAAAACATGTAATGGTTTTCCCGTAAAGTGTTTTTAGTTTATTATTAATTAATCTTCTAACTGAATTGGTAAAATCCATTCTATCCCTGCATGATGGGCCAGGGCCCCGAAAGCTTGGATAATAAAAATCCATTCACGTGAAAAAAACTCACTATTAATAGAACACATTTGAATAAGACTTACTATTTAAGAGAGACCTACAAGGACGAGGCCTACAAGTGTATTTTATATATATATATATTTATTTCTATCTATGTTTCTGTATAATGTACAGTATAAAGAACATAGAGTCAAACAGAAGCTTCGTACATAGTTGTTAGATATTGTGGAGTCGCACGCGGTTCCCTTCGCTACTAGACTCACGGTATATGAGCTACAGCGGCAGCCAAAAGTTGTTCGAACACCCCCCTCTCCCCCAAATCAATGTTGGTTAACTTTTGGAAGTCCAGCGCGCGACAGCAAACCAGCCAACATTGAATAGGGGAAAAGGAGTTCATTCAAGGGAAGTGTCCGAGGACTTTTGGCCGCTGCTGTAGCTTACAAATCTAGTAGTCGGAAGAGCCAATCGGAGCGCGAGACTGCTCATATCCAGTTGATGTGGATGTAATAAATATATATGTATTTCAGGTGTCACGAAGAAATTATGACAGAGCTTCGAAAATAATTCATGAAGTTTTAATGTGAGGAAATCAGGAAAAAATTAATAAAAACTTTGGTACTCTAACCAGTAATATCTTCGATGCCTATTTTGTGTTTATACCGATAAGAATAGGCGACAAAATAAAATTTTGCTCTTGGCTGTGTATATATACATAGAGATAGATAGATCCCTTATGTTTTATCATCATTAACTTATTTATTTTCATTATGTATTTATTTAGTTATTATTTAGGTCTTATTAACCGAGCGAGAGGTCTGTACGGGAGAATCTTGACCGAGGTGGGTATACCCGACCGAGGTCAAGATTCTCACGTACAGACAGACCAAGCTTTATTATATGACCTTTTTTCTAAAATAAAGAAAAAAATGCCAGTCTTTTGTTATTCATTTTACATTTTCAAGCGCGCGTAACATTCGAATGGCTTCTCAGTATTTTTACTTGGCCGACTTGTTTTGACAACCAGCTAGTTGGACACGAAGCGGGAAGTGTGCTGCGTTTGCACAAATTGACAAGACAAATATTCTTCTAAAACCGTCATTTTGTCAAGTAATTGTGGAGAAAACAATGTAGGCAAAAGCGAAAGATCAAAAACTATTCATAAGAGGAAAGATTGAACAAACCAAACAAACTATGAAAAACATTTATACACGTACTGGAGTGAACTAGTTTAACCTTTCAAACGGATTTGTGAATGATTTTATGCCCTTGTTCTGCTTTGGAAAAGAATTAGAAGAACTGGATGCAATCTGACACACCATTGAGAGCAAATGAATTATAGTATTGTGGTGGTTGAACCGTTGGGACATGAAAGTAAATTCAGGATTTTTGATTTCCTTTTGAGCCGGGACAACGTTGCCTGACTCGTTGCATTTATGACAATTTTTGCTTAAACACTGGCATCAAGGAGTCTCCTAGTGGACATTGAATAATTATAATAACTGGTGAGTTTTCTTTTCTTATTCCTTGTAAAAAATGTCGGTCAAATTAGGTGACAGACAGACTGTGGACTTTCAGTCGCTAAAGAAAAACAAAACTTTACTGTCTTCAGCAACTGCATGCTTGCCTTTGAAGAACTGTATTGTAAATGTATGGCAAAAATTAATGACATTTTTCATTCAAGGAACCTAGTAACAGTCCAAAATAAGACATTTTATAGGTAATGCTTTGAAAACTAACGAGCACCATGAAAATATATTTTGCATCTGTTTCACTGTCACTTTGTAGACATAAACCTGACCGAACAGCACACTTTTGATGAAGAGAAATAGCTTTTTTTTTTGCTTTGTTTTCAACTTTTAATATGCAGTCGGACCGGTTATTACTGGAGAATCTAGACCGGTCCGAGATGTGATCTAACCAATCAAATCGCTCGATTTGCTAGTGTCCAGGCTCCAAAATACACGGTCATATAATAACAACGATTTACAGGTTTACCAACGGGCCCGCAGTAATTGGTTTATCGCTGTTGCGGTTTCCCTTCCATATAATTAGCATATGTAAAATATATAATTTCTCAGTCCTATTACATTTAACAAATATAAAACGTTTTCCGTGTTTACATAGCCTGATGTAAACACGCGGGAAAGTTTGGGAGAAGTCTCGAGCGATTGTATAAAACCGAGCTGCAGGCTATGTAAACACGGAAATAAGTTTTATATTTGTTTTATAAAATACACGAAGGAAAAAGAGTGCCGAAAAATCTCGTTTTTGTTGGATATTACTCAAGAAATTCTCCCCATTTTGTCAAAGAGAAAAACTGTCCAATCAGCGTTGTCATTTTACAGTCGACCCTCGAGCCGTCAAAAATTCAGGAGAAACTTTCGCAAAAAAGAAAGAAAAGCGCCACTTTCTAAGGACAAAATAACTCCCCATTATTTCTAAGAGTTCTGAGACAACAACGAGGATGTTCTTTAATTGAAAAGTCGTAAAATGGATGAAAACTAACGATCATTCTTGGACCTGTGATGAAAAAAGAGCAACCAAGTCATGAGTGAAACTTTGCCGAGCCGACAAGGTCATTTTGTGTGGGGAAAATTGCTATTTATGGAGCTTTGTGATGCCTGGATACCTGAATTCTGCTTGCATAAGATGATTAGTGCCCAAATTTTACAATCAAGTAGTGCTCAACTAGTAATTTTTGTCAAGCTCGATTTCTGTTCTCCCGTTGATACGAAAAACAATCTCTCGCGATGAATGAACTTGACTCAGGCTGACAGAAAACTTTTCACTACCAACGGTTATCTAAATGTTTTTTTCCTTATTTACTGTTAATATCTTGCATTTATTGTAAATATGATTTAGGACTATTAAATAACAACTTACGTCACATATAGAAATATCTATCAAGAGAAAATACTGAGAGACTTGTCCATGCTCTCACAACGAGTGTAGATTGGACTACTGTAAAAGCCTCCTTCATATGGTGTTCCAGACTATCAGATAAGAAAGTTACAGCGTGTAATAAATGCTAGCGCACGGCTCATCTTCCGCGCACCTAATTACGGTCACATAACACCTATTAAAAAAAACAACTTAAAAATCACTAAAATCTAAGTGATTCTTCTATTGCCTCACAGCAGGTGGGTTTCTTTTTACATTGATTTGTCATTCACTAGCGAGTTTTTGTCTGAGATACAGGTATATTTCTACACAGGACGCCATTCGTTTCTTAAAGACAAAATTAATTACCAGGGAAAAACTCAAATTTCCCACTTTCGACAAAATTTAATTTCAAAACTGTTTGAAAGTATAAGAATAGACTAACGAGCTGTGCACTACTTTGGGATGCGTCGGTGTATAGGGATACAACAAATCTGTAACACTGTTCCGGTCTTCTCGTCGGAGTAAAAGTAATTAAAAGTATGTTACACTACTTGTATGTGCTGAGGGGAAAACCACTAGGAGGGTCCATCTCGCGCTATGGCATTACCTAGCAGAGCTATTTTTAGCAACAATGACTCGACTAACGCTTCTTGCAAATGAAAGGTGTTTAGTTGAAGAAAAAGTCTACAAAAGATAACATTAATCAATTCAAACTCTATCAGATTTCTTACAAAAACAAAACAAAACAAATATTCATTTACAAAAAAGGAGTTGTTTTTAAGTTACGTACTCCGGCCAATGGGTTTGTCTGCTTTGTTGCACATTTATTTTGCTACTGATCTTTAGAAATGAATGAAAAATCTTTTAGTCCCCAAAAATACCGCTTTAGTTAAAAAAACGTAACACGAAAAGCGAATCGACGTGTTCATGGTAGTTAATTGGCGTCACACACACATTTTTGCTTAGTAATAATTCGTCGTCAAAACTAAACAGAAAAACCCAAAACACAATCCAGTTTTCAGGCCATTTTCAGTGTTGGCAAAGTGGTGTTAGTGTGCTTGTACAAAGATGCCAAACAGTCAATCAGAGCTCGTTCTAAAACTAGCTCAGCTTGGTCGGTCGAGGATGGAACACGCATTAGTGCGAGATGAACTCCCCTAGCAATCTTCCTTTGCTGTTTTTTACCTCACCTAAATAAGTTAAAAATAAGTTATCTTTAATGATTGAAAAATATCCTGCTTGGTTAAATCCAATTCAATTGAAAAATGAATGAAAAATTTTAATTAAAAATCTTCCGTGAGTGTAAACGTTATTTGATTTTATATTTGAAGTACTTTCTAAGGGTATTACCACTGATTGGTACGTCATGACATATTAATCAAATTCTTGGCATGATAACAAATACTTGCCGCTTGCCCTTAAGCAAAGCAATGATGAAACCACCACCTTGGCGATTGAGACCATTCTTTCAATAAAAGTGTCATAAATTTATTGAAAAAAAAGGCCGGAATCAATGAAAGCATGTCGAGAACTAATAAATCAATTAGAATTAACTGACAATAATGACATTCTACATCGCAGAATTTCATCTTAGAAATAACACGACACAATTTTGCGCTCACTGTGAAGATAGGGAGTTGTAATGGTGAGACAATTGAGCAGGTTTTCGCTTTGGAAAATGGAGATGCAATGAACTGTTGACACAGACTTGGTGAAGGCTTCAGGGTTCAGTTTTCCTGAGTGCAAAAAGCAATCTCCGCTAACTAGCCTTTCATTTTATCATCAAACAAATTCAACCGGCAAAATTCATCCAGGCTTGCAGTTGAACTGAACAACGAAAAGCAATTTTCAGTCTGGAAAACATTTTTCATAAGTCAATCTGAAGTGGAACTATTATGTGGAACTAAAAAGAAAATATTATATATATCCATTGGTAAGCGAACCAAACGTGCATTCATCCAGGATGGTAAGTCTATAACGTTTCTCAGAAAAACGATCAACATTTCAAATACACACCCAGAAAAGAAAACAGATTACTTTTCGTCGATGTGCGAATCAAAAAGATTTGAATCAACGAGTTGAAAAGATTTTTAATCGAACCAAGATACTTCAAGCCATGAACGCGTCAAGAAATTCTACACAAGCTGAAAACACATGCATCAGTGAAACCGCTAAATATACATCTCTCATAGCAGTAGGGGGATTTGGTATAATTGGCAATGTCTTCATTATTATCCTCGCGGTTAAATTCACCAAGCGAAAGACACTCCATCATTTGATCATCAACATGGCCTTGTCTGATATCTTTGTGGTCATCACTCTCATCTACAGGCAGTTTGGTGCTCCACTGCCAAATAACATCAGCTATTCCTTTGCTACTATTTTTTGCAAATTTTTCGTTCATTTTAAGATTGCAGTGGAATTAGTGACGCTTGTATCTTTGTTGATTATAAGTATTGAGAGATATCGAATAACGAGTCGAAAAGTGTTGCTTGGGCCGCAACCCCTTTCGATGAAGAAACGCGTTGTAATGGTGATGAGTGCATGGCTTGTAAGTATTGTGCTCACAATATATATATTTATACTGTATCGAGCAGAACCGAAAACGCCAGGATCGCGAATCTATAAATGTGTCGTTAAAGAAAGACGCATATATGATATTTTATTTCTCTTCAAGTCAATCTGCGTTGTTTTCATATACTGCTCAGTATTTATACTTAGTATCCTAACTTCTGTGAAACTGTCGAAGCCGCTAGAGATCCAAGGAAGTCTTTCTGATGGACAAAGAAGACTTCGAAAGAAGCACATGGTCAATGCTGTTAGGATGGTTTTGTGTTCTTTGCTACTTTTTTCGTGTT
Organism: Telmatactis stephensoni; assembly: GCA_029948255.1. Taxonomy (NCBI): domain Eukaryota; kingdom Metazoa; phylum Cnidaria; class Anthozoa; order Actiniaria; family Isophelliidae; genus Telmatactis; species Telmatactis stephensoni. The sequence goes on along the minus strand of JALIZF010001317.1, from coordinate 24,790 downwards.
GTTATCTTCCAGACATTGTTGAAGATGTGGTCCAATCTCTTAATCGGAAAGAGGATTCAAAAAAGACCTGTAGCGATGTAATTGTTCATTTTATGCTTCAATTTTCTAAGTTGATCAACTGCTGTTTAAGTCCATCTATCTATATTGTATTTTTGGCCGACTTCCGAGAAGCAGCTCTAAAGGTTCTTACAAAGAAGCCTAGAATATCAACACAAAGTGATTCAGAGTTAACCCAGCGGGAAAACACTCAAGATACGCGACTCTAAATAGTGAGGTCCAGTCACCGCAGTCGTTTGATATGTAAATGGTAAAGAGGACTGATAGAGGTGGACTAGTTGTGCAGCATCAAAAATACTATGCTGTTTGTGGTGGTTGTCACAAATCTCCAGAAAGCGCTACCATTTTTATTACCTGTCCTGTTATTTGCGTGCAAGCCAAATTTTTCCGACTTTTTCTCCTCTTGAAGCACCGATCCAAGGAAATCAATTTAAGAAAAGTACCATATTAAGCCTTTGACGTCATGATCATAACTACCAAGAATGAGATGAGTAACGCGCGACACAGCAATGGCGGACATTATTGTCGTCGTAAAAAATCACAAACTGAAGATGTTTAACAACTCTTTTCGTTATTTCTTTTTACGCAAAAAAATGTTTGATTCTGCCTTGAAAATGATGATAATCCGACTGTCGTCTCAAATATGAGAGCATAAAGAATGTCTCTTCATTTTATGTGCAAATGGCTGGAAGCAATGTGGCTTAATTAGTGGAATTGGTTCATCAGTTGATGATGTGGTCAATGCTCTTGATCATAATATACATGTAAATCAAATGAAACATTTAATGAAGACCGTGCTGCATTTTAATTATCATTTTTTTAATTATTTACTCTTGCTTAATTCAATGTATTCAGTTATATCGTATTTTTTTTGCGGACGGCTCATAAAAGCAGCCGTAAACATGAAAGTTTTTCAACGAAGACTTGACTTTTGCTTCAATGTGATTCAGAAGTGGAAAAAGGAGAGAGAATTCTCAAGATACGCAGCTATAAAAATATGGACTAAGACTTTTTATAAAATATTTGAGATATAACGCGCGCGCTGATCGGCTGGCTACCATGTTTATATCAGAGGACAGAGACATGGCTCGCTCAAAAAGCGTCGAAAATATTTTATAAAAGCAATATAAAACGATCGCTTATGTCTCTGTTCTGTGAAATAAACACTCTGGAAGATGTAGAGCACTCGAAAAGCAAGAGAAACCTTTTCTCTTGCTCTACATCTTCCATGTGTTTATATCACAGAACATGCGCGCGCGTTTTATATTCCTTAAATATAACATACACAGTACTCTAAGATGAAGAAGAAGAACTTTATTTGCACTCTTTGTGGAAATATATACAGAAAATATATATACAAAACATATATTATTTACATGATAGAGAAATATAGTTGGTGAACACAGTTACTTTTGATAGCTAAAAATAAGCTAAAGTAAGGCAAAGTAGCTATGGACATGCAGATCGTTGTTCTATTATGTAGCATAGTGAATGGAGTGAAACCCCTCCACTAACTATAATTGTAGTTAGCTGGCACACACACTAATACACTGGAAAAGAAACACACACAAACACACATACAACTGTAAGGTATATGAGCTTAAGAAGAGGTACATCAGTATATATAGAGACTTAATAGTAATTCATAAGCGATTCAACTAAATTACCTTTAAACACCTTGCGGGACTTTGTATTAAGGTCCTCAGATAATGAATTCCATATTTTCACTCCAAGAAAACGAATGTTGAACTTTCCATAATTTGTTCTAATTTTAGGTAAATAATATGCTTTTTGCTAGCAAGTCTATAGATATTCGATGAGATATTCGAATTCATTTGTAGGGATAAGGGGCATGAACCTTTGCATGTTTATACAATTAAGTTAGTGAATTTTGACCCAGCTGCGAGAGAACTGGAGGTCTATCATTTCTGTAATGAGTCCAGAGTTCGATTCCCGGGCGAGTCATTACATTGTGTATAACTTGTTACGATTTTTGTCTCTCGGCGATTTTTCCTCCATTAGGTAAAATGAATTAACTAGTGAGCTGAGAGAAGTGTTAGGGGAGGACACTCTGCGAGTACTGGAGTAGGACATTGAAATAAATAAGTGTTTTTCATTTTCTCTTTTATCTAATAGAAAGAACGACACTTTTGAAGATTTTTACTGACATGTTTTGGCAGTACGACTGCCATTTTCAGAGTGAGATTATTAAAACGAAAATCAGATAGAATATATATGTCAAAGAGTATTTACATAACAACAAAAGGAAAAGAAAAGTAATGACAATCGTCTTTATTATTAATTATTATTAATCAATTATTGATTAAATATTATTTAGTTTCTTATTTTTTATTATTGTCGCTGCGTTCGGGATTCCACTTGAGTTTTGAACATTTTACGTCAAGAGTGTGTCAATAAAAGGACAGACAACTCAAAAATATATTCAATTTGTTAAATACAATGAAGTGAATCACATGTTGGACACTTGAATGGCTTTTCGATTCATGTTGCTGTTATGCAGACAGACTCTCAAATTATATGATCTGCATCTTTATTTATAACCAACGAAATATATAATATCTTTTTAGTGTAAATAGTTAATACTGTAAATATAATTGTGACATTATTCTGTCTTTTGTCAAATATTTATATTTATGTACATGTATTACCTGGGCGGTGGCCAACTCGAAAGTTTACACTACTTTGGCCACCACACACGTATCAAATGACTTAACCTTGTAACTAATTTCTTATAACTTTTATAAATATTGTAAATGTATTTACCTCATGTAATCTTTATGTACTAATATATGTGTGTGAATCAAAAAAGTCGAAAGTCTAAGTTTAAAGGAACTTGTTAAAAAGTATTTGTGAAAATGATTTGCACATTAGCCTAGCGTCAGTTTGTCTGTAAACGGCGAATTTCGATGAGCAGATATGTGTTTCGACAGTAAGGTGAGCAAGTCATTGCTTCTCAACTTGTCCGTAAGGATATTCAGTCATTGCAATATTTTTCTTTCTGATTTACGCTAAAGCTGCATGTATACACGAGCAAGTTAAGTTTTTCTTCAGTAGCGGATCCAGGATTTTTCCAAGGGGGGGGGGGGGGGGGGAATTCCGTTTCTTAACCCAGCTGTGTATAATAATACATATTCGATGTTTGACAAAAAATGGCTTGAAACCTCCGGGGGGGGGGGGGGGGTCCGTGGACCCCTTCGATCCTCCTGGATCCCCCACAGTCCTTGATAAGTTTCTTTGGCAAGTTTTCTTGTTCGTGTCGACGGATTAAAAAGTTTTCCTTCGCACGTTGTCCTTGTCAAGAAATCCTTGGAGAACAAAGGGGTTTTTCTTGACAAACTTCACTGCGTCCGAAATCACTTTGTAAGACGAAATACTTGTCAAGTTTTCGCTGGTGTCCGTCTACAACAAACGTCTGAGCAAATCTTTGCCTTGACAAGTTTTCCATGACAAAGAAAATCTGGTATAACAATTATCAACAAGGAAATCAGTCTTTATTTATTTAAAGACGGAAAACAATCGTTCAATGTAAAAAAAATAATTATCTCTCAATGTAACAAAAAATCTTTTCTCTCTACTTTAATTTCACTAAAAATGCATCTTGGTCAGTTATTTTAATGATTTCATTTTATCTCCTTGTGAGGTTGTCGACTCGAAAGTGTAATGCTATTTCGACAACCACACACATCACACTTATTTAAAATACAAAAAGCAGGAAATTATATGTATATGTTACTATGTAAATTTGTTTCTCTTTTTGTAAATATTATGTACATAATTGTTGTGTGAATAAATAAAAGTCTAAAAAGTCTAAAGTCTAATTGGGCTATTGCATTTAATATCCGCACTCCCCCTGTTGAGGACATGTTTTCAAAAAATACCCCCTAGTCCCTTGGATTTTCCATTTATTTGATGAATTTTAGACTCTACTCCTTGGATTTCCGTGCATTTTCATGACTTTTAGACCCTACTCCCCTGGATTTTCCTATGGATTTTCAGTGAAGTTGAGGGGGCCCCATGGAATTCCAGTGAGGTTTTAGTACCCCTACTCCCTTGGAATTCCATGTGTCCTCAACAGGGGGAGTGCGGATAAAAAATGCAATAGCCCATTTAGCTTCCGCAAATCTTCCATTGGGCCATCTTTGCTCTCACACTCACTACCTTAAATATTTTGTAAATTTTCATTATCTATGTACACCAGCAAGGTGTGAACTTGCCAAGGAAATCTTGCTTGCATGTGTACTAGCTGTGGCCTAAGTTCCTATCTGTACTAATTCCTATCTATACTAGTGCTCATTTCGAAATGTTTTGGCCTTAATCAAAACTTACAGGGCTCACCGCATTCATCGAAAATGTATCGATTCGATAATGCTCTTCAAAGTGTTGAAGAGTTCAGCAGAGTGTTCTATGTATGAATTCATATTTATTCGAATAATGTTAAGCCGATCTACATGAGGACGTTTTCCTTCACGTTTTTTTTTTCTTAACAAAGAAATCTTGCTCGTGTTCTACGACAAAATTTGCTATAATTTATTTTCAAGAAAAACTTTTCAAGTAAAACTTGATCGTGTAGATGCGGTAACATCAAAGTATTCAGGTCTCAGCGCGCGAAGCAATCGAGATCAGCCTCCTATTTGTAATCATGTACTTCCATTTCTAGTTTTTCGTGTCTACAAATTTTGTCAGGCTCTGGTGTTTTATAAAAGGTAAATATAACTAATATAACGTAAATAGGATTTTAGACTTTTGTCGGCCATTCATTTAGACTTTTTTTCATATCGTTCATTCAAACTTTTCATCGGTCATTCATAATCAAACTTCCTTTGACAGTTCATTAAGACTGTCTTTGTCAGTGTCGATCATTCATTCAGACTTCCTTTGATCATTCATTCAGCTTTTCAAAATATAGCTTCAATCTAAAGAAAAGTTATTGAAAGGCAATAAAAAGTTATTCTATACTGATGTATTCCTTGTTTATTTTGTTTAGAAAGTTCTTTGTCTCATATGTTTTTAGCAGTACTATTTTTGTCTTCACTGAAATGAGCAAGTGCTCGTTTACTGAAGACTAGTTTATTTTTCTCGATGACTTTGAACTGAGCCATTTATGCCAAAAATCGACCAAAAACGAAAACAAAGCAATCTTTACACTTTGGATTATTTCTTTTTGATATTTTACTTGAATATAGTGGTTTAGTTATCTTAGTTTGTTTGGGTCCCAAAGTTTGAAAGCCAATTTTTTCACTTTTCAAAGTAATCCGTAGATGGAGGTTATTAGTCAACTCTGCAATCAAAATTGCAAAGATTTCTTAGCTTATAGTAACATTTGTATGTGTTCTTTTGTATAAATACCACTAGATTTTTACTATATGAGTTATGGGCTGATGTACGCTGAGTTCATGTCACTTAGCTAAGTAAGTCTCTTCGAAACCTAAATGTTCAAAAGCCGGTGAGAGAAATAACAACTTCACAATTAATTCAAACAGTTTCAACAAAGTGGCCTGAGCGTAGACTGTGAGCAGTCCCTCCTTTTCCCTCCAGAATCAGTAACAGCGACCCTCCTTTTCCTCTCCCTTCTCCCCTCCCCTACTAGCCCCCATTCTTCGCTCGTCCAGGTATTCTTGGCGATCGCTGTTACTGATTCTGGAGGGAAAAGGAGGGACTGCTCGCAGTCTACCTGAGCGTGAATCCATTTTGGCTTCATTCTCACTATAGGGAAGTCAGTAAAGAACAACAAAACAAAATAAGTTTAAATAAATGTGATGAGTTTAGTTACTCGTTTATGATTCAATCCTTCAGTTTTGAAAACCGAATCACTTGTTCAGCCTTCAGCTGAAAGCACAGAGTTCGTTGGCGTCTTGTCAGTCTAATGTCTATCATTGTATCATCGGTTTCAATGAAGACCACTCCATTTTACACAAAAACATACTACAGATCCTCATTCTTGAAATGTAAGTAAAACTCTGGAAAAGTCTTCCCATGAGATGAACTGCGTGATGTCAATGATGAAATGTAAGCACTATATTTCTAATTACTTTAATCAGAATCTTGAAGCATATTAGCCACCGTAGTGATGTATTATTTAATTTTGGTATTTTTCAGTTTGTTTTGCCAACTTTCATAATTTGATTTATAGGATAGCTGACCATAGTTAGATATGATAACTTAAATATATTGTATTTTTGCTCATAATTTGATTTTATATGACAGTTAGATATAATAACTTAAATACAACAAAATATATTGGTTTCTTTTTCTTTCTTTCATTTGCTTCCTTGTTTGTTTCTCTGTTTTGTAAATGTTTTTTTTGGGGACGATAAACTGTATCTGTAACACTTACTTCCGATAGGTACATTTTTAGATTCAACTCAATTTAGTATTTTATAACATATTTTATAACATAATTATATTGAATTTTGTTTCTAAATTTCTATCATTATATGTCAGTCGGGATGTCAAATGCTTCCTTTTCATTCTTTGATATTTATTTTTCTCTGCCTCAACCGTTATATAGCTATAATTTGACTTTTAGAACAATTAATATTTGTAACCATAGTGACGAATAAACTATACTTAACTATTGACAGTGTATGGTAAATATCATAAATTAAATGCAGGGGAAATCTATAATGTAGAATTGAAAAACGTGCCCCGAAAAATCAATTTCATGAGATTAAATGTCAATAAAATTTAGTGCAAAAGCGAGAAAATCTCGTACGAAATAGTGCATTGGGGTCTGCTGTAAATTAAATTCCAATATTGGTCAAACAAATGCAACATACCATGTTAAATTTCAACTGTTCTCGGGACTACAAACAGATATTGAGCTGAGCCACTACTAGTATAGTGATTGATTATATTTTATTACTTTCAGAACCCTCAGGACTAAATCAGTTCAAGTTAAATTTATTCTAAAGCAGTTAATTCTTGGTCCCTTGAACATTCTGAAACACCTGCTATACAAACTCCGATTAAAGAGTTTGCTAGTCTGTGTAAGAGACATGCTTGAGAAAAAGATCCTGTAAATTTCTACTTTTTTGCAGAAAAGCAAAACATGAAAAATAGAATATTTGTTATGTATCGATGTATTCAAACAGAAAGTTGGTATTTTCTTCGGTTCGATTTTTAAGCGATATTTTCACGGCACATGCTGGAAACCGGCAAAGACCAAGGTTCAAATATTCACTAAAGAAAAAGTAGGAAATTGAAATACAAATATTATTTTGACAATAATTGCCTTTTGATTTTTAGAAACACTCAGGATCTCTTTCTCTGAAAAAAAACATTTTTTAATCTCTCAAAAAGCGTCCTAACTAGACCTAACTTATAGGAAAATTAATCGAAGAGACCCGGCTGTGAATGTGGTCTTGCGAAAAACAGCTAGTGGTGAAGAGAGTGATTATTATTGTCGATAAAGAGATTCAAACACGCTTGCTTGTGCTTAGATTCTCTCTTCATAATAAACCGTATGTTCTTGTGCCGTGACGGTGAAAAAAAAATCAACATCCGCTTGCGAAATAAACAAATAAAATGTGTCAAGGACATATCGTTGACAGAACGACACCTAACACCTCAGAAGAGACAAAACCATGAAAAGGCTAGGGTGTGTGGAAAGTTTGGAACCAAAGATTATACACTCGTCTTTGCCAGTATTTATGCACATATACCGGCACCGCCAACAAAAACCTAAGTTTTCGTGCTTGAAAACTCTTTTGTAAATTCATGCATGGGATTTATATTTGATTTTACTCCCTTATCGAACCAATATTCTTTAACAGTACTCTGTGCAATTTTTACGCCTAGTGAGAACCTTCACAGCTGCTTCTCGAAAGTCAGCCAAAAATACGACGTAGATAAATGGACTTAAACAAGAGTTGACGACTTTAGGAAAATGAAGCATGAAACGTAAAATTTCGTCGTAGCATGTTTTATTATTAGGTTCCTGTTGTCGATCAAGAGCACCAACCAAATCTTCAATAAAGTCTGGAAGATAGCAACACGAATAAAGTAGCAAAGAACACAACACCATCCTCACAGCACTGACCATGCGCTTCTTCCGAAGTCTTCTTTGTGAGTAAGGGATATTTGTTTGAATCGCTTGCGGCTTCGAGAGTCTCACGGAAGTCAGTATGCCAAGTATTAATATCGAACAGTATATGATAAGAGTGCAAATTGCCTTAAAGACGTATAAGACGCTATACACACGCGCTCCGCGAAAAACACATCGATAGGATTGCGTTGCTGGCGATTTAACTTTTGCTCCATGAATAAAAAATACATAGACTGGGAGCACCATAGACACGAGCCATACACTCAGCACCACCAAAACGCGTTTCGTCAACGAAAGGGCTTGTGGAGGAAGCAAGGCTTGCCGACTAGTTGCTCGATATCTTTCGATACTTATAATCAACAAAGATACAAGAGTTACTAATTCCGATGAGACACGGATAAGTAAAAGAAACTTGCAAAGAATGTTAGCAACGAAGTGATGGATTTTATCAGGTACGGGAGTACCTAGCATCCAGTGTAAGCGGCTGATGACCACAAGAATGTCAGAAACGGCCATATTGATTATCATGTGATGGAGGGTTTTTCGCTTCGTGAATTTAAGAGCAAGTATGATAACGAAGACGTTACATAGTGTACCAACTCCACCCACTCCTATGAGAGATGTATATTTAGCACTTTGACTAATGCATCTGATGCGGCCATCATGTGTGGAATTACCTGACTCGTTCATGGCTCTGGCGTTGATTCGAAAACTCCTAGTTGAAGCAAATCTTCTCGTTGATTCATACACGAATGGAAAGAGATGATTGAAGTATCAGTTGGAGATGATTGTATCTACTCCTGCATTTAATCTGCTCTTTTCTTGATTTGAAAAAGATGATGACTGAGAACTGTTCGATACTTTTTTCTAAAGCTCTTGCTACTAAAAAGCGTTCCATTGTGACTTTAAGGTGCTTTGTTGATTTTGTTTACAATTAAATAATTAATTAAAAGTCTATTCTCTAAAATTCATCGTACTTCTTATTCCCAAAATTGCTTCATTGATCATAATTCATGCATGCATCGGTTTCTTACTTGGATGAAGATTTGAAGGTCATGGAAATATATATCTTTTCATAAAATCAACGGAGACGATGCTTTTTATGGTGTCATAGTTGATTAAAGTCACTTTGTTTTCAAAGGAATCTGTTTCTTTGCCTCCTTTTCTGATAAACAACGTAAAAAAGGAAGTCAGTCTCAAAAACACACGTCAGCGGCGTCTTTCAAAAGCGAAGGGCTTCGAGCAATGGTTTCTCCATTTTTCCGGGTTGTCAGTGCTGATCTTAACTGAACATCTACATCTACATTTATTGAGTCGGTAAAGTCATGATATTACGCGCCACTACTAATTCTATTTATGTTAGTAAACAAACATTGACTGAGGGCAAACTATACGCCCCAATTCCAAATGGATATTGTACAGGAGGGCGGACTCACTGGTTTCAATTTAAAAGAAAGGCCTGAAACGTGATAAAAAACACTCATAACATGTCATAGTGTCATATACTGTGACCATTTGTTGATTTTGTGTGCAGATATTAATAAACAATAAGGTTACATATTACGCGCCACTACTGATTATATTTATGTTAGTAAACAAACATTGACTGAGGGCAAACTATACGCCCCAATTCCAAATGGATATTGTAAAAGAGGGCGGACTCACTGATTTCAATTTAATAAAAGGTAGTAATGAATATATATGCATTTACATGTTTACTGTATTTTGAATGATTTTTCTAAAACCTTTAGAGAAGTATCTAAATACTGAGCAAGTTAGTTCGACTACCGATTTTTCTTCTTCTTTTATGCCGACGTTTTGGACGTCCATCTTCAGGCCAATGATGTCTCCTATGTAAGAAAGAAAGAAAGAAAGAAAGAAAGAAAGAAAGAAAGAAAGAAAGAAAGAAAGAAAGAAAGAAAGAAAGAAAGAAAGAAAGAAAGAAAGAAAGAAAGAAAGAAAAAGAAAAAAGAACAAACGAACGAAAGAACGAAAGAAAGAAAGAAAGAAAGAAAGAAAGAAAGAAAGAAAGAAAGAAAGAAAGAAAGAAAGAAAGAAAAAGAAAAAAGAACAAACGAACGAAAGAAAGAAAGAAAGAAAGAAAGAAAGAAAGAAAGAAAGAAAGAAAGAAAGAAAGAAAGAAAGAAAGGAAGAAAGGAAGAAAGAAAGAAATAAAAACCCTACCTATAATATGATCTTTTGCAAGTATTCTGCTTGAGGTCAAGGTTGTAGCACTCAGGAGCTTTCATCAGATTTACATGCAGATAAACTTCGATAGTAAAGTTAATCAAACGGAGCATAACCGTCGAATACTGTTTGGCTGAGCTCCTCAAATTTAATAATAAGGAATTACTGGTCTCGAGCTTGTTCTTATCCGTTTTTCTATTATTACATTATGATAACGGTCTAAAGGCTTTGCGTAAAGAAAACCCCGATTTACTACAGAAAGTCAATGACTTCGAGAACCTTAAAACCAAAATGACGAATGATGCTAGCGGTAATGAAACAGAAAACAGTTTACTGTTCCTGAGCGATGAGTATTTCTACCATAAAATGGTAGAAAAAAAGAGGTTTCATAATTGACGGTACGGCCCGAGCAAGCGAGTTGAAAATAATGATATTACCGACGATTACTGAACGAACATCACATAATAGATAGGTTTTTGTAAATATATCTTCAGTTACAAACCAACTATATGTACATGATTCATTGTTGGTTTTACGAGTTAAGATATTAGAAACAGTCAAGGCTTTTAGCTGTAGGCAAAACTTTATCAAGAGGAACTCAAACTGCTAAGCTATATCAATTTGAGTTGCCATCATTAGAGTCGTGTATCTTGAGCGCCTTCTTTTTTCGACAGTTCTGGGTCATTTTGTAATGATATTCCAGGTTTTTTCGTGAGAACTTTTACAGCTGCGTCTCGAAAGTCGGACAAAAATACTAGATAAATACATGGACTTAAGCAAGAGTTGATTATTTTAGGAAAATTGGTCATGAAATGTTCAATTTCGTCGCTACAAGTTTGGGATTGCTTTTGGTTTTTCCCAAGACTAGCAATGTCTTGGACGAAGTCTGGAAGATAGCAAAATGAATAAAGAACCAAAGAACACAACACCATCCTCACAGCACTAACCATGCGCTTCTTTCGAAGTCTTCTTTGTGCATCAGGAAGACTTGCTTGGATTTCTTGCGGCTTTGAGAGTCTCACAGAGGTTAGGATACTAAGTATAAGTACTGAGCAGTACATGATAACCGCACAGAAATTTTTAAAGGGGTAAAGCACATGCCACATAAGGTTTTTGTCGAAAAAACATCGATGATTCTTCGTTGATTTGAAGTCTGCTCTAACAGTAATGAGTGCATAGAGTCCAAGCAGCATGGACACAAACCATGCAATCAACACCACCAAAACACGTTTCTTCCTTGAAAGGGCTTGAGGCGCTTGCACTGTTAGTCGACTTGTCACCCGATATCTTTTAATGCTTATAATCAACAAAGTTACAAGAGTAACTAGTTCAGATGAGATAGAGATATGAAGTATGAATTTGCAAAGAATATTGGCAAAGCTGTAGTTGATGTTATTGGGCAGCGGGTTACCGAGGATTTTGTGGAAGAAGGTGATGACCACAAGTACATCAGATACGGCCATGTTGACAATCAAATAATGGAGCATCGTTTGCTTTGTGAATTTAAGAGCAAGTATAATAATGAAAACGTTACCCATTATACCAAATCCGCCCACAGCTGAGAGAGATATATGTTGGGCAGTTTTACTGATGCACGGATCACTATCTTGTGTGAAATTCGCAGACTCGTTCATTGTTCGTTCGTTCCAAACTCGTTTGAAAATCAAGTTGCACAAAATTGAGTACAAACGTTCAACGATAATGAACCACTTTTACCGTATTCGATTTTTTGTCTGTTCAGAAGCAGCCCAATTCCGTTCAGTGGTCGTTTTACTTTTGGTGTTCCGAATAATGAGTTGATATTTAAAAAAAATTCGCTAAGACGAGCAGTCACTACTTGAGCTTTACCACTCTCAGCTGTTCTAAACGAATGAAGATCTAAGAAGGTGCCACTCCGGTAGACTCTGAAAGAATTTCGACCAGCTGTTGATCTTGAGGTCATTCAAAAGTTCATGTAATCCATCTTATTCTTGAGTTGGCGTTCTGCAGCGTGGCACATCTTCAAAGGGATGTTTAAGTTATTCTTCACAAATTGCTCTTGTACCACTACAAGTGACATTCAGATATCTAATGATCTTTCACTTCCTGGTCTAAAGATAGAAATGGAAAAAGGATATGATAAACTTTAATCAATCACCAACAGGTTCCCTTTGTCGGTTATAATTGTCAAAATTGTTAATATTTGTGACATGATCGACGATTTCTCAAAATGTCATCTTTTTGTACACCTTCTTCTACGCTTTTGAGATCTTAGACGATTTTTTCTTTGGATTATAGTTTTAAAAGTAGAGAGCTTAAATTTTGAGAAATAAAGTAAAGGGTTCGACAAGGAATCAGCCTTAAAACTGAAAGGAAACAGGGACTTTGCTAAAAATTATGTCCTGCTCTTGTTATCGCAACAAACAATCAATCAAACAAACAAACAAAGCTTTTTCAGTGAATTTAATATATCTATTTTCCTTTCAAGATCGCGTTCTAAGCTATTCGAAACCTTTCCTTTGGGTTATAATTACAGTACTGTTAAAAGACATTAACAAGACATGAAAACTTAATTGGATTTCCGTAGGGTATTAGAATTAGCAACCCGCTGTTCAATTCATATTAAAGTTCGTCATGGACGCCGAAGCTTGAAGGTCTTCGACACTTTCTGTCTTGAGCTTTTAAGAAGTGTTCCATTTATTTAGTACTTTATATAAGATACCTCGCCCGTTGATTATGATAAATTGAAAGATAAATTGAAAGCTTTATAATCTAGAGTATATTTAGTACTTATCAGTTTTCCCATAAATGCTTGATCATAGTTTATTGTTTTTCAACTCGGATAACTAGATGTTAAGATCATCCGAAGATATAGATAATATCGTTTTATGACAAAATCAGCAAGAAGGATGTTTTGTTCGTGTCATAATTGATTAAAACTTGATTAACCATGTTTCATCGCACATTTGTACTCTAAACACAGTATCATAGCTACAAAGTATACATAATACATACATAAGTATGACGTGAAAATATCACTTTCATGGTGGAAAATCGAGGAAATAAATTATAGACGGATCGATCAAAAGCATGTTTTGAAACCGCAGCAAAGCACTAGACAAGCTTTGTCCAAAACCTATCGTTCAGCTTTCAGTTTTACAAAACTTTAACTCAAATATCAAATCAAATATGTACGAAGTTTTGAAGTAACCAAGATGGAAAGTTCTAAATGATTCACAATCCTACCTTTGCCGAAGAAAAAGTGTTCTTGACGCCTTCGTATAAAAACGTTTTCAGTCAAAAAGTTGTTTGTTGTTTGCCGTAGTCGCGTTGACATGTACAACTAAATGACGAACAAATCCTTTGCAAAATCTTGACTACTTCGCTGTAATATGCCCACAATAGTGTCTTGTCACATAGTAGCTAGTTTCTCTGTAAACGTGAGGTAATATTTTGATCCAAAAGAGTAGGAACCGACTCGAACCCGACGGCATTTTCATTAGCGGTTTATATTTAAATTTTGCCTCGAAAACATCCAATTTGACCAATTCAATTTACTCCGATCCTGTCGTTAGTAGGAAATCTCCTGACTTGTCATACTTAATGGATTCTTCTTATCTTAAAAACGTATATTTTGTAGATCAATCCCAGATTACCGACGTTCAATGAACTTTCTCTGTTGTAAAACAACTCCTTCGCTTTATTGTCTATACATGACGGAAGTGTGTTTTGTTTCAAAAGCGGGAATTTTTCCGTCAACAAAGATAAAAATCGTTTATGTTTCATAGCTAGTAGATGTGAATATAATAAAACAATTACTCCTTCATTCTCGTCGAACACGGCGAATTATGGTGTAAACAAACAAACTTTTTCCTTCTCAACTTAACTAAAAAAAAGCCATCTTGATTTATCAGTTTTTCGGCTTAGTTTTACCCAGCGTCTTGCGCTTTGCGCTTGTAGGAGCTCGGTATCTTAATAGCGGAACTCACATAAAACATTAAAAAAGTTAAAAACAAGGGGAGACAACCAGGCCAAAAATTTGTCATACGTCACCGCGTGCTGTTCGCTGTTCGCTATAATAATTGTTCGTCCCCTTTATATGCGTGCATTGATTGTTTAAACATATGAATGACTTGAAAGCGCGCTCACTCACTACTAGCACGAACTGTAAACCACGGCTTTGAGCGCGCGCCAAAAATAACTAAAAAATCCATGATTTGTAGCTACGATTTATTCTTGGATTGTAGTTGAAAGTAGCCACGCAAAAGGCTGAATTCAAAAAGTACTGTTAGGACTTTCTCTATGGACAGGTCACAATCTTACTAAAGTCTGGCTCTCTAATATAACTGGTATATCGGTTATAATTCGAAAACGGCGTATATCAAAAATTATAATGTAAGAGCTCCCCCAATTGTCTTGACATCCCAAATCAATGAGAGCGCAACCACTGCGAACTCCTTTAATTTACTACAAACATTGTCGCTCTTCGACTAGCAAGAGCTAGTTAGTTTTAATTTATACTAAATTTGAGCTACAAGGCAACCAATGAGAACTCTTTTGCTGCACGTCTTCATGGAGTGACTCGCAACTGGCTCCGTAATAGCATCTCAAATCCCCATAGAAATTCTTAAGAAGTAGTCCCTGCGAACACCTAAACCTCAATTTTTGCACGGACCACTAGGCGGGCTTCGCACTTACATTTGCAAACGATTATTCACCTGAAAAACGATACATTCAGCTGATATTGTCGCCTCAATATTGCCTCTATTCCATATCCATCAGTTATCAAAATGGTCTGTCCATAATTTACTGCAGTCACTCATTTTGAAACGTGTGATTGTGAATTCAATGTCAAATTATGCTGCTTTTCTGATTACTTTTACTCGATTTTTAGAGATACTGTATTACGAAGCTTTTAAAACATGATTCCGGTAAAGAATATGATAAAGAAGATCATGATATTGATACAAATATGACCAAATATGCGCATGTCATTTGTGCGGTGTTCTAGTTCTACTTTGTATGGTGGATGAGGACAATCAAAATGTTTCAAAAATATCAAAATGAATATTGAATATCGAGAACAAAATGGTCGGCAATTATAATAGGGAATACTTACCCTGAGAGAGCAGAGGAATAGGGGAATATTCTGCTAGAATATTAGAATATTCCGCTTCTCCCCCTGGGCTGAATACAAACTGACTTGTTTGAAAATCTATTCTGATCAATGAATTGAATAAGATCAGAGCGATTCATTCATATTCACTGCAATCTGTTGGATTTCGGTAACGGATGAAGATGTATTAAAAGGCCTTTCAAAGTTGTGTACCTTCACCTTCATCATTTTGAGACAAAATCCTCAAAATTTTGAATGAATTCTTAATAATTCTTGATAAATTTATTTACCTGATTTGTACATCAAGATAAGACGTTTCAGTAGCTGATAATAGTGTTTTTTGTTGTTTTGTTTTTAATCAGGAAACAGAATAATTTCTTCATTCAACGGAAGAAAATTTCTGAGAATCGTCGAAGCGTGTCACCTGTGACCCACTTTCTCCATGTTTGTTAGTCATCATGACTAACAAATTATATTTTTTTCGTTCCTTTATTCATAAATATAACCTACTTTTCATTGTAGCTCAACTAGATATACGACTATAGAAAATAACGCATTCACTGGAAAAGCAATAAACCAGTTACAGTGTTCAATAATCAATTTGAACGAATGTAGCGAAATTATGCCCATTTCAAAAGAACTGGGTGGGAGTCCTAAGGCCAGGAAAATAGATTTTCCCTACGAAAATTTCCTCCATACTGTTTGATTTTGAACCAGTACTTTTCTTAAAATAATGACATTTGAAGGTAAACATTACAGTAAATAGCTTGAAAGAATTGGTTGTCATAGCAACACCAGAGCTAGTTTCAGTACAACGCATAAAAAATGGTCATGACTTTATACAATACTACTATAGTACTATAATACTGCCTACTACCCCAAACACTACTATGTGGCTCGTTTAGAGTGATTTTCATCGGACTGTGGAAACAATTAGTAATAGTCAGTGTTTAATAGTGTCTAATAGTTGTATTGCAACAAAAGAAAACAATGGGTGCAGAGTCTATTAGTGTCTATTAGCTTAGTAACTATTTCACAGTCCGGTGAAAATCACTCTAACGAAAGTTATTCCAGATATCCTGTACGAGTTTTCTAGACTATAATCTATAATTTCACGGTTATGTCTTGGTCAACCACAGCCTCGACTGCATGTAATATATTCTTTTCAGTTTGGTAACAGTCCTTGAAAAGGCAAGAAATGCACACAAATGAACCAGGGTGGTGTAAATGAACAAAGCAAATACTTTCGATTTGACAGGTTTGTGTTTTGTTCTGTATATGTAACTAAATATATAGTGTTACGGCAAAAAGGTCTAGTAGACCTTTTTGCTTAAAGACCACTATTATTTTTGAACTTCGGTCGTGCGCTCGAAAATGACAAAACAATAGGTGTCAACAACTGAAAGTCTGCGCGGAATGCTCGCGGAATGTGGTTTTCATTTGTTGGAGCAAAGTCGTATCAAACTTTTCTTGATTTTTCACTAAAACAAAAGAAATGCACATTCTGCACAAGCTTTTTTGTAACCTATTGTTTTATGGAACACGAAGTTGGAAAATAGTGGTAAAGCAATTAAAAAGGTCTAGTGAGTGAGCTTCCTGTGGAAGACGTGTGAGTCGTGACAGAGAGTTCATTTACACCTCCCTGGTTCATTTGGGTGCATTTCTTGCCTATTCACGAGCTGTTACCAAACTGAAGCCGAGGCTGAGTAGATGAGTAGGTCTCGGTTATTGTGAAAACCCTGAAAATCCTAGAAAATTTAGATATTAATGACATATAGCTTCCAATTTTTCTTTTTCTTTTTATTTGTTTATCAATATACTTTTTAAAATTTATCAATTTATCAATATTTAATATCGCACATAAAAATCATCATTTCGGCTGCATGAAAAATTAATTTCTAGCTTTCATTTTTAGCTGCTTTCAATTACAAACCATAGTTTACGAGAGACAAAACACGCCCCCGAAGAAAAAATTTTTTTAAGTGCACGGAGTGGTTAACCAAAATTCTAACTTTTGGGGCATTCATTCAGAAAGTCGTTCAAACCCCGGGATTATATTTTTCTTATTTGCTCTACGACAAAGCTTAGCTATCTACATGTTTCACCTGGGTAAAAAATTGAGCAATTTCATGTCTCGTCTGGCCAAACATATTCTATCCATATTTTATCAAAACCTCAGTATATGTAATTAATTAACCCCCGCGTATTTTACTTTAGAATTAATGAGAAGTGAACATTATACGTAGAATTGGTTCTTATACATTTGAGTTCCGTCTATGAGCAAGTGTAGTTCGACCTCTGATACGAGAGGTCTCGAGTTTAATTCCCCGTCGGATCACCTCACACTTGTTTCGACTTCTTTCCTTTCCGTGTAGCTTTAAATACCCTTAAAACGGAGCAATACTGGAAAGAGGGGGAGGGGAGGGAGGGTAAAGAGCGCACCGTCGGCTTTTTGGGCGACCAGCGTTCAGCTAAGGGAACTACCGATGCTTAGTTCTTAATATCAGTTTATTTAACAAGATTTAAAAATTGTCAGAAAAGTTTTTCCTAAAACTTAGGGAATATTCAAGGTAATTTCGGTCTTGATTCCATTGAGAATTCATTTGCAGCTTTTATTTTTGATTGGCAAGCCTTTGAAAGATAGAAGGAAAAACAACAACAACAACAACAACAAAGAAACTTGTCCAGTAGAGATAATCAGTTGATCATTTTTAAAAGATGAGATCGGTGGTTTTAAATGAAGGTTTTGATAGTGACAACAAACGCAAAAAAAAATTACAAACATTTCAATATTTTACTCAAAGATTTATAAATTTTTGCATAAAATAAATAAGAACTCGTTCAATTTCAATTCACAGTTTTTCTCTTCATTATGTATAAAAAATTCATTTCAAAGTCAACATTTATAAATGAGAATAATGTAGGTACCACACATTATACACAAAGAAAATTTACAAAGCGATAAACAAAGAGAAAAACCGCGCGCACCAAAGATTTGTCACACCGCGTGCCAGCTTGCTGCTCGGCCGCTTTTGCACGGCTAAAATGAAACGTAAGAAAATACGAATATTTTGATAAAACGGCTACGAGACCACCCAGAAAAACCAAGAGAAATTTTGATTTGTAGTGGCTTAAAAATGAATAGGCATTGTTACCTAATCATCTTATGTCGATTTGCCGTGCCTTGTCGACAGTTAAAATATAAAACGGAATTAGTAGCCATGAAATTTGAATTAAAAGTACTTTAGGACTGTCATTACGATCACAATGCCTAATCACCGCAATTCCACTTAAGACATGTAATCCAAATACCATTAAAGGTTAGTTAACTGCTTTTTTCTCTAGATACCAAAGCTGATACCATATGGACGTAAACTGCATCTTCCGGTTTTGAATACTCTAGCAAAGCGAAAGCCAAATGTGCCTATTTCTGTATGAAAGAGAGAAAATGTTACAAAATACAAATCAGTTTAGAGATTTGTTTTCAAAGTCCTTTTTCATTTCTTTATTAAGTCCTTTCATTCGTTCATTTGTTTATTTGTTTGTTTGTGTATTATTATTAGTTTTTAGGCTTTTGTTATTGTTGTTGTTGTTGTTGTTGTTGTTATTGTTGTTGTTGTTGAGACTAAAATGAAAAGATTCACAAAATAAGCTAAGCTACAGAGTACCCGCATGACGCCCGCGCGTCAAGTTATAACTGAATTGGCGGGGGGAAAAAGGACGCAAACTGGTTTTTTGACCTGGAAGTCAAATCTCAAAATCTTTTCACAGTGCATGACAAAAAGTAACAAAAACTAGAAGCAAAAAGACTGATTTACAAAACCACAACTTCGTTGGGTATCATTTTCTAGCACAAGCTTACTTCCCGCCAAGAGAAGTGAAGATTCTACTAGAACAGCTTTGGTGTGGGGGCGTGACGTGGGGCCTTTTTGTTGGACATTTATTTAACTTCCCCTGTTAGGTGTTAAACTCAATGCAAACCACAATATCTAGAGAAAGGTTAATTGGATTTTAAGGTAAAGGTATTAACCGCTTTAACCGACTATCTGTCCAGATGTTAAACTGTAATAAAATATGTAATTATTATTTTTGTTTCATTAACGTATTTGTACCTTTTTTTCTGTTTCTCTTCTATTTTTTTATATTTAAACGTTCTTCCGTTCTTAATCATTTCTCCTGTTCTTTAATAAAGTTCTGCATCTAGATTTGGGGGTTGCTTTTGTATCTATATATCATTTTGCTCCCCTATATTGATAGCACCGTCTTTATTCACGTCCACAATTAAATGTAAAAAGGTTAATTAATTAATTAAGCAGTGTTGTGGTTTGGATTCCATTTCTCGACTGCAACAAAATGTATAAAAGGAAGAAGCCGTCAATCTAGCTACATATTAGTAGATCTCTCATGATGTCGACGTTTGCAGTGTTCTTCGCTTTGTTCGCTGTTCTTGTGGCCGCTCTTCAAGGTATCACATAAAGTTTTGTAAAACAATGAGTCGTGCACTCCTCAGTTGACATGTTGTGGAACTAGCTAGAGTTATAATGTTTTTCTTTTCTTTTCATCCTGTTATTCTAATTTTAGGAGAAGCGGCTCCTCCTGGTAAGATCTAAAATGACATTTCCCTTCTTCGCTGTACTTTTTCTTTCTGTCTGCCTGTCTCTTTGTCTCACTGTCGTTTGTCTGTCTGCCTGTCTGCCTGTCTGCCTGTCTGTCTGTCTGTCTGTCTGTCGTTTGTCTGTTTGTCTTTCGTCTTTCTTTCTTGACTTCTTTCTGTCTTTCTTTTTTTCCTTTCTTTTCTTTCCTTCTTCTTCTGAAAATCTCTTTTTTCTAGTTCATTTTCTATTTCTTTCTTCCTTTTTCACTTCCCTTCCATCTATGTTTATATTTTTCTTCCTTCCATCCATCCTTCCTTCCTTTTTTTCTTTCTTCGATTCTTCCTTCTCTTCTTCCTCCCTTCCTTCCTTCTTTTTAGAATTCTTTGCTCTCTTTTCTTTTCTTTTCTTCTCTTTTACAAGTTTGATGATTTTTCCTTATAAATTTCTAGAACATCCTTTGTGTTCCGAGATGGAAGAGAATACCCCTGACTTGTGTGAGGCTCGGGTTAAAGACGATCCTAGGAACTACTGTGAAGACCACTTCGAGTCTTGCCCGAGAACGTGTATTGGCTGTAAGTGTAGAAATGCAATGTGACTATTATTGTTATTATTGAAGTAAGGAAAGTTAATTAGTGCCAATAGCCAGAATCGAAAAGAGAGAGAGAGAGAGATCAGAGAGAGTGAGGAAGATTTTGAAATCCGTTGCAGATTGCGTCATTTTCAAAATGCTTTTTCTGTTGCCAACTTGATTTTTAGAAAAAAGGTCTCTATACCTTTCTACAGTTACACCTTATACTGCTTTACACCGATATACCTTTCGACGGTTATTAAATCATGTATCAAGCGTTCGAAGGTGCGCCCTCTACCCCCTCTATCCATCAGTGCTACGTTTTACGGGTATTTAAAGCTACATGGAAAGGAAAGGAGTGATGCCTTTACTTTATTTGGCTTTCTCCATAATTATTTACAATGTACAGTAACGTACAATACAGCATAGGAGAAGGGCATAGTTATAGTAAAAGCTAATTACATATGCCCTTTATATTGATATACACTTCGTCATAATAACGGTAAAATGGTATAACGGTAAAGGTAGAAACCATTATACTTGAAACAGTGCGATTGTAGCTAGATATATATGTCCCTATTTATTATAAAATGTTATAGAACGTCGAGAGGCCGCCTTAACCCAGTCGGCTATACCGAAAAGGAGCATGGGTAGCAAAACTTTTTCCTTTGGCTTTTTAGCAAACAAGGTCGAAGAAAGTAAGATGTGAGCTATGTGTTAATCTACATGAACCTCCGTGTAGTTTTACAATTTTAGCAATTTGAGTGAGTCGCGTAGGCTTTGGCCTGATTTTCAGACGACACGGCTCGACTGCTGACCACTTGTCACTTGTAAGGGGAGACAGGTGGTCAGCAGTTGAGCGGTGTCGTCTGAAAATCAGGCAACGCAGGCTTGGGCCTTTGACCAACATTGTTTTTGAAATACATGAATATATCTATAAGCTTTTATCAAGATGAAACTTGCTATAATGTTCCAAAGCTGTACTTGTGATAAAGAACAATTCAAAGATCTTGTATGTGGGATATGAGCTGTATTTCATTAGGGAATTGTGCTTTGGGCTGATTATGGTGATCATGGATTGTTAGTTTTTGTGGCAATGGAACTATGAACCATCCAACCAAAATGGTTTTGCACTGATTCAAAAATGAAGGTTTCTGCGCTGCATGAGACTTTCCTCCACACTATCATTCATGTGCAGACCAATGTCTGCCTGCACACTAGTGTTCGTTCATCATTTCAGCAATCTTGATTATGCCCATAATTCCGGCACTATAATCGATGTAACGACAAACGACGAAAGTCTGTATGGATGCTCGTCGACGTCTAAAGCCTGGTTTACACGGTACGATATGTCGGCCCGATTTTTTGATAAGCTTAATTCGTTCGGGAAAAAGAGAAATCGGCCCGATTCGCATTTGGATTTCTCGTGTCGGGCTGATTGTTTTGAATGAAAATTAAAGGAGTGCTAAAAACAATAAAACTCAAATCGGGTCGACATATCGTACCATATAAACTGGGCTTATAACACAATTATTGCATTCATTTTTACTGCCTTTTTTTCTTTCTTATAGGCAGACGGAAAGAAAGTGAGTATTCAATAGCAACAGACTCCATCAGAACTGACATAACCGTTCTGTTTATATAGCCACTTTCATACCGTGAAGACCGTATGAGTCCCTCAAATTTTGACGATGGTAACGCAAAACTCATATTGTCAGAAAGAGCACATCGAAGCTTTACAACAATCCGAAGTTTGGTGTTAATCGGATCACTATTGATGAATTGACAGCCATTCAAAAATGCTAGAATTTACAAAGAAATCTTGGTATAGGTCCGGACTCTTTGTGTACACTGGGTCCGGACACCATACATTTCTTTGTAAAATCTAGCACGTTTGAACTGCTGTATCTCTTTCAATGTATATCCGATTAACATCAAACCTCGGGATTATATACAGCTCGATTTGCTCTTTCTGACTACGTAAGTTTTGTGTTGTCATCATCAAAGTTTAAGGGATTCGTACCCAGTCTTCACGGTATGAAAGTGGCTAATAGACCGCTCCCGAACTCGAATGACCAAACACAAAACAACAGATTGGTGGATAAATACAGTTAATGTATAGATTTATCCCCCCAGCATTGACTCGAATCTGTATTGTTTCGTGATCAGTCATACGAAATCGGGTGAAAAGTCTATTCATTTGTTTGTGAGTGTCTATTCCTGGGTTTCATATGACGTCATTTTTAATCTAGTTGGGACTTTCATCAGCTGATGAAAAGTTTTCAACAGAAATCGAAATTCACTGGTTGAGACAAAGTAGCACATGGTGGTCAAACACTGACCACCATTTGAAGTAGATAATGAGATTCAACAGCTGTTTGAAACCCAGCAATTGACTTTAATGTTTAGCGCGTATCCCCGATATACGATATATACAAAGCTTGCATTTACTTTTACCAACATATATAAGGAATTTAAAAGACTACTTTTTTTAATTATTACATGACAATTTCGCGACATATTATTTCGCAATTTTTATTTCGCAAGAAAGTCAAGTTCCCTCAGTCAATTCAAAAGAGGACTTGACAATTTTTATTCAAAATCGGATTCCCACACGGCAAACATGTAAACCAGTTTTTATTTATCTTTTCTGTAAATATATATGCTGATGTTTTACCGTGTCAAAATAAAGTTGTGTCTGTCTGTCTGTCTTTTAATGTTAACTGTTATGCGGATCCTCGTTTTGGCTCTATTGCTAACTTTTCTTGTTCTTGCTTTCATTTTGCAGAGCCACCGGCACCCGTAGGTAAGAATCCAAAAATTGATACATTAATAGTCATCTGATTGTGACGTTTTATATTAATTTTTTGGTATTTTAAAATTTCATTTCCAGTTGCTCTGCACAGACTCAGTAATGTACTGCTCATTAGCAGTGCTTGTCTTTTCACTAGTGACATAAGCATAAGCACAAGCAATATACACAGACTCAGTAATGTACTGCTCATTAGCAGTGCTTGTCTTTTCACTAGTGACATAAGCATAAGCACAAGCAACATACACAGACTCAGTAATGTACTGCTCATTAGCAGTGCTTGTCTTTTCACTAGTGACATAAGCATAAGCACAAGCAACATACACAGACTCATGTGATGTACTGCTAATAAACACTGCGTCTTTTCACTTTTCAGTGTGAGCACAGACCACAGTAATGTGTTAATTACGGCGTTAGATACAACAAATAATTGTACTTGTGTAAACAAGGCTTATGACGTCATAAACTGGTGCTTATATATTTCTTATTTTTGAATCTCTTTAAATTAGTTGACTGCGAGGATAAACGTAAAGATTGCCATTTTGTCATGCATTCCTATAACATGGAAATATGCAAAGTCATGCCAACTTATGCCAGAGAGTACTGCAAAAGTTATTGTGGCTGTAAGTTAACAATTTACTTATTGAACATTTGGATACTAAGTAGGGTTTGGTGCTTGACCAGGCTCTTGATTCAAAAAGCATGCGTAACTTAAAGTACCCGTTACAGTCATATAATGTGTAACTTATTTTTTTCGCCCGTTTTTTACTCGTGGATTGCAATCCGCGAGTTAACGTCTTAACCGGAAGTGTCACTCACTTACTCACTCACTCACTCACTCACTCACTCACTCACTCACTCACTCACTCACCCATTCAGTCAGTCAGTCAGTCACTCGCTCGCTCGCTCACTCGAGTATCATAGTAAACTTCCGGTGCCTCAAACGATAGTTATCTGACTTTCTGTCCTCCCTTGCGCACGAACACTTCCGATCTTGCAAGCAATCCCGTGAAATAATATTTATACCAGAAAAACGAGTTGGTCTCATGAAAACGGTTTGGTAGGTCGAGGGAACGATGCATATGTAACATATTTTCTTGGCGCGTTTTTAATCAATTTATTTAAAAGGGTATACACTCCACAAATTTAAACCGATAACGCTTTCTACTGGATTAATCGTTATTCGCTTGATAAAGATTTCAATATGCAACGAATAAATAGAGGATATTACACGGTGGCACGAAGATATGAAGTTTCTCTTGGAGTGATGAAAAATATTTCTTTTTTATTATATAGACAGGAGTGTTTTACTGGGGAATTTATTTACCAAACGACTGCACAAAAACGGAAATGACGTCATCGATATTTTCCCTAGTGATTATTTATAAACCCACGGCGCATCGAGCACCGT
>JALIZF010001310.1:0-237877 GCA_029948255.1 Telmatactis stephensoni | reverse complement strand
ACCAGACTAAAGTCTCCATTGGGAATTTGGTCAATAGGCTACCAAAAATCCAGACAGAGGCGGAATTTTCAGTACAATCTCTGTACACTTTGCTGGCTTCCCGGTAGCCTAATGACCAAATCCCAATCAAGATTTTAGTCTGGCGGGACGCGTAATTATGTGCACAGTGGTAATGTGATAGGAGACGTAGAGTGTAAGAAAGACTATGTAGCTTAGGAACACAAGGTGAAGCAAAGTGTTTCTCTTGCTTTTTGAGTGCTCTACATTTTCCAGCAAGTTTACATCACAGAACAGAGACATGAGCAATCAATTGCTTTTTATAAGTAAATTGGCAGAGATAAGCTTGAGAGAGGTGCCTGAGAGAGTTGTGCAAGTTGTGCTGACTGCACACAGCAGTGAGGTAAAATAGATACCCTGTTTCAGAGAGTGATTACGCTTTTATAGATCCTGTTCGAGAGTAAAAATACCCTGTTTGATGGCACATACCTGTATAGCCAATATTTCCCCCAGCTGGTGCCACAGTAACAGGGGCAGATTTAGGGGAGGGGTACAGGGGGTGCACACCCTCTCCTGAGATGACTTTGGACCCTTTTCTTCTATATATTTTCCCAAAATATCCTCTGGATAGTAGTTTCCAATTTTTATAACGCTGCCCCTCCCCCAAAAAAAATCCTTGATGCACCCCTCCCTGAAGAAAATCCTGGATCCGCCTCTGAGTAATGACAGTAATATTGATTGAAATGTTTCCTTATGTTTTTAGGCCATCCGTGAGCTACGGAAATTAAATGGTTTAACCCCTAAAATGTCCTTCAGTTTTCTCAAGTATTCTCAGTCCAACCAGTGTATGAGCACAGACGATACTTCAGTTAGTTATGCTGCTGGTGTTCTTCTAATGTCATGAGGAAAGGTCTCTTTAGAAACAAAGTTAGCTTCAAATTATTTTAAAGAATATTAAGCTAGCAATACATGCTGCATTTTTTCTCACACCTGCAACACAATTTTGTTAGATTTTTCAGTGCATATTTGGCAACTAAGATGTATCCTCAACATGTTGCTGCAGAAATGTGAGCCTTTTTCTGCAACATGCTAGTAAAACCATGTTGAATTAGGGTTTACACGGTCATGGAAAAGTCATGAAATATAGCAAAAACAAAATACTAAGGTCATGGAAACATTATAGAATTTTAAATTTTCACCCAAAATGTTTTCAGGTTAAGGTTAGAAATGAGGATATTTTGAAATTTTATGCCAAGCACAAAAAACTCTGGCCTAGCTGTCGGCCTCACAACTTGTCAATTTTGAGATCATGGAATTGAACCAAAAGTTATGAAAAAGACATAGAAATATCATAGAATTTTGTTTCCCAGTTTTTTGTGGAACCCCATGAATGTTGCCAGAGTGATGATAGATGCTGCCATTTTTCTCTTCAACAAAATGTTAAATTGCATTGCCAGCACTTGAAAAAATTGCAATGTGTATTGCTGGCTTTAGACTTGCTTATGAATTATGCTTTTCTGAACTCTCTGTACTATAATATTGTGTTATCATGTGTGCCATATATATAGTATTTGTTCTATTTTACTTTTGGCTGTCAATGTTGTTGGTTCTTGTGAATATTAGATGGAGCCAGGGAGTATGCAATGAGGAAGGTTAACTTTAATGTAAAGAAGTTATGAATATCGATGATCTATCAATAATGACTGACAGAACTGATGACTGGGAGCTGAGCTGTATATTCTTGCTGCTTTATCTAAGAAAGTGAAGATCTAGTCATTTGATATTTTTTCTAAAAAGACAAGTTCCTCTCCAGTATCTATTTAAAAGAGAACTGTACAACACTAAATATACATTTGAACAGTATTCCACAGTCCCTTTGTCCAAGTGTTAGGGGTGATCGGCAGACCTTTTAGAGTTAAAAAATGTCCTGTATACCTTTTGGGGCTCTGTCTCAATAAATTATCAGTTATGTATCACAACTCCATACCTTTTAGGGTCAAATCGTTGGACAAACATGACAGAACAAGAAAGATTATGTCCAGTCACTGATTAAGCGATATCAGTACAATCACAGCTTAACAAACTATTCATTCTCTTTTGATAAAGACCTCAATTTTCAGCATGTTTCATACCTTTTAGGGGTTGAAATCAACATGGCACCAACAGCTCATTTGATTTATGCATTATCATTTGGTGGTTGTTTTCAAAACTGACTGCTGATCTCTCCTACCACTTTGACAAAGGAGTACCCCACCCCCACCCCGGACATCATTACACCTTTGTTATCACAATTTCAAAAGCTTTTCTTCAGAATTTCGATTCCATTTTTAGGTAAATGTATTGAAGAATTATAGCTTTGTGATTATTTAAGTAGGGGGAATGAAATTAACTTAAATTTCTCTCAATTCATCAAAAGCTGCAAATTGGATATATTTATAGCATCTAGTCTAAATTCCAAATTCAAATAAATGCTTGTGGAAAATTCTTTTCTCTAATAAAAGCAAATGAGTGGCAAAAATATTCAATTTGAGGCTTTTGATGCATTGCCACAAGTTGAATGTTCTTAATTCTGTGAGCTCAAGTGTAGCAAGTTATTCAGAGCAGGGAGGTTTAGAAAGTCTCACTCAGTGGCAATCACCAAGGTTTTTTGAGCTGGTGGATAAGGTGGTGGATTGAGAGGAATATGTGGAATAGTACTAGAATTATCTAGCCTTGGGTGGGGACTCCTATATATGGAGGGATGGGGATGCTCATCTTATCCAGGTAGGCGTGGCAACACATGATTTTACTCCTATAAGGTATGACAAGCATCCCCTCCCTTATCCAACTGGATACCCCTCCTGGACTGGGCTTGATGAAGTCATGATTGCCAAGTCAATCTGACAGTAGTGCATGTATTTGCTGGGGTGAAATTTTGACTTGGTATAATGGGATGATTATAGGATACTAGGAAATAGATATGCAGTTATTTAGCTTCTGATGCAAACCAAAGATCTAATGCCATTGCCTCATTAGAAGCACAAATTCATTTTTAGACTTTTTTCCTTCTCTCATTCACTCCTTCATGGAAATCCTTTGTGAAAAAAGCAACAGAAAGGACTGATATGTATCTTCCCTTTTCTCCTCTTCTCCCTTTTCCCACTTGGCCTATCAATAAAAGGGGTTTTCATTTAAAATCAGTGTCCTGTCAATAAAGACTGTTCCAGCTGAAACACTGAAGATTATTCTCAAATTTTTAACTACCAGGGTGTCAAATGGTCCCCTCAAAGTCAGTCTTGCAAAATTTCAAATTTTCAATCTCATTTTTCAGAAAAAAATCTCAGTATCGAATTTTGAAAACAATGGGAATGCTTGTAAAATCTTTGATCTCTGGCTCACAAGAAAATATACCTCATCTATGGTCTTGCAAGTCTCACTTTGACCATTCAACACTCCTAAGTTTTTCTGGCCATTAAAAACAATTATGAAGAGCTGGAAAACAAAACACTGGCAATATTATTAGTGATTGTTGTAACGTATACGAAGGTATTTCTTTGTAAAGCCCATTGCATATTTACTTATGCTAAACCCCAATTGTAAAAGAGTGGAGTCTGAATCAATTCTGCATGACAATTTGTAGTTGGTAGTCTGTTTCAGAAAAGAGGTCAACATGGATGGGTATAGTGTTTCAAAACTGTTCATTTCCCTACCTTAAGTTATTCCTTTGATTGTAAAAGAATGAGGTTCTGTAAATTCTGGGCCCAGTTTTTGACAGGCCATTTGCACTAACCAAGAATCCAAGCAAACCATTCTTATTCACTCAGGATTAACACTTATTGCCTTCCCAACAACTGGGCCCAGTTCTCGACGTGTAATACACAATTTTTCAAGTGTTTCAAATGTCACATCAGTCCAGGGATTGTCAATAATATACAGTGTTCAATTTTTGATATTGTTGCATCAGAAATAAAGGAATTGAAATTTTGTATTTTGTGTTTTGTCATCATTGGTCAGCAGTGCCAACATAAATTTCCAAACAAATCACTGCAACTACATTTAAATACATGTAAGAAACATCAGACATTTATCATAATACCACATTTTCAAAAGCCCATACAAGTTTAATCTGCTCTAAATAACATTTTGGTAACTTGCCGTTGTGAATTCGTCTGCTCTAGAGGCAACTTATCATTACCAGTGCATAAACAACCTCTAGAGATCAGCTACATTTTGTGCTATAATTTTTAACTACAGTCTTTATACATGTTAAAAAAGTTTTTACCACAATACTATTAGTTTTTCTAAAACAGGATTTTGTTCTATCATGATAGCATTACAGTAAATCAATTTTAAAATCAAATATTAAGGCTTCAACGTTCACTAAGCCTTTTTGACAGCTTAATTTTTGAAGCTAAAATTGAATGAACAGAAGGTAATTGAGCTATTACACAAAGCACAACAGTAACACCTCAAACTATTAATAACAAACCCCAAGGGATAAATAATCAGCATTTTATTATTGCCACATACATCTACTAAAGCTGCAAGTCAACAAGCAGCAAGTAGTAGTCATAGGAGGTAATTTGTTTGACCTTATGTCTATTCAGTTATTTTTTAAATTCCTTTTATTCATCTTACAAAAATTCACACTACTTCTAATGATAAATGTTTCAAAGTGAGTGGCAGTAAGTGACATGCATGCAAATGAATGGACTCTATTTATACTTGCATACACTGCCGTAGACCTTGCATGTTGGAAGATACAATCTGATATTGGGAACATCTCCTGAGAGTTCTCATTCTGGACTTATTACGTTTTGGAACAACATTAAAATAATTTGGTTAATTAACAGGCAAGTTCATAGCGACACAATGAGAACTCTAAGGAGACAATTAGATTCTTTTCTTCTGCCAGTTATCCACTGTTGAGTAGTATGTTTTAGAAACCACAAATAAAGAGGAAGCTGACATTGAATCAATAGTCTTTATGTTCTAATTTGTCAAAGTCTGAGTTATTACTAACAGCACCCTCCACCACCTCCACTTTTGACAGGTGTGCTGGAGTTAATTTTGACGTTACTACCAGGTCCTTGGGGTGAAGGCGAGGGGCCCATACGGTTCTTTATTTCTGCTGCCATTGTCATGAAAGCTTGTTCAACATTTGTGGCATTCTTTGCACTTGTTTCGAGGAATGGTACACCAAGTGATTCAGCATATTCCTGTTTAAAACATACAAAGGATGCAGTTAATAAAAAGTGGAATCTTTGTATTCATCGATGAATACACACAAATGGTAAATTTACTATAATTTTCATTGCAACTTAGGCAAAATTAGTTCTCTAAACATTTGTGGCACAAATCATTTTACATTTGTTTTATTGCAACTCCAGAACATGTTACTACATTAGTATTATAAATGGTAAAATTTTGTGAAAACTGTATTATTCACCCTTAGGGGCAATCTCTGATGTTTATAAACCAGCACATTAGGAAAGATGCCCTGGGTAACTGCCCTGTAAAAACCATTTCCAAGCACAAATTTAATCCAATGCTCTGGCCTGAGTTCCTAATTAGCGCTAATCCAGGATTAATTCTAAAGAAAAGAGATGGAGTTTGGAAAGGTTTTCCCTGGACTTTGTGTGGCCCATGATAATGGAAGAATTTCCTGCGGATCTAATTTATTGTTGTAGTCATGTAGCTATTTCAGCTGCACTGAGGGGCAAAAATGAAGAAAGGTATCTCTTAATCTCTTGAGGAAAATTTATGATAATCTTGAGACATATCAGATAAATACTGTCACCAATTAGTTTTAATTTAGTAATGCCAAAAACTGCCTTTATTATCTGACATGTTGGTAAACACATCGCTAATTGGATTAAATCCGTGCTCAGAAGTAATCTTAATAAAGGAGTTTCCCATGGCATCCCTTCTTCCCTTTCCCCTAATTCCCTTTATCCCTGAGGTTGTATTATTTTGATATTTTACAAAGTTATCAACATCTTCACCCAATGCAAACTGGCAAAGTCCTTGAAACAAAGAGACAGAGTTGTGCTTCATCAGTGTAACAGAGTCACCAATATCTTTTTGGGAATCGTAATTGGGGTTATCTATTCAATTGTGAAGTGGTGATTCATGATATCCAAGTCAAATCTTTTTACTTGTGCATGAAATCAGTTTTACTTAAGGGTGACTGTGAAAAGGCCAATTTTTTTCAGGAATGAATTCTGTGAAGGGGTATAGGGGAACCTTGTATAAAGATGATGTGAGGGAGAAGACTTAGTGCTCAACATGAAAAGGAGTTTGTCTGTTCGTCCAGAACTGAAATAACTAGGTTTATCTAATAAATTAGTTTTTCAAGTGTCAGGACTGCTTAAATGACAAAACTTCACTTTGTAGGATGGTTCAAATATTCATAATTAATATCAAAATAATAATCTTAATCTTATGGATAATCCTATAAAGCCAAACATAAAATTTCTTGGTGCAGAGAATAGTAGATGCCTAACCATAAATGTAGAAAAGTAGGAATACCAGTAAAAAAGTAGAATTGCAATACGAATAAATGGTATAACGTAATTATGCCTTATGGAAATTAATCAACTTTAGCAATGCTGTTTACCATCAAGTACTGGTACTTGACACAATTGATACAATGTAATAGTACACCTCAAACGGTACAATAACAAGTACTTTTTTATCATACATTTTTAAGGTACTACACTGTATTTAAGCAATATAAAACATGCACGTATGTCTCTGTACTGTGATATATCAGGACATAAGCGATCGTTTTATATTGCTTTTATAAAATATTTTCAATGTTTTTTTGAGTAAGCCATGTCTCTGTCCTTTGATATAAACATGGTAGCCAGTCAATCAGTGCACTCGTTATATCTCAAATATTTTATAATGTACAATCAATACTGATTATAATAAACAGGTATAAGGCTGTGCTCTAACAGTGCCTTGGTGCCTGATGTGACCAACATTTGGTCTCAGGCTGAAAATAAAATACAGTATGGTAAAGCACAGACTCGAGCACAATTATACAGATTACATCATAGAAGACATGTATTGTACCTTTGCAGTTGTAAAGTCTACAACTTTCTTTGTCGTCAGGTCACACTTGTTTCCAACAAGGAGTTTATTGACATTTTCACAAGCATAACGGTCAATCTCTTGTAGCCACTGTTTGACATTATTAAATGATTCCTGTTGTGGTCAAAACAAAATGTCTCTAGTTTAGTGCTTGTTTATAATAATAAAATATCAATGTTATTTATAGGAAATATGATTAATCAGCAACATGCTGTTGCTGTGGTTTAATGGTGGTATATTACACTGAAGAAGTAGATAAAGACAAAGTACACAGTTTAAAAAACAAATTAATTCATTAATATCTTCTGAGCCCATTGCAACTATTGCTAGAGAGAAGAAAAAGACAAAAACTCTTCATTCATCTGACATTATTTGAATCTGTAAATACAACATTCACATTAAACAGCAACTTAAAGAGACACTGTTCAAAGTGTCAAAATGTACACTGGAAAACACTCAGCACTCGTGTTTAAACAAAATTGATTAGATCAGCTACCCGAATTTCAGCACTATCGGTACATTTTTAAGGCCTTAGCTGTTCGTGTATAAATACCAGTGTTATATATAAGAATGTTAATGCTGTTAGATAATAATGACGTTGCTGATTCAATTGTTTAATCATAATTTGTACTGACCTGGTCGGTCACATCGTACACTACGATGATACCGTGAGCGCCTCGATAATAACTAGATGTTATAGTCCTAAACCTTTCTTGACCGGCCGTATCCCACTTTAAACACAAACCAGAAAAGAAAATGAGACCCCAAAAGGCAAAACGTCGTATCAATGAGTAATTGATAAATATCTTTGGACAAAGCATTGCAAATACAAGACGTCACATTTATAAGAATAAATTATGCAATTTCTTCAAGAAAAATATAGCTTTAATATCTGATTAACAGTAAAAGTCCTTACGATTTGTAGTTTTATAGTTTTGCCATCCAACTCTATGGTTCGGATTTTCTGTTGGTGCAAAATGAAACCATTTTGACTTTAGGAAGTGTCGAGTTCAAAGTACTCTTGGCTGATGCCACCAAGTAAAATATCGCAGTAAAAATCATCAAAATTTGGGATTACTTTTAATACTTACAAAATCAACGCCGATTGTGCTGATGTAGCTTTCTGTGTACGTATCATCCTAAGGTTGAAAATTGTGCAAAAGTAAATAAGGATTATAATAGGAATTATGGTTTCCAGCGAGTTATTAGGCAATACTTGCACTGAAGTTCTCATGGGACGACGAACAAGAACTCTTGCTTACCGCAAAACGAAGCAACAAGCACGACTTTCCAACGCCTGAATCGCCAATGAGTAGAAGCTTGAACAGGTAATCACTGTCGAGAGAAGAAAGAAAATTTATCTCCTATCAAACATAACCCGTAGATTGGAGCTATCGTTCAACTGCTCAGAGTTCTCCATCAAAACTTGGCCACAGGAAAGCACCAAATACGCCATATTTTCAACTTACTATTCGGGGTTCATAGTTGACATGTTAAGGTATAACCCACTCCTTTATGTATGAAGCAAAATTCGCTTTCTCCTCAACTTAAATCTGCTAGAAAAGATGTTAAAATGCCGGTGTTTCGGCCAATTTCTCGAGAAAGAGGAAGCGAGTTGGTCAGTCAGCTAGCTTGGCGTGGTGCTAACAATGCTCCTTAGAGGGGGGATGGGCTAATTCACCCAAACCATGACGTCATCTACAGCAGACGACGTGGCAAAAACTGCGAAATAACAGCGTCGTTTTTCCGATATGATGCCGACATCACACCGGAAAACGAGCATAACGTGGGAGAAATTGATTTGTAAATGCGCAGTTTTGGTTATAAAAATACAAGAGCAGCGAATGCTGTTGTTTACAATAATACAATCTGAAGTTCACATGATCAGGCCAGATCAGGCCATGAAGTCATGCATGTCACGGACCGCAAGGGACTGGTACTAGTCACTATCCCGTTTTCCATTCACCCAAAAAATCCAGTTCTGCACATATTACAACTAATGTTGACGCTACTAAATGCTCCAATCTAAATTGAAACTTTAAAAAGCGCTTTTTAAAAAGATGTGCTGAAGACTGTGTTTGCTTGGCTCCGTGACCGACACTCAGTCCTAAGAGTGCATGACTGACACTCAGTCCTAAGAGTGCATGACTAACACTCAGTACTAGAGCCGAGCATAAAACGCAAATACTGACACGAGACATAATAAAAATGATTTTTATAATAATTCATCGTTTTGCGCTACATGAGGAAAGCACACAAGCTGGAAATTGACGAGGCGCATATATTTTTGCGCGCATATTCTAATTATGCAGCTTACAGCTGTGCGCTTATACAGTCCACCGCGCTTAGCGCGGTTCTATCTGCGGGTCAAAGTGCTAGAAAGGATACGAATTAGATAGAAACAGTGTAAATAGTATCTATGTATACACGAATGAAAAGCCTGTTTACTTACTGTAATTCGTCGTAAAGTAGATCATTTCCTTTACACAGGCAATTCTTTCCATGTGTCATTGTCGGAGGATAGTGAAAACTCCAGGACGTTCCGAAGTCTTTTCTTTTGAATCCTCTTGCATACTAGTGTCTGTTTTATGTAGCTGGCGTCTCATGGCGTATTTATACCGTCATATGTGCCACATAAATTCATAGGATCATACAAGTGGCTATGTCATTTTTGCATTGTTGGACTTGCTTTATTTTTGCTGACTTTGCGCTATTGATGACAAATTAAGGAAATTGTGTAATTTGTTGTGGGATAGACTGCGGAAAAACCGGTCACTATAGTGATAACTGCAAATAAATAAAGTGGCGAATACTGTAAGAATAATTTAGTAAGGGGCTTGTCAGAAATTACCACGGGGAGGAGGTGAGATTTTAAACTGAATGATGAAGATAATGTGACCCTCCCATGGGATTTTGCATTAAATAGCAAAATATTCCCTTTTTCACTGCCCATTTTTCTTGACATTCCCTTTTCACGGGCTCAAAAAGCTATGACCCTTCCCCATTTCCATTTTCCCCACCCCACCCCTGCTAATTTCTAACAAGTCCCTAATTTTAGATAGTTATTCGAAAAATCAAATTTCAGTATAGAAATCACCAAGAACTCACTGAGTAGACTCAGTGATCCAATTTTTCGAGGTTTCGTGTCGAGATCAGCATCTAGACCAGTTTAGTTAGATCTTGCTCAATGTCATCCTCGACTGCGCGTAATAATTCCTTGTCGTTTTGGTAACAGTCCATGAAATGGGAAGAAATGCACATGAATTAACCAGGGTGGTGTAAATGAACAAAGCAAATACATTCGATTTTTACGGGCTTTTACTCAGTGGTACAATGGAGCGCTGATGGAGGGAGAGGATCGGATAAAGAGCGCACTACTTGAAAGATTACTTTCGGGTGAAGGGGCATGGATTAGGAAAAAGAATGGAACCTCAGAACATTTTTATACATTTATATTCATTTATTAAAACAATTACTCAGTAAAGTTACAAACATACCAAATGGTAGCGTTAAGGAAGAAATTAGTCTATATACACATATACAACTATCTAACAATAGCTAATCAATTTGCGGGTTATTTTGAAACAAGTATTCAGCCTGAAAAAAAGAGATAGAAAACAGATATTTAAATAACATATATGCTTTCTTTGATGCTGAGAAAAAGAGATTAAATGAAAAATTAAAATGTTTTTTTAGTAAAGAAGGATACACACATTCCCTTGCAATTTCGCAAGGATCATCATCATCATCATCATTTCATCAACATCACCACTCAGGCATCATCAGACAACATTACAGCGCACTACAGCCATCATTACAAATTCCATTATTGCAAATTGACCTTTGCAAGACGGTTCGTTACTCTAAGACCTCAGCAGCCTGTGTAGTGGCCCACAGGGAAGAGAGAGGGGAAGGGAAGCGCGGAGAGTGGAAGACAAGAATTAAACGAACAAAGAAAAAAAATCCACCACATCTGAACTAGACTTATTCTTCTGAACTGATATTAAAATAAGAAGCAATCATAACCTACCACGAAGTCAATAGGATCTTCAGGTCTTATTTTACAACATTCCACCAGCCCTTGGGTCAGGGTAGGCATCACGTGTTTCATTAGGTAGTTCCTTAAAGGAATAGACTGGTTCTCCAGTAAGTCTTGTTCTTGCTTTTTGACTTCAGTAAGTCGGACGCGCTGATAAAAAGAGAAAATACGAAGAGATCAAGGGAATGATTTACAACAAATTTTTTTAAAGCAGTTTTCAGATTTCGCATGAGTTTGAAATGGACCGCGCGCCGTGCCTAGACCGTGTCAGTGCCGTGTTGTCTATAAAAACATCCGAAATTCCTGCTTTAGCCGTGCCGTGACCGTGCGGTGCCGTTTCACAGTCATACGAAACATGGACATCACGGACGACACTGGCACGGTCATACTACGACTACTACGGCGCGGCCGGTTGAACATTTAAACGAAAATTGATCCCGTTTGAATTACATTCACCCCACCCACCGACCCACACGACATGAGTTGGTGGAGTAGTGGAAGGGCAGACTAGGCCCCGAGCACACAAATAGCTTAAGTAACACAATGAGCAGTGTAACCTCAGGCGCTTACACAACGAAGTGGGTATTGGAAAGAAACCAGTGTCGAGTGTACAAAGATCCATCAATGACTTACCCATTCTTCTTCTCTTCGTGCCCTCAGTGTTGCTTCTTCTGCTTCCATTCGTTCTCGTTCTTCCCTTTCTTTTCTTTCTTGTTCAAGCTGAAACAAAAAAGTTCGCTGAAATCGATGAAGATCTCTACGAAGGTATGTCACAGGGCCCGCTTGTTCGAAAGTGGATTAGCGTTAAACCAGGATTAACTCCGAATGTTTTCGTTAGAGTTAATCCCGGATTAGCGCTAAACGGCTTTCGAACAACCGGGCCCAGGGTAGATTTAGAGTACAGTGGGTGCGCAACCCCCCCCCCCCTCCCCCGCCCCCTCCTGAGCCGATGACTTTTGGCCCTTGTATTCCTCCTCGATACTGTTCCAAAATATTCTCTGGACGGTTTTCGATTTCTACAACTTTACATTGGATGGCAAAAGTGGCATAGTGGTCCATTGATCGCGTATTTACTTCTGTGGCCTGGGTTCAATTCCCTTCTCGGGCCATGAGAGTGTTCTCCTTTTTTCCTTCCTCAGTAAAAATCAAGATGTGAGTTGTATGAGTGTTGTACGTATAGAATATCGAATGTACTGGTAATGTGAGTGTAGAGTGTTGGTCACCAAGAAACCCCTTAAACGCAGTGTCAATTTATATTTAGTGAATCCCTTCCTGAAGGATAACTGGATGTTATAAATGAGTTATAAATGTTCTCTCTTACCCTTTTCTCTGTCTTGATTCTTTCCATTTCTGCTATTTCCTCTGGTGTAGGACCTAAGAAGAAAATCATGGTCAACTCTTTTGGCTTTACCTCCCTTCTCTTTTAATCAAATTTGCCCGAAAACGCCTTCGTGACGTTGAATGAAGGTTATAACCGCTGTTTTTGTTAGCGTAAGCAATATAATCTTTAGTAGGTAAGCTTTCATTAATGTCTTTACCATAGTTACGAGGTTCTCCCATCAGTTTCTTGATCGCGTCCACGGTTTTTGTCATTTTAGCGCTTGAGTCTGTTGAGATATCTGAAAATACATTGTATTAATAGCAAGTTAGTGCCAGTGAATGTACGATGAGCGATCACGTTATTGTTTATCACGCACTAATGAGGAAACAGCTGCAAAATGGTCACTTTCGGTTGACTTTTTCGCTAGCTATCACTAAGAGTAATTAACAGGATGTTTAAGGGGTGGTGCGTGATTCAGAAATCAACAAAAGCTGTGCGCGTTACATTAGAGAGTAGACTATATTTATCAAATAGTTTCAATTCCCACTTTAAATTTTTGTTTGTATCGTAGGGCGAGCACTTAGGTACTTTGATTTTTCCCTTATTTTCTTTAAATTCAGCAATGATTGATATCATGACGTTTCTTGTATCATGCACGTCACTTAGAATTTATGAAAAATCGCTGTGTGTTTGTGTTACCTCAAACACCTTCTAGTAACTGAATTCAGCTATGTTTATGTACCTATATGCTCTGGATGGAACTCGAGCTCGTCAAAGTAATTCAAGACTGTTTCATCCTCTGTATTTAGACTTCGATATTCAGACAAACGTCGCATTAAACCTGGTGACGGAAAAGAATATTAGTTGGACGGGAATATTGGAGGAGTTTTACAACGCTGAGTCAAGTATATATATACGAGGGAACATTGCGTTCCAGACTGAGATACCCTGGAACCCGGAGTAACCTGCCTCATTCTATATAAAAAAGTAAAGCTGTCGTGCTAATAATCCCCGCAAGTACAGCAGGGATTCAGCTTCAACGGGGTCGAACTGAAAACATGTAAAGGTGCCGATGGCTGTCGCTATACAGTCCATCCATGACCCCGGAGCACAGCTCCACACTACCGGCAACTTCATGGCCTACTCTCCCCGAATAGTGGTGTGGCTTCTCTTTAACGTCCCTCCAGTACAGGTCGTGAAGTTTGGGAGACGGGGCCTATGTTTTAACGTCCTTATAAGAGAAGACGTGAAAGTCTAACCAGTTGCAGATGTTAAAGACCCTGAGTGTTTGACCGGCCGGGAATCGAACCCCCGACCTTCCGCAGGAAAGACCGGAGCTCAACCAACTGAGCCAACCGGGCGGCGGTTTTCTATGCTCCACCCAAGTCTATCATAGCGATGTAAGAGACACACCCAAAACACTAGCGGGACAGCATTTACAAAACCTACCTTCTTCTGTATTGTGAGTACCAGCCACTACACTCTCTGGTAGATTCATCACTCTTGCTTTGAGGAAGTCATCAGACGCATCCAATGCTACGATCACCTCTGTAATGATAAACGTCTTTAAGATTACTGCAAGTTTTGAAAACTTAAGTACTATATCAATTTTCTGCAATTCCGCGTGGTAGTAATACTGCTCCGAGTACGTCTTGCGCGAGAGAAGAGGTCGTTTGTAGAGAAAGGTATGGTTGATTATGTTTAGAGCGGTTTTTGTACGACTGGGAAGACGACACGATCACGATGACGGCACGGCACGGTTACAGCAGGAATTTCGAATGACTTTTTAGAACTGAAATGGTCACGACACGGCGCGGTCCGTTTTACACTTAGAGCAGATTTCGTATGAGTGTGAAAATGGCACCGCACGGTCACGGCACGGTTACGGCAAGAATTTCGAATTTTTTTATAGACATCACGGCACTGACACGGCCACGGCACGGCGCGGTCCGTTTCACACTCATACGAAATCTGCTCTATACAAAAATTGCATTGAAGTAGTGTAACTGCACAGAGACTATCCTTCGAATCCTGTGGTGCCTTCAATAAAAGTTTAATTTGCTCTTGTAATTTCCAAGTGTAGCTATTGTTTTAGCTGCCAAGAACAATAGATATGTCTTGTAAATTGCATGTGTTCAAGTTTTACTGTAGTCATCCCTGATTGCAATTGGGTGTATTCTTGGTAGCTGTAACCACACCGTTTATCCATCCAGTATAGGCAACTTTACCTTCATACGTAATCTGCTCTATCAGTGATCTTTTCGCCGCATTTAAGAAAAAAGCTGCGTGCAATTTGCTTGTCCATGACATGTGAAAAACCGAGATAGAAAACTGGTATTTTTGGAGTTGTAATTAAAGACCACTAGTTAAGGTGCCTTTACCTGGCATTGTGAGTTTATCATAACTTAATGGTGAATCCTCCTCGTCATCTTCGCCTTCTTCAGCTACAATACAAGACAGCAAATTAGTACTTGATGGTCCAGGATGAACACTGGGTGCACAATTACTTTTTCACTAGTGATGAATAGAGTTCATCGATGAACTATCTAACATCTCTGTAAACACCTTTCCGAGTGACTATCGCCACTTGAAAACATTGCACTTCAACACGAATGCGGTATCTTCCGCTTGGGTTTTCGAAGCACCATTCCTCCTAAGCAACCTGGGTTCGTACTATTTTGGAGTACCAAAATTCCTTTATTTTCAATTATCCTTTTCCATGACAATTGTCTATTTTCCATGACCAAAATGTAGCTGATACTTTTCGGCAAAACTAGAAAATTTGAATGTGGGTTTTCTGTTGTTTCCCGGCCATGAAACTAGATCACTTTTCATTGTAAAAATAGAAAATCGTAAATCCTGGAATGAAGCTGTCATCTTTTTTCTCGTGACATTTTCCATGACCTTAATCTAAATTTTATAACTTTCAAGGCCTGGAAAATGAAATCATGAAATTCCATGACTTTCCAGGTTCTCCATCTGAGGAGCCTTAGAAGCTCAGCTGGGAGAGCGTCTGATCCGGCAGTTCTCAAGAGGTCACGGGTTCAAATCCCGTCTGGTGCTTGGAATTGTTCCGAGTCCATTTTACTCCATGACTTCTCTATCATCTCTGTAAATTTCTCCTCAAGCCGTGTCTTACGATCTAATGAATCGCTTGAATACTTGAATATGCTTTTATTTTACCTGCGAAAAGTTCCTTAGCTTGTTCATAAGTCTTGGGATATCCATCAAGAATAAATCCCTAATAAAACAAAATTATTCAATAAATTAGAATATTGTTTCTTAAACGTTGGGGTTTTTTTTATTTTCCAAGCTTTCGGCTCGAGCGTTGAGCCATCATTAGGGAATGCATGTTTACATGGTGTAAAAAACCGAACATCATTTGATAGATGTTACCTACATACCAAGATACATATAGGATATTACACGTTGGTGCGAAGATATGAATTTTATTTTCGGGTGGTGAAAACAGTATGTTACGAGCGAGCGACGTGTCGAATGTTCTTTTTATTTTTATTTTTTAGAGAGGTTAAACATCACGTACACGGCAAACGGCAAACGGCAGAGAGGATCACGTGACCTGCTTTTTTCGCGTCTGGCGTTGCTGTTTCAACGCGAGGATGGATCATTTTGCGTTTGCCGTAAACGTGAAAAGTCGCTCTTTCGTTTGAGTACCAAAAGCGCAACGTCAGGTGCGAAATTCGCAGGTCACGAGGTCCTGTTTGCCGTTTGCCGTTTGCCGTGTACGTAATGCTTAATCTCTCTATTATCTAGGTATGAACAAACTGACGGGAAATTATTTTTAGGACGCGCGCGTACATCCGGGACATTTGTTACATATTTTTTTCATATCTTCACTAGTGAAAATATGGAAAATACGAGTGTTTTAGTTTCCCATAAAACACTATTATCCATATAATAAATAAGATTAGAATTTGATTAAATCTATCAGGCACTAAAGTTATTGAATAATTGGACATGATGCACATAAGTTTACCTGATTCTGACAAGGCATTGAATGGAGTTTTTCTCTGTAGAAACGAATAATGTACTGATCCTCATATCGTCCTGGGTAAAAAAAAAACAATAATAGAAGTCCATAACTGATAGCTCATTATACTTATTCATCTGTCTTCTTGTCTTAAAATGTCTAAGATAGTCTGCATAGCTGGCAATTCAGGCTATATCTAAAGTTCCAGACACACAATACACCTATTCTTGCAACAATTTCTGTAACAATGCTTGCATCACAGGGTTTCATTGGTGTGTCCATCCCTGCAACAGTTTGCTGCACACAACAGCTGCAAGTTCAGAATTGAGTTGTCTACTTTTGCAACTTTTTCTATAATGTTGCACACAATATTGCAGAGGTAGACACACTGTGCAACTATGCTGTGCACAATATTGCAAAAAAGTTGCATAATTTGTGCCTTAAGACACCAAAGAATCAGGTTGCTGGCCAATGCATAAAATTTAATTTCAGTACAAGCAGTTCTGCAGCCCCCACCCTTTACACAAACGTTTTCTCTCTTGACATACCATTGTTTTGATCTTTGCTCTCAATCAGTGCTTCAAGTAGTTCTTGGTCTTCCTGTGCTTTGATGTCATCTTCATCATCACCCTCCTGGTCGGCACGAGCTGCACTTTGTTGCTAAGATAACAAAAGGGAATGATGAGAAAGTAACGAGCTGCACTTTGTTGCTAAGATAACAAAAGGGAATGATGAGAAAGTAACAGCCTGTGATGCTTACAAACACATGAGCTGCATTTTGTTGCTAAGAAGACAAAATTACAGCATTTCCCCTGGGCACAAGAACAGATTCTATAAAGATAAAACAAAATGTTTGTACAACAGACTGACAAGAACTCACAACTTACCAATTTTTCAATAGCATCATCAATGACATTTTGTATCTTGATATGATGAAGTTTGTAGTGACTGCACAGCTGTTTGATCACAAGAGTCTTACCAGATGCTGGAGGCCCAAGGATACATGCTCTTATGGGCTACAAAACAGAGGTTAAATTAGCTTCTATTGTACAATAACAAAGAATAAATAACTATAAATTTTTGCTTGATAAGATGCTCATTTGAGCAGTCTCACCAGCAGGCTTGTGACCCTCCTCAGATGAGCATTGCTGAATACCTGTCTGCAATTTTTTAACAGACAAATGACTCAGATGGTTATGCCTACTGAATAACAACAAATTCATGGCAACGATATGAGAAATGCTTGTAATGATTTCTTACCAGAAGGCCTCTTGTTTCTTTATATTCCTTGATCACTTTCTCAATGTTCTCAACCATCCCAGACTGCAGATAGAAGAAAATACATTATCTTCAAAAATTCAGGGGTCAGCAAAGATTAATGTAAAAGTACTTTATTTACCTCAGAAACCCAATTTATAGTCATCCCTTCCTTGATGAATGTTGCTTCCATTCGTAGATTTATCAACAGCATATCAAAGTCAGCTTGCTAAAATGGTAAATACAGTAAAAATGCAAGGCTACAAATAATTTTTTGAAACAGGAATCAGGTCATTTTGTCAGGCAATAGGGATTTAGATCTGACCTGTCAAAATCCAAGCTAAGACTGGCTATAACTTGCAATCTGTCAGATGAATTATTGTTTGGTCAAATGTCAGACCACAGAAATTAATTGCCAGTCAAATTGGGATTTTCATCAGACATTTTTTCCAATGACTGGCATTTTGTCCAATTCAAATTTGGCATTTTTATCAGACATTTTTTCCAATGACTGGTACTTTGCAGCCTTGGGTGCCTTCAGTACCTTGCTGAGAGTCTGGGGAATCTGGTGAATTTAAACAGCTATAGAATTTTATTGATATACAATAAGTAAATACAGTATAACTTACTTCAAGTTCTTTTATGAGTAGGGCCTCTTCTTTGGTGATTTTCTTTATCTTTCCAGTCCCAAGATAAAGACTGATTGCCTGCACATAGGGAAAATGGTTGAATGTAACAAATGAATAGAAGGTACTCCCATATACATGTGATAATATTGGCTAGATATGGCAATGTGCCACTGGTTTGGACCTCTAGTAGCGCATCAAAACTAGTGTCTCTCCCCCATTTCCAGGGAAGGTGTTAAGGTTAAACTGTCCATCCTAGAAAAATTTGAGCACTATTTACCACTCCTAAGCACTGTATCCATGGTTACATTCTCAAAGCATCCTTACCTTAACAATCTCTTCAAGTGTATTCTTAGAATCATCAACAGCTACCATGTATCTA
The DNA here is from genome assembly GCA_029948255.1 of Telmatactis stephensoni. Classification (NCBI taxonomy): domain Eukaryota; kingdom Metazoa; phylum Cnidaria; class Anthozoa; order Actiniaria; family Isophelliidae; genus Telmatactis; species Telmatactis stephensoni. The sequence goes on along the minus strand of JALIZF010001310.1, from coordinate 219,187 downwards.
ACTTTAGGGCGTTGGTCACAGATATTGACCAAAACGGCAGCCAGGTCATCTATATGTATGGTTGGCACAATGTTATCACCAGAACCAAAGCACTGCAAAGCTGTAGCTGAGCCATGCCAAGCTGTCTTGAAGAGAAAGTGAAATATATCTTCCTCTGCACCATAAATTAGGCCTGGAGCTATGACATATGTTACAAACTTAGATTTATTGGTCTTTCCACACTTGATGACGAGCTTTTCTGCACTTATATGGGATTTGAAATTTGGGTGTGCTCGCCGACGTCTGTAGTCATCTTCAGTAAATGGAATCTCTGGATCATCCTACAAAATATAGAAGTTTTATTTATTGACTCCCTCAGGAAGATGCTAAAAGTTAATCTTAGACCTCTTTCTCAAAGTACATGTACCTTGTATTACTTACACTAGCCTAGCTTTTGGGTAGCTGTGCCAAATCATTTAACTATAAGCACTATTCAGTGTTCATAACATTGATCTACACTCCTTGTGAATACTAGCATGGATCAAGTTTGCATACTTACAGGATCAAGCGGTTTGCTGCGTGCCCAGGTCATCACACTTGAAATACAAATAAAGATTTTTAGGTCTTTGAAGTTTTCTAGCTCTGCATGAAGTGCTAAAAGTTGAAACAAGAATATAGATCAGAGTTAGCAAGGAAGTGACTGTCTTTTATTGTCTTATATCCAGCAGATTTTATATAGATGTGGATATGTCATGGTATGGCAGTTACTCTGGCCATGTATTTAATGATTACAACCAAAGCTCCAGTAGAAAAGGTAATAAATGTGTACAGGAGTGTCTATAATGGGATCAAGTTTTACTGTACAGAGCACATTTTGTATGACTGTGCCATATCTAAGCATTGCATTCTGATTGGATGTAAGACAACATCATTGGGCAGTGGGTTCATTAAGGACTGGGCACTGGGCAATTTGACCAGCTATGAACACAACTTTGGGTTTTACCAGACTGTCTCAAGAAACTCCAACCAACCTTCTGATTAAATATCGTGATCTGGTCTTGCCCAGGTATCATAGCCAGATGCCTCCCAGTTTAAAATCTTACACTCATAGTAATGACCCTCCTGAGTGAATACAAACTATAATCTTTGCCAAAAAGAGTTGGTCCGATGTGAAAATGTTAGGGACTCATTATATAATGCACTTTGTGCTTGTATTTGTGCATCCCCGCCCCCCATTATCAATGTTGATGCTTGCTTTAGAGTGTGCTTGACTGAGTTTAAACTGGTAGGTGCACTCCAACATTGAAAAGCGGGAGTGGGGGCAATAAATAACAGGAAAATGCATTGCGCATGCTCTAAAGACAAATTATGCCAACCATTCTGGCAAGGATTGTAGCTGCTTTGAACTCTTGGCTATGTATTATGTATATGAGCTATGGCCATACCAAATTTACCATTCTGTATGCCCCATGCTTATAAACATTTTGCCATAAGACATCAGTTCCAGTGTTACATTAACTACCTGATACAGCCCATGATGCTTCATCTACTTGATCTGGGTCTCCATTAATGTCATAGACAACAATGTCACATTGCAGAATATAAGGCAACAGATCTTCTTTGTTCTTGTACTGCATTATTAAACAAGAAGAAAGAAAGTACTCAATATCTAATTTTAGCAAGTAGCAAAGAAACCATCCTAATATTTGCCAAAGTGTTATAATGACCTTTTTAGAGTGACAGTGGTTATGAGGACTGGGGACACACCTTTGAAAATCTGTATGTGACTATATCAAGGTTTTCTCAAGAGCACACATAGGGCCAAATACAGGTCATATGCATCTTTTGTATTTGCTGTATAAAAAATCAGGCATCAGTAAACTGACTGAGCGACCACTTAGTAATTACCTCAAAGACTTCATCTACCCAGGCAGGTTTAGGTTTTGTAGGGTCCTGTAATGTCCCAACAACCTGATAACAGTCATCCTTAGGTACTTGTGGTGCATTACTTGTAACAGACTCCTCATCATTACCCTCTTCTTCCTCTGCTGTTGCACCCACAAGTGAGCTTGCAAGAATCTTTATTATATGAACAAAGAATTAATATTAACAGCATCTTTTAACAACAATACAGCATATCGCCATGAGACTTTCCACTGTTAGTAGTATAACATCATTAGAGTAGATTTCGTATGACTGTGAAAACAGTACCATGTGGTCACGGCACGGTTACAACAGGAATTTTCAATTTTTTCATGGCCAACATGGCACTGACACACACATGGCATGGTGCAGTCTGTTCCACACATATATGTGTAATATTTGGGGTGGGGAGTACTCCCATATATGGACTATACAAGGATGATCTGCTGAACAGGGTATGGTTTTTTTTGGTTTCTTATTGTGAACTGGGTATCCATTTCCCAATTTCTTGAGTTTCTTGTCATATTCAGAGTATCTATTTTCCATCAACCTTAATCACATCCACAGTATCATCTATCACTAGCTGCATGGCTACAAGAGATCTAATATCAGCTCAAGTATCATTTTGATAGGACATGCAGCAGCACATGGTCTTTATCATCCTTCTTGACATATATAATTATATCCTTTGTCATAAACAGAGTATGGGAATTGGAGTTTTTTTGGTATAAACAGGGTGACTTCAGATAATCACAAGAGTTTCAAGTAGCTCAGTGGTGGAGCATCCGTCTAGATAATCCGAAGGTCGTGGATTCGGTTCCATCCTGGGGCTCAGATTTTTCTGTAATGGTTGATTGTTTGTGTTTTTAACGTGCAGTTATCACTTATCTTAGAAACTTAAAGATATACAGCTTACATTATCTTTTTGTCAAGGATGTGCGGGGCATAAACAGGAAAGTAAGAATGGCACTTTTGAGTACATTAACTGCCCTTTCTTACTTTCATGTATTTGTACATTTTAGCATTGTAATTCTAGTGAACAATTTGAAGTTAAGTTGTTCCCAATCATCAAATGAAGACGATCACGGAATATGAAAACCTGGTGTTCGCAATGTGTACATGGTAGTACACTGATTGAGTGATAACAACAAAATATTGCTTCAGAAAACTAAACATAAAATTAGAAGACATCTTGTCCATCCTTACCTTGCTAATGTTCTTACTCGTATACGCATCAACCTGGTTTACAAAGACTCTAACTCGCTTTTTCTCGCCAAGAGCTGCAGCAACTTCGGCCGCCATTTTGATCAAATTAAAAATTGTGTTACTTGACCAAGTTGCCTGGCAACAGGTTTTTTTGACAGAGGAAGACTGGAACCTCCAAATGAATGAGGGACGACTTCGAACGACAAAATATCGATTGGATTTACTGTTTTATTAAGTATTAAAGTATACAGATTATTTGATCCTTTAAAAGCTCACAACGATTTACTTAGAGCTCTGAAAGATATTCCTTTATAATCAGTGTTCTCTTTTAATTTAGGGATATAAAATTGAAATATTGGTGATCAGGACAGGGTGCACCTGACCCTACCCTATTTCCGAAGAATTATCGATTGGGAGTAGCATTCAGGTAGGGAGCTCAGCTTTTCCAGTTTCGAGGGCTGCCACGAAAACAACTTTGCAAGAAGAAACCTGATCTTTTCACCATGAAGAAATTACTGCTCGGCGGATCTATTGGTGACTTAAAAAATCTCTTTCCTACTAAAATCCACCTCTTGATTTTCATCGGATACATGACTTTATTTATCAACCAAGGTTAGTAATAAAGGAGGCTTACATGCATGACATGATTCAAGTGCAGCTTGGGCGTGAAATAAACTTAAACTCTCACTAAAATTTCGATATCTGTTTTTCCCTTTCTTCAGGTATACTGATAACTGCCTCCAAAGACAGCAACAATCGTTACCACTACAATACAACCACGGTCGTGATGTTCACTGAGGCAGTTAAGCTTGTGGTTGCTTGTGTCCTACAGCTGAAGGAGTAAGTGGACCCTCATTGCACTAGAAACTCAGCATATTTTTTTAACTAAGCACCTTTAAAAGAAGTACAATTTTGTTCCTGTGTTTAGTTAAGCTTAGTACTTATATATTTTTATTTTTTACGTGAATATTTTTGTAGATCAAGCGTTCCAGAGTTTTTAAGTTTGATAAAGGAGCATGTAAAAGGTAAATGTTATATTTGATTTGTTTGTTTAGTGAGCTTTTCAAATTGTAAACTGTAAATGTGTTTCATTGCACGTGGCAAAGTCTTGGACTTACATTTGTAGGTATAAGCCGTTCATTACTACATTTTTTGTTGTTGATTCTTTTTCTAGAGCTGATTGACATCTTTCTATATTAATGTTTGTCCTTGTTTGTAAGCTTTTTTAAATGAAATAATGTTGACACAGATGATAAAGTAGATAGATAGAGTAGATTTTGTATAAGTGTGAAAATGGCATCACAGTCACGACACGGTTATAGCAGGAATTTGAAATGTTGCTATACTGATGTCACGGCACTTACACAACCATTGCACGGGGTGGTCCGTTTTACACTCATATGAAATCTGCTTTATAATGATGATGGTGATGACACTTCTGTTGATGATGATAATGTTTTAGCACTTACAAATATCCGTATGAAATGTGACCAAATGCACATGAAATCCTAATAATAATAATGATAATGAACATTTATATAATATAGTGCCTATCCAAAACCTACTCTAGGCACTTTACAAATTAAAACATATACTGAACATGCATGGTAGACTGTGAGCATAGGATGGCGCCTTGGGCTGCCGCTACACAGTCCATACCATTAACATTAATTTTAAAATACACTACAAATTACTGCACTACAAATTACTGTTTAAAATTACAATCAAAACACAATAGAATAAAAGTTCACTGATGCATGATGGCCGTTGGCTCAGTCAAGCTCATCCGCCCTTTGACAGGTCTTGTTTTTATTCCTGTTGGGTGTCATGCTACCCTCCTCACCAGAAAGAAACTGGTGGAGGATCCGGTTTAGACGCTGACAACCCGTCCATGTGGCAGGTAGTACTGGGTTACATGTTACCAGTAACAGGCTCCAGCCTGACCTGACCTGAAGCCAGGTACTGAACACTAACACAATCATCACTTCACTAAATATTCTAAACAGCCAACTCACTCACCAGCTCGTTTTTGATTTATAAGATAATGGATAATACCTTATATGGAGTATGAAATGCTGTTTAAGATAAAGCAAGAAAGAATGAATCATTGTCAGTTTCCCTAAAGACCTTTGAAGAGACCACACATATGGTGCTCGATATATTCGTTTGTATGCATTGTTATCTATTGTTGAGGGGTAGAATTATGTATTCTAATGTATTCTATCCTTTTGTATTCTATTGTATTGTTCTATAGAATTCAGCATATCTATTGTTTGAACAAAAGAAATTCCGACGGAAAATATATCGTGCATGGTATAAGACCACACCTCTCATAGATCACAATCTTGTCTATATAAGGCTCTATTATTGGAGCCCTGATGAGTTTTTTTTGTATTGTTTAACATCTTATGTATACAGTTGGTCCACTTGTAAATAAAGTTTGGTCACTAAGTAATATGGAAGTGTGAAAGTCCTATACTTTATAAAGCATGCTCAATTTATTTCATTTTTCATACTTTTTCTAGTGCTTATGCTGTACATGATTCCAGCTTTTCTGTACTGCCTATACAATAACTTGGCTTTCGTCAACCTGAGTGCCTATGATCCAACAAGTTATTTTCTGTTGCTTCAATTCCGTGTTGTAGTAACAGGTGTCATCTTCCAGGTGAGACCTTAGTTTTTATTTTTACACTTATTTCAAAAAATGTTTTCGTGGTTCAAAGCAACAAGACAGTGTCAAGCCAAGACCAAAATGAATGCTGGTTTTGTTTGTAATGTATTGAAATGAGACTCGTTTCTATTGAACTAATTACAAAATGTGGGCATTTTCAAGTACTTGTTAGTATACCGCACACAATTATTTTGATAACAAGTCTGATTTGAATACGTTATTGATTATTGCTAGTGCAAGACCAGCATTCATTTCAGGCTTTCCTTGATGCTTGTTGCTTTGAACCATGACAATGTTTTTTTGAAATAAGTGTAAGAGAGCGCCCTCAAGCAATGAATGAAAAATAAATAACTGCTTATTTAAGTGTCCAACGTCTTCTAGCACTTGCACAATAATTTCGGGACATTGTTCTCTCCCACACACTACCAATGCATTCTTATATTCTATGCATACAACTTTCAGCTCACTAGTTCGTTTTTACTGGGTGAGAAAAACTGGAGGACCCTGAGAAGAGAAAAAAAAACCAAGCTAACAAACTCAATCCACATGTGATGCCCCATCTTAGAATCAAACACAGGACCACAGACTGAGGCAAAAGACTGGCCCAATCCTTTGTTTTTCATTTAATATCCCCTTCTTATGTCTACAGTCTGTATTTTTCTCCTTTGATTTTTAGCTTTCACTCTAAAACTTAATGTATTTATCTATTTGTATATTTTCTTTCTTGGCAGATTTTGTTTAGCAAGCAACTTAGTCATGTGCAGTGGTTGTCTCTCATTCTCTTGACAGCAGGTTGTATCATTAAGCAGTTAGGTGTCAGTAGCGGAACAAGTGGAATAAACTTCAAAGTGGACTACAATCTGTTCCTTATCTTAGTCCAAGTTTTTTGCTCCTGTTTTGCTGGTGTTTATAATGAATACCTTTTGAAAGGAAGAAGTGGAGAAGCTCCAATAATGATACAGAATGTTTTCATGTACATTGATTCTATTCTCTTTAATTTGGTGGTATTGACCTATGGGGGCTCAATAAGGGAAGCCTTCACTTCTGAAAGTATTAAGTCAATCCTGACTGTCAAAGTCATTGCCATCATCATCAACAATGCCGCAATTGGCATAGTTACCTCTCTCTTCTTGAAAAAGCTTAACTCCATCCTGAAAACATTTGCCAGTGCTTTGGAATTGGTGTTTACTGCTTTCCTTAGTTGGATTATTTTTGGAATTCCAGTGACCTTGTTAACCTTTGTTGCCCTTGTCATAGTTTCATATGCAATCATTTTATACTCTGGGAACCCTGTGGACAACACTCAAAAGCCCAGTACCACCAGTAAATCAAACACAGGTGTGTAGTGTAGAAGTACTCATACTTTTAGAGCAAATAGAGGAGATTTCATATCAGTGTGAAACGGAACACGCCATGCCGTTACTGTGTCAGTGTCATAATGTCTAAAAACATTCAAAATTCCTGACGTAACCTAGCCATGACCATGCCATGCCATTTTCACAGTTATAGGAAATCCACTCTAGTCACTCACATTAGAACATCAAGTGTGTACACTATATATCCATAAAACTACAAAAAGAAGAAAAGCTAGATGAATGTGTTCTCAAGAACTCACCTTGGTTTTGCAAATACTCAGCTACCTAATTTTACAGTGCTGTGCTTCGAACCATTGCCACTACCACAAAGTTTTTGATTACTTTTTGACATCTTTTTGACAACTTTGAATACCGCTAACCAATTAGATATTGGAGCTTCACTTTGATGTCTCGATAGGTGGAGTTTGTACATCATATCAAGACATCAAAGTCAAGCGCCAATATTTAATTGGTTAGCGGTATTCAAAGTTGTCTAAAAGATGTCAAGAAGTAATCAAAAACTTTGTGGTAGTGGCAATGGTTCGAAGCACAGCACTGTAAATCCCTGTTTCTCTTGTCACAGAGCTCTTAGGAGAAGACATTTTCCTGAGTGACTCTTCTTATAATGAATTTTCATTAAAATTGGGTTTGCACTAATAATTATTTTCCTAGGCTCCAAATTACATCACTAAAATTCCTTAAAGAATACTGCATGTTTTCTCAATATTAGGCTTGACTGCTTAAAAGCAGCTACCATACACAACAGCTTGGACCTGCAGCTAAAGCCAGGCAAAGTTTAAAGAAGTTCTATGCTAGTGTTTTTGAGAAAATAGCAGCTAAATATTTTGACCCAAAAATGATACCCCTTATTTCAAGAAGAGTCACTCAGGGAAATGGATTTGTCAACAGAGCTCTGTGACAGAAACAGTCATTTAAATTTAGATTGGTGATTATTTACAAGATGAAGAGGAACCTTGTCATTGAGTGCTTTACTGATTACTATACAAACTTTGTTCTAAGAATGCACCATGGACATAAATCACAGTCTATTGTGATGTACAGCGATGTACTAAGTTGTCCAATTTATTGAACATTTAATATAGTAACAAAAACTTAAAGCACTTTGATACTTTTGAAAGTAAAGAAAATGGTTAATGTTTTACAGACATATGGAGTGCACAGTAAATGTTTTTAACATGCAAGGTGACACACAGGCAGCCCAGGCTTAGCTCCTGAACATTATTGCTTCGCGGTCGCGTTCAACATGAAAGGTTGTGGGTTCGAATCTCAATAGATTCGCTCAATTTTTTTTATCCTCTATTTTTTTAAACATTGATTCCTTTACACTTATTCATCTCTCTTATCAATAAATTTTAATTTTTAAAGTGGTCTTTTTAATTTAAAGAGAAAAATTAAAAAGACCACTTTAAAAATTAATATTTATTGATAAAAGGGATGTATAAGTGTAAAGGAATCAATGTTTAAAAAAATAGAGGATAAAAAAAAGTTGAGTGAACCATCGAGATTTGAACCCACAACCTTTCATGTTGAAGGCGACCGTGAAGCAAATAATGTTCAGGAGCTGAGCCTGGGCTGCCTGTGGGTGACAGATTGATATTGGAGTTGGAGCAGTTAATTCCCAGTGATAAGCCACTTTGCATGCATGCCAAATTGACAGAGACAGGTCACAAGGGCAGCCCTCAGAAGAAACTGGAAATTTTGTGTTGCATATGACCCAAAAAAAAATGTCCAGTAACAAGATAAGCTTTTCCTGCTGCATACAAGAAATTAAAGTGAGCCTATGTGCATAAAGTTCATTAAAAATTTATCTTGCTATGAATGACTGAGATTTACGCACATAGCCTCAACTTGTTCCTTTGTATATCACAAGTGAAGTGGGCCTTGTTAGCTGGCTATTCATTTCCGTTTCAATTAATGCAACTTACTACAGGGATGAAAGTCACTTGGTTAAGTTTACTGCTGTCTATTTGACCACCTATCTTGTCTCTATTAAAATAGAATACTCTTGTGACTTGCTTTTACTTTAAGCTAATAATCATAGAGACAGTCTGGTAGATATTGTGTTTAAGTCAGATATTGCATCTTGGAACTCTTCAATTTGTTCCTTATTTCTTTTTCTCTTTTCTTTTTCAAAAGAAACTGAAGAATCTCAGAAACCTGAAGAATCTCAGACAGTTTAACGTCTGTATGAAGTTACTATTTGCTTATAATTTTTTCTTGATCTTCTGTGGACAAAGTTTTACAAAAGTGCAATCATACATTTGCATGACATGTTAATCACTGAATATATCATGCAAATTTTGTTGTTGTAACAGTGCAATCCTCAACTTGCACCACCTAATTTTTGCATGAAAAGTTGAAATATTCTAATGGAGGTGTTTTCTTATTTATTTTTAACCAAAATATTTATAAAGTAGGGTTATTTTCAGAGTATTTTAGTTAGTATATAAAAATCCTTCTGGAAGGATGATGGTATTGGTTACAAATGAGTTAGAATAATATGTTATGGAAATTATGATCATGCAATAACAAGTGGTCTTCACCTACATTTTTCAGTATTATTGTGGCACAAAAGTAAACTTAGCTAACTTGACTTCTTATGGAATACTCAGAAACCAATTCTTGGATTGCCACCATTCCCAGGAGAGTGAATAGTCCCCTTCACAGTTCCCTGCGCCATCTTGAAAGGTAGCCACTCCTTTGCATCAAAGTGAGATGAATGGTGAGCTTGCATTGATAGAGATCTGTGAATAATTATTGTCCTAGGTGTTAAAAAAGGTATCTATCATTGCACGCTCACCGTTCATTTTGCTTCGATGCAAAGGCATGGCTATCTTTCAAGATAAAGCAGGGAACTGTGAAGGGGACTATTGAACAAAAGACATGGCAGCCATGCTGGTGGACTTGACAAAAGAAAACCACCACCGTATGGGCTTTTGTTGAATGGTTGCAAACCAAGAATATTCTAGTTTATCAAAAAAAAATATTCGTACAGTTTAAGTAGCATTAGTTTTTTCATAAATCTTGCTGTTGCTGCTTAATTGAGCACATAGTTAAATCGTTTATATATTTGACAATCCCAAATATGGGAGGCAAAAAAGTATGTTTGACTAAAACTGTAGGGGTTTTAAGTGGTGCCCTCACAGGGGCAGATCCAGGATTATCTTCAGGAGGGGGTGCACCATCATATAAAATAGTGGAAACTGCCGAGAGGATATTTTGGAAAATATTGAGAAAAAAGGACTCAAAGTCATCTCAGGAGGGGTGCACAGCCCCTGCACCCCTCCCTTAAATCTGCCACTGCCTTGAAAAGTCAAAGTTTTGGTCAAATTTTGCAGGTCTCAAGGTCTCTCTTTTTTAATCTCAGAGCCTCAAATTTTGAAAACAATGAAAAAATGTCTTGTCACACAGTCTTGCAAAATCTCACCTTGACCATTCAACATCACTGGCTGTGCTATGTTGTTATTGATGTTGTTACATGTATGTGACATTTACAACATGAGCGGCCGTGTTGTATCGGCATATACAATCACAAGCCGAAGGCGAGTGATTGTATAGCCGATACAACACGGACGCGAATGTTGTAAATGACTTAAAATACTCCAACACATATTTGAGTTGTTCCCGGAAAGAAAATCAAAAATATCTTTATTTATCTTAGAGAAAATCGAGGTTAAAGTTGATGTAAATTAGGACGAATCTTTATGAGATATAAAACGCTCGTCACGGTTGCGATTTTCATTGTGTTTGCTTATGAATTATTAATTAGTATTTTAATGTTTTATACAACTAATAGGAACAATCAAAGAAGTGCTCATGAAATAAATGGCCTTAGTGACTTTTGATATGTAGTTTTTTAATCAAATTTTATCAATCAAAAACTTTATTTACATGTCTAAGCTTCTAGCACTGTTCACAGATAGTACACTTTATTGGGCACACCTATTGATATTTTGGCCTAGGAATATCTCACTGACATCACAGGAAAAAATGTAAATTAATTCTCAACTTGGGGTTTCTCAGGGTCTAACCTAGGGATCTATTCTATTTTACTTGGGAAATCTGTGATACCCAAACTTGTAAAAATAGAACAGATTCCCAGGGATTCCGTGGTTAGACCCAGAGAAGCCCCATGTTTGACTCAAGCTGGGAATTGACATTTTTTTCCTGTACACCATGTTTTATTTGAGGAAACACCATGTTTCATTTGAGGAAACTCAAAAAAATCAGAAAGGTTATTAAGCTGTTTTCATGAGCATATATATATCTTCAGTGGGCTCATGATTTAATTTGTGATCAAGTAACAATTCAAGGATTTGATTGTTAGTGTCACTTCCAAAGATATTAGATTTGTGTATAGTTGTACTTCCAGGGTGAATTTCCTTCGAAATACACCCACTACTATTTTTATGGTATGTATTGGTTTCAATTAAATTTTTTCATGGCAGCCATCTTGGATGGATTTCAACAAAAGATTTTCAATAATGCCTGCTATTTATCCCATACATATCAAATATCTTTCAAAGTGACATACCAACACTGAAGTTCAATTCCTAAGGAATTATTCTGCTTGGGTTAAATATCATTGACAAACAGCGTTCATCCATAGAGTACAAATGAACACATAGCACCTCACACACTAGCTACGTGTTGTTAGGGCGTCTAATGGGTAATTGATAGGAGCAGCGACTGTAGAGATGGAGGGGGTTGAATATTCAACTTTAAAGTTGCTGGGCTTTTGAAGTATTGTTTAGTTTAAATTCCATTTTTATACCTTAGCTGGCCATGTCCACCAAGTTATAATTATAAAGAGGTTTATAATTTGTAATTTGTAAACACATTTTTACATAAAAGTTGTAAATGTGATCTAGTTTTGTTATCATCAATAAAGTTGGTCTAGTTGGTCTAAGATAATTCTTTTGTTAAAACTGCAAAGAATGACATTGTATCACTTAATCTTCTCTTGATAAAGACACTGATCATCAAAGGGGTGGATCCAGGATTATCTTCAGGAGGGGGTGCACTGCCTTCAGGAGGGGCTGCATCATCATATAAATTGGAAACTGCAAGAGGATATTTTTGAAAATTTTTGAGAAAAAAGGATTCAAAGTCATCTCAGTCACCCAGTGCACCCCTCCTAAATCTGCCTCTGCATCAGACTGTATGTTTTGGAACAGCTCTCTAGATTTATGCATACCTTTTAGGGCCAACCAGTGACCACCCCTACCACTGATAAAGGAGTATCCCCCTTCCCCCCAGGGAAAGATCACAAAAAACATTTCATACAAAATTTCAAGAGTTGGTAGTGATATATGGTAGTGAAGTCTGGGGTATCGAGGTATCAAAAGACGATCCCGTAGAGTCAGTTCATACAAAATTTTGCAAAATGTTACTTGGAGTTGGAAAGAATGCCACTAATTCAGCGTGCTTAGCCGAACTAGGCCAACTACCAATGAATGTTTATGCTAAACTTAGGTCTATTAAATTCTGGACTAATTTAATTAGGAGCGAAAACAATCAAAAGTTAGCCGCATTGATGCTCAGGGAAACAATTGATTCAAGTAACAATGCACATTGGATCTTTAAACTAAAATCTGTTTTAGATCAATGTGGATTGGGTAACATGTGGGCAGAGATAAATTATAATACTAGTTTCTCAGGGCCCATCGCATTTCGCGCAATTAAAACTAGGCTGATCGATATAGAACTGCAAGTTTGGAATGGGGAACTCTTCAATGATAACAGGAGTATCCCTGGACAAAAAAATAAATTAAGAACCTATCGTCTTGTCAAGTCTGAATACTCTTGGGAAAACTATTTAATTGAAGTTAAAAACTTTGAACATAGAAAAGCTTTCACTAAGTTGAGGATAAGTAACCATGATCTTGAAATTGAAAAGGGTAGATATGTGGGAGGATACAGAAAACCAATGAATGTTTATGCTAAACTTAATGAATGTTTATGCTAAACTTAGGTCTATTAAATTCTGGACTAATTTAATTAGGAGCGAAAACAATCAAAAGTTAGCCGCATTGATGCTCAGGGAAACAATTGATTCAAGTAACAATGCACATTGGATCTTTAAACTAAAATCTGTTTTAGATCAATGTGGATTGGGTAACATGTGGGCAGAGATAAATTATAATACTAGTTTCTCAGGGCCCATCGCATTTCGCGCAATTAAAACTAGGCTGATCGATATAGAACTGCAAGTTTGGAATGGGGAACTCTTCAATGATAACAGGAGTATCCCTGGACAAAAAAATAAATTAAGAACCTATCGTCTTGTCAAGTCTGAATACTCTTGGGAAAACTATTTAATTGAAGTTAAAAACTTTGAACATAGAAAAGCTTTCACTAAGTTGAGGATAAGTAACCATGATCTTGAAATTGAAAAGGGTAGATATGTGGGAGGATACAGAAAACCAATGAATGTTTATGCTAAACTTAATGAATGTTTATGCTAAACTTAGGTCTATTAAATTCTGGACTAATTTAATTAGGAGCGAAAACAATCAAAAGTTAGCCGCATTGATGCTCAGGGAAACAATTGATTCAAGTAACAATGCACATTGGATCTTTAAACTAAAATCTGTTTTAGATCAATGTGGATTGGGTAACATGTGGGCAGAGATAAATTATAATACTAGTTTCTCAGGGCCCATCGCATTTCGCGCAATTAAAACTAGGCTGATCGATATAGAACTGCAAGTTTGGAATGGGGAACTCTTCAATGATAACAGGAGTATCCCTGGACAAAAAAAATAAATTAAGAACCTATCGTCTTGTCAAGTCTGAATACTCTTGGGATTTTTCCTCTCTTCTTTCTTCTCTACATATATTATTACGTTATTGCTGGGAGCGAAGCGAGCAGCAACACTATTCTTGGTGTGGGATTCCTGTGCGATTTATGACGTCACCTTAATATTGATCCACGAACTCGATTTTTATGTACGGTGGTATGTTCAGGTTCATGGCGAACCTTGACGTCACAGGGATTTATTGGGATTCCTGTGCGATTCCATTCGAGAGGTTTTATGTTTCTCGAAGTATATAGCTATTTCAATGAACGGTTGTTGCCGCTGAAAAATGTCCTAAAGGTTAAAGGACCTTTCAACTATTTAAGTTTAACCTAAGCAAACGCGCTGTAGGCTATCTAAGATTAAGGAATGTGTCCAAGTTGTAGAATTTGCAAGCATACAGTGAGTTTCTTATAGTTGTAATAATGTCATCGGTGAAAAAAAATTGCATGATTCCGCTCTCAAAGCTTTAGGCTTTAGGGCTTTTTTCAGCGACAACTGTTAATTGAATTAGCTATATAGAGCTAGGCGGAATCATGAAGGTATATTTTTTCACCGTGACATATTAACCAATAACATGAAACCCACTGTATGCTTGCAAATTCTACAACTTGGACGTATATTCCTTCATTTCTCTGATAGCCTACAGCGAAGTTTGTTAGTAAACAAAAGATAGTTGAAAGGTTTTAGCCTTTAGGCTTTTTTCAGCGACAACGTTAATTGAAATAGCGATAAATGAGGGTTACAAAATGCTAAGTGATATTTTTTCGAGAGGGCAATGTTCTGTTACGGGTCATTTTGCGTATTACTGTTCGAATCGAAGCTCGTCTAGCCGAATCAATTCAAGCCAAGATAATAAATAATGGTAATAGAACTGAGTGGAGTGCAATTTGGGCTGAAATCACAAGAGTGATTACAAAATTGCACGACCGCGTAGCGGGAGTGCAATTTGTTAATCACGAGTCAGTGTGATTTCAGCCCAAAATTGCACGACACGAAGTTCTATTACCTATTAATCATATTCATTTTGAAATCACAATAAAGATTCAAACTCTTTTATCAGGCTGCAGTTCCAAAACAAAATGATGCTATTAATGATTCAAAATAGTGCGATTAATGCTTAAATCGCACACTTTTTAACCAATCAGATTGCAGAATTTGTGAGTGATTTCAAAATGGATATGATTAGTATGAAGTGAGGTCGCGCTGAGAATCTCTGCAATATATTTGGTTACCCTATGAAAGAAAATTTTATACTTTGTATGTGATGGAATTGTATTTATCATTCGTTTAATCTAAAGCGTCAAATACAGTAGACAATGCGGTTTGACCGTGATGCAACGTACAACTAGCTTTTTAAAATCAGTTAGTTTTATAATCATTGCCAACGCTCGTTTGTGATTGTTTGAAAAATTGCTTTTACTCAAAATGCTAAATATTTTGAACTGTGTGTGTCCGACACTGATCCTGGAGAATTATGTTTTGTAGTTCAACATTGAAGGTCAACTAGCAGTGTTCGTCACACAACGCACAAGAGATAGACAAGAAACATTTCATATATCAGAGAAAGCGGTGTACTTTCGTGAGTTTTAGGGGAACAGTTCTGCTAACGTGGATATACCAGCTGTTTTCTGCTCGCAGCACTTCACTTTCTATTAGAAATGGCTAGTCTAGTAATATTTGTTAAAAGCTCTGCAATTCATGAACAGTAAAAAAATAGTAATATCTCGTAAAACAAAGCAAAAAAAACTCTCTTGTAAAAATATATTATTTTATTGATTTAAAATAAGATTATTAGTGTTACTGAATGACCTGCCTCGACTAGTTTAACTATTTGCAAGTCACTCTTATTTTGTAAATTTGTTTAAACAAAATAAAAGATGAATGATAATGAATGATGATGATGACGTGAAACATGATTTAAGGTCTAAAATATTTTTGCATCCCCGTGAAAGCAGCTTTTGATTTTTTTGTGAACGAGATTTTTAAATTATCCGTAACGCGTGAAAAGACCAAATATTTTTGCGTGATTTCATTTTGCAAAGGGGTATATATATAGGGGGACCCTGTTTACAACAATGTGCGCCCATGGGAGATTGGGGCTCCTGTTTTCCTGTGACGAGTAGAGGACTGGTAAGGGAGTCAACAATGACGTAAGAGCCGATTTCCGCCATGATTGTCCTTCCTTCAGAAAATTACGAAAATGGTTCATAAAACGAAACATATGAACTAAATTTCATAATTAGCGCTAAAATGTCAGCCTTTTCTTTATCCTAAATGAACGAAGACTTAGTGAATGAAACAACAAGACTTATGGAGGCCGAAATTGTTGCTGACGATTCGTTACCCAGGCGGCAAAATCGATCATCGGTAAGCGGTGTTATCTGAAATTCCAACACCAAAAGATTGAACTGATTTTTCAGCTCTTTAGCTGTGGTCACAGTTAGTTGCGTAGCTGGAGACTTAGTTTGTAATCTTCATATAACAGTATTGAAGTATAAGAAGTATGTTGGCTCGACTCACGATACTAGATCAAATCATAAGACCAAGATAGATTTAGCACGAAGAGAGGTGATCCATTGTTATCGTTTTGTAAGAAGGTCGTGATTATAAAGCTCAGAATGACTTCAGGAGTGTAACATGGGGATTCTAAAATTGCAATTCCTAATTATGTCTTAGCAATTGTATTAATAGAAAGTCAGCAAAACGATGACAACCATATCGTAGTTCAACTTAAAGTTGTTGGAATATTTTGGTGCTGAATCACACAGCTCAGCTAATCACGCAAAATCGAGTCCATAAATTTTATGTGACATTGTTCTTATTATGTTTGATTATGAAGCTGCTATCTCATATAAATAAATCAAAGTCATAATAGAACTTTGGAACAGATGTATCAAATGAACGTAATGCTGTGATTTAATTAACCTCAAAAGTAAAACACTGACTGAATATCTTTTTTGCCAAATTTCCATTTTGAATCAATGAGAATAGCATGTTTTACCACAATCAGTCAGTTTCTGACTTTCTGATTAGTTGAGAACTGTGGTAAATATGAGTCCATACCAACGATGTGTGTCATGGTAGAGGTTATTTCACGAGCTTCAGAACTACATTTCGCATCAAAAGGTCCCGTTATTAGGGCTAGATAAAGGTTAGGTTTAGGGCTAGGGACTTGGATAGGGTCTACCCCTAACCTAGCCCTAAACCTAACCCTAAAACCTAAAATCTAGCTCTAATAATGGGGTCCTTTGATGCAAAATGTCGTTCTGAAGCTCACGAAATAATCTCTACCATGCGTCATCATTTTGATTTTGTTATTTTGTGATCAAAGCTACACCTAGTGAGTCCATGACATTTTGACCATGTGTGGTGTAAAATGTTGGTAAATAAGAGTCCATACCATGGAAAGCCATTGCAAATTCATTAATTTACCATATTATTCATGCTTGTTCAAAATGGGGATTTGACAAAAAATTGACATATAGCCTCTATGGCCTGGTTTTCCCAAATGACAGAAACTCAAATGGAGGAAACATCCACTCACTTGGTGTTACATTTCTTGAGAGAGGAAAATGAGCAGTGCATTACAGTGTCTGCATATACACTGTATTGCTTCCACTTCTGATTCCGTTGTATGCAAACACCAGGCTTACAACATTTTAATTTTAATGTTTTTATTAAAATTTGACTGTGTTTCCATAGCTCCTGTCAGATCAGGATGACGATGATGTAAATACTGATAGAGAAATTAGTGAACAACAACCGAGACCAAGATTACGTAGACAATTGAGCCGTGAACGTCGAGCTGGTCTTGAAGATGATAATACAAGTGAAGAAGATGAAGAGGAAATGCTCAAATATGGAGCCCGTAGTGTTTTAATGCTGATTATTCCAGTGTCAACTTGTATGTTAGTTGTAGTTGCTACCATTGCATCTGTAACATATTATACAGAAAACAATGGAACTTACTTGTAAGTACTTACATACAGTTCACAATATCCCAGCATTTTCGAGTTTGAAGTGTTTGAAATTTATGGAGAATGTTGTCTTGGGTAGCAATGTTGTCTTGGGTAGCAAATTTCATTAAGGTCAAGGCCTTTTTTTGTGTGCCATGCTTATATTATTAAGAGCTTTCATATTACCTTCCTTATTGGGAAAATACAAGGAAAAATGTGTCTTTTTGAGGGGTTACTTTGTTGACCTATTTTGGGTTAACAATTTTACCTTTTCTGCACCTCCTTGTAGAGCCATAACCAGGGTTTTTTTGGGCGGGTACACATGTACTGGAAATGGAACTATATCTACATGTAAGCTTGCTTTGTCTAATTACCTTACTTTTCCACAACATTTTGCTGCTCATTGGGGGGGTGGGGGGGAGAACCTGAGAACTAGTGCAATTATAGATAAGCAGACCTTTGGCTTCTACAGGGGGGTGCATATGCACCCAGTGCACCCCCTTGGATACAGCCCTGCCTTGTTACTCTCATATATACTTCCACCCTGGACATGAGAGAATCACAAGGTAAAGAAGTGCTGTAGCCACGTTGGATGAACGGACAACAGACTTTCCATGAAGTTCAACCAAGATGGCTGGCATGAAATCATTTGCAACTGAGAAATTAGATTAGTAACATAACAAAAATAAGACAGCCATAATTATACTAGTCTGAGAAATGTCCTCATTACAGACCACCAGTTTGAGATCTTGTAAGAAAGATCAAGTCAAATGTACAAATTATATTTCAACTTTATTTCAAAGCCATAACTTACAAAAATAAGAAAAATACCATTATTATACCATTATTAAATAATACCATCATTATACCATTACATGATGGCTACCCATTGTACAGTGAGGTTATTTTTTACTTGTTTTCTGTTATAGAGTTTATACACCATTCCATGAGGAAGGCCAAATCAGTAATGCTCAAAGAGCTGGTGAAGCAATAGCTAATGCATTCATAGTCATTGGTGTTGTATTAGTTTTGACAGTTATTCTAGTGGTGCTATACAAGTTTAGATGTTATTGTGTAAGTGCATATGAAATAAAGAAACCTGATCACTGCTAAACACTTCATAAACAAATTGAATCTCCATAAAGATAGAACACAGGGAAAACAGTACAGATAACTTCAGAGTTAACAGTCTTCTACAAAAAGTCGTAGTGCTGAATGCTGTATACTAAGCCTACAGATACATGTAATTTATTTACGTCTGAATTAAAAGAGCTTGAAGCCATGGACTGTGGCCAGTCTGTCATCTTGAACTGAAAGATATACATTCTGGGACTGTTAACCCAGTTAATAACACCAAACAAAAGAACTACAAACCATGAAATATCATGTCAGATCATCATGGCTTGTTCTTTTTGATTGTCTAGTGCTGTTTACCTGAGTTAACAGTCCCAAAATCCAGTTAATTCAAGATGACAAATGAGCAATGTAGACTATGGTTGCTTCAGGCTTCATGATTATTCACACTGATCCTGATAAAGTTCAGACATACATCTCTCTTTCTGCAGTTAGGCCTTCCATTGACCTAACTGTTACAACTCATTCTGTACAGTTTATTAACAACCATTACCATATTCACTCTATTTGTTGAAGATGTGGATTTGAGATTCCAAATGAATGTGTTCTAAAGTTATTCTTTTTGTGTAGATCATTTCAGGGTGGCTAGTAGTTTCATCGCTGCTTTTGCTTTTCTTCTTTGGATACATTTATTTCCAGTAAGTTAACATGTAACTGTCAATTTAAATCTAATTCAGTGGTTTAAGTCCTCTTAAACCCATCGGCAGTGATAAGGTTAGACTTTGTTGCCACAGTGCCACCCCAATCTGTCCACACATATCTGTCCCTGGCAATAAGGTGGTATAACCATGGCAACCATTCACAATCCACCTGTCCACCAAACACCCATCACACTAATGGTATCAATGGAATGAATACCCACCTACCATACTTACCAGGGAGGGGAAGGTGGGGCCAAAGCTATTGAAATGCAATGCTCAAACAAGTTGTGGATCTGCAACAATCTGCAAGAATGACCAAGTGCACGACCTGTATAGCTTAGGGACACCCCACACATGCAAGCAAGAGACTCCTGGCCAGCATGCTTTGGCTTATTTTTGCCAAAATTCATTTAGTCACATTAACATTTCCTTTTGTCATTCCCCAGAGAACTGCTAAAAGTCTACAATGTTCCAATGGACTACTTTACATTGTCTATTATTATTTGGAACTTTGGAGTAGTTGGGATGATCTGTATTCACTGGAAGGGTCCCCTTATTCTACAACAAGCTTATCTTATACTTGTCAGTGCTCTCATGGTGAGTTATACTTTGATATCATTGGGGTATCTTTACAATACCCACATTCTAAAAATTATGTAATTATGTTTGTTTCCTTTCTCTAGGCATTGGTCTTCATTAAGTATTTGCCAAACTGGACAACTTGGGCCATCTTGGCAGCAATATCATTATATGGTAAGCTTTAATTTTGCTACTTGAACATAATAACCATTTATTATGACTATTTATTAGACTATTGAGGCTATTGATCCATCAACAAGTTTTGTCTGAAAAGGACTTCACAACAAAAGCAATAGCAGCAGCAGCATCACCATCATCAACAACAACAATAACAACATTGTCAACAACAGCACAATTGATTGGAACTTCTAATCTCTCTTTCTTTTTCCATTTAGATTTATTTGCAGTGTTGTGTCCTAAAGGGCCTCTGAAAATCCTGGTTCAGACAGCACAAGAAAGAGATGAGCCTTTGTTTCCTTCTCTTATTTACTCTTGTAAGATTATTATTGCTTCTTTTTCCCTTTCTATCAAATATAACAAAACCCACTTTTGATCTTTGGAAGATTAGATAAACCCAGACATAATATCAGATTTTTTACCAAGATGCAATTCCTCAAAAAAAATTTGCCCATAATGTCCATGTGGTTGTTGACAACTAACTCCTGCAAGGATGGCATAGTTGGTTAGTGCACAACCTATAGAAGAGGTCACATTGACTCTTCATCCTTGTTTTGACTTCTCTTTTACCTTTGTAGCTTTAATTGGCTTTAAATTGTCCTAAAACAGAGCACTGATAGATGGAGGGGTAAAGGGCACACCCTTTGAATACTAAGTACATGAAGCCCTGGCTTGGAGAATTGGGCAATCTCACACTTTCAACCTAAAATATATTACCTTTACCTTCTTATTTAAGCAAAAAAGTATTTTCATGCAATCAGAAATTATTGTTTGAGTAACATCTTGTTTTTCTTCTACACAAAGCAACCATGATGTGGACATTTGGGATGGCAGACAGAGATTCAGACAATCATCCTGCCAGCCAGTCAAACTCTTCTGCTCAAGATGATGCTACTCTTCTTGAGTCTGCAGAGGGAGATGGCCCAAGCAGAGAAGAGGCTCAAAATGCTGTCAGGAATCTTAATGGAAATGATGAACCTAGACAACAGAATGATGAAGACAATGAAGAAGAAGAGGAAGAGAGTAAGGATGCATTATCGGTTACCATTGATGACTTATATTTGTTGACTTTAATTAATTGACTTTGTTTATTTTTTAACAGAGGGTGTAAAACTTGGTCTAGGGGATTTTATATTTTACAGTGTTCTTGTTGGCAAAGCTTCATCAGAGAAGGACTGGAACACAACTATTGCTTGTTTTGTAGCTATACTTATTGTAAGTATTGGCAACCACTTACTGACACCCTAGCAACCACTTACTGATACCTTACTAACCACTTATTAATACCTTACCAACCACTTACTGACACCTTACCGACCACTTACCAACACCTTAACAACCACTTACTGACACCTTAACAACCACTTACTGTTTCCTTACCAACCACTTACTGATACCTTAACAACCACTTCCTGACTCCTTACCAACCACTTCCTGACACCTTACCAAGCATTTACTGACTCCTTACCAACCACTTACTAACACCTTACCAACCACTTCCTGACACCTTACCAACCAACCACTTCCTGACACCTTACCAACCACTTACTGACACCTTACCAACCACTTACTGACACCTTACCAACCACTTACTGACACCTTACTAACCACTTACTAACACCTTACCAACCACTTATTGACACCTTACCATGCAACCACTTACTGACACCTTACCAACCACTTACTAACACCTTACCAACCACTTACTGACACATTACCAACCACTTCCTGAAACCTTACCAACCACTTACTGACACCTTACCAACCACTTACTGACACCTTACCAACCACTTACTGACACCTTACCAACCACTTACTAACACCTTACCATGCAACCACTTACTGACACCTTACCAACCACTTACTGACACCTTACCAACTACTGACACCTTACCAACCACTTACTGACACCTTACCAACCACTGACACCTTACCAACCACTTACTGACATCTTACCAACCACTTACTGACACCTTACTAACTGATATTTTTCCATTACTAACACATTTTTCCTGATTTGTTTCAGGGTTTATGTTTAACTCTACTTCTCTTAGCTATATACAGAAAAGCACTACCTGCACTTCCTATATCAATTACCTTTGGACTTATATTTAATTTTGCTACAAAGGAACTAGTCAAGCCATTTATGGATAGTCTCTCCAGTCAGCAGGCATTTATCTGACACAACTTACAGCTCTTTTTTAGTCTTAAAGTAGCAGCTAGGGAATTCGTATGAAATACCAACTGTTACTTTCCTTTTCCATATAAATCAGAATACTGAAGTGCGGTGTCGCAAAAAAGTAATTTAATTGATTTATCAATTTTTGATTCCTGAATGCGATGGAACATTAATGAAAGAAGTTTATAGTCAAAACTTTAGAGAGTTAAATATTGGTCCAGATATGGCCAATAATTTCTCCAAATAAATTACTGTTAGTATATTTGGTTCAGTTCCTAGCATTCCTAACTTCTTTCACTTGCTATCAAAATTGAAAATCAAAATTTGATGAATTGAAAATCTTTTTTGTGACGTCATCACTTTTATTAGTGCTCTTTACAATATAATTATTCAGTTTTTCTTGATAAGTGTACAAAGACCATAGAATCTAGACTTTGAAGTCTTCTTTTTAGACTTGTAAGATGGGTAAGGGTAATGTCTTTGGTCTACTTGGGCTGTTGGAAGATTCGTACATAATTAGGATAATTCATTTTTGGTGAATACGATGTACAGTAATTCATTTGTATAGTGCAACTTACATAAAGCAGATTTTGTATGAGTGCGAAATGGACTGGGCTGTGCTGTGTTGTCCATAAAAACATTCAACATTCCTGCCATAACTGTGTCATGATCATGTGGTGCTGTTTTCACAGTCACACAAAATCTGCTCTAGTACACAGTGTAAAAGGACTTATTTGTAAATAATAGGTCTGTTAAACTGGGATTCATAGTAGGTTAATCCATACATCTTATGTTTGACAGTGCCAAAACAATGGTTTTAGCAGGGATAACATTTTGGTTATGTCGAGGCTATGTCGGGCTTTCACTGTTCCTAACTGAAGGTGGTGGTTTTTGTACAGTTGCGCACACTTTTATGACATACTGTACATAGCTTGCAGTAATTTAGAGATTTAGAGAACATGATGCAAGAAAACAAAATGAAATATTGAATGTACTACATGCTGAGACATTCTTTGACCAGTTTGATGAACAGTTAGTTGATTTTACCCAGTAATGTTTTGTCATTTTTGCATTCAATTTTGTCAAGGTTTTTATGAAAATTTTTGGTCACTTCACATTGTCGTTCAGTTGCATTGCTTTCTAAATGTACTTTTTTGTTAGCATGTTAGATATATTTAGTTTGCTGGAGCAGAAGTTGCAAGCAAGGTGCAAAAATTGTTATGTTTTTCTTTACTTTTACCCTTAGTTGGACTAGCAAAACAATGCAACATGCCATTCCTTGTCAAAACACTATCACAAGTGCTTTTAAAACTCTGGCAAAATCAATACACTCACATTGTTAAGTTTGCCAGCTTTTCTTACACTAGAGTGACTGCTTTATATCTGTGAAATACACACTGTTTAGTGCATTAATTTTGTCTGCATTTAGGGTGTTGTGATAACTATAAAATGGTGCAATTTATTAAGCCTTGAAAAATGAGGCTTGGTTAATTTAAACTAGAGCTTTAAAAGTCCATCAAATCAATATATCCCATTTAAATGGTACGCAAATACACCAATTTCCATATTAGTACATCGGTTCAGTGGTCACTCACAAAGTATCCATGCAAGGTTTCAGGGTACAAATTAGAATAATCCTCTGTGTGTACCCAGGAGCCTCACTTCAATGCTTTGTGTGACCACTGAACTGATGTATGGAAAATAGTGAATAATATAAATTAATTAATATAAATTAGGGTGTGTTGACATGGGTTATTTTGTCCCAGGTCAAGATGGTCATATGATAAATTTTATCCTGTGATGAAAAGACCTTTATATCATCCTAAATTGAAAACATTCCTGACCAGTAAGTGTAAAATAATGTATTCTTCTCCTGGTTTCAATGTTAAAGTCTCACTCAAAACAGTAGCAGATCCAGGGGGGTCAAAGGGGTCCACAGAAACCCCCCTAAAGCCATTAAATTTTTTTTGTCAAACATCGACCAAACAATACAGTATAATACTGGATCCACTACTGCAAACAATATCATATAAAGCTTGTCTTATGATGAACTTGTCTCAGGAAAAATCACCCAATGTAAATCTACCCTTACAGTACTTTAAACTATTTCACAGATTTAATAATGCCTACACTCTTATAAATGAGTGTTGCTTTCTAGACTGGCATCAAACTAGATTTTGCAACCAACTTTGAGATAGAAGTTTCTACTGTTATAGTGTTAAAACTAAAAATAAGTATTCTTTAAACCAAAAATAATAATAATAATTCTTGAGTGTATCTTTTCTTCATGTTTCAAAATACAACCACACCTTGTGAACTTTTGGTTTTAATCCAACAATATAGTGCTACAAGTATTGTACAATAATTCTATTTTACTAATAAATATGTACTCTAGTGTTTATACATCTAGCCATTCTTTCATATATATACATGTTTTTGGTGATATTGCAGCACCATCATGACACTTGTCAACAACCTACAAACAGAAAAGAAGGTTGATGTGACTGAATGTGTAAAGATAAAATTAACAAATAGATTCCATTTTTCCGTGCGTCTGTACTCTAATCGATGCACAGATGACGTCAAAATGTGGTGAGAACAAAAAAGTATGCCTCGTCTGTACTCTAATCGATGCACAGATGACGTCAAAATGTGGTGAGAACAAAAAAGTATGCCTCGTCTGTACTCTAATCGATGCACAGATGACGTCAAAATGTGGTGAGAACAAAAAAGTATGCCACGAGACGAAGTCGAGTGGCGTGACTGTTGTTCTCGCCACATTTTGACGTCTTCTGTGCATCGATTAGAGTACAGATGCACGGAAAAATGGAATCTATCTGTTTTATATAATATTTATCGAAACATTCCAACCAATCAGAGCGTGCGTTAAGATTCGATGACGCCATCTATGTGTGTGTACTCTAATCACACATGGTTGTTCGACCAATCAGAGCGCGCGTAATATGCCAATTATTATATAAAGCATTATTTCACAGCATAAGTTTGTAATAGTCTTCATTTGACTAATAAAGTTGAGGATGATGGTCACACTTCACCCCCTCTACATTAGTGCTCCATTTTACAAGTATTTAATAAAAGCTAACTGAAGTCAGGACCTCTCAGAAGGCTGTGCACTAACCAAATTAGCCACGCTTGCATTTAGACTAAAATAGCAATGTGAAGGCAACAGTGTAGCTTACTTACAAGCATACTACAGTGTATTTCACATCACAAAGTTTCAAAATGCAACCACTTTACTTTTCTGGGGTACACAACACAATCAACATTACCAAAATACCTAGTTCTTTTTTTTACTTACTGGGCAAACTCCACATGGTGTTCTCATTAGTCCTGTAGATAAAATGATTGGAAAGAGTGCACGATAAAGTATCTTTTGTCCAGATGTGGAACTGGAATTGTTGTCAACAACCACCTCAGTTTCTGCTTTACCATCATATATCAGAGTATTGAGGATTGTTTCAATGTCTTGAATGGACAACTGAACCTGTTGAAAAATAAGAAGTTGGCAAGATGTGAGTGGTTGGTAAGCAGTCAGTAAGTGGTTGGTAAGCAGTCAGTAAGTGGTTGGTAAGGTGTCAGTAAGTGGTTGGTAAGGTGTCAGTAAGTGGTTGGTAAGGTGTCAGTAAGTGGTAAGGTGTCAGTGATTGAAAAGGTGTTGATAAGTGGTTGGTAAGGTGTTGGCAAGTGGGTGGTAAGGTGTCAGTAAGTGGTTTGTAAGATGTCAGTGAGTGGTTGATAAGGTGTCAGTAAGTGGTTGGTAAGGTGTCAGTAAGTGGTTGGTAAGGTGTCAGTAAGTGGTTGGTAAGGTGTCAGCAAGTGGTTGGTAAGGTGTCAGCAAGTGGTTGGTAAGGTGTCAGTAAGTGGTTGGTAAGGTGTCAGTAAGTGGTTGGTAAAGTGTCAGTAAGTGGTTGGTGAGGTGTCAGTAAGTGGTTGGTAAGGTGTCAGTAAGTGGTTGGTAAAGTGTCAGCAAGTGGTTGGTAAGGTGGCAGTAAGTGATTGGTAAGGTGTCAGTAAGTGGTTGGTAAGGTGTCAGTAAGTGGTTGGTAAGGTGTCAGTAAGTGGGTGGTAAGGCATCAGTAAGTGGTTTGTAAGGTGTCAGTGGTTAGTGATGTGCCAGTAAGTGCTTTTAAGGTGTCGTTACAATTTGGTCCTTCAAAACACAGAATGCTTAAAAACTGTAAGTTGTCACTAGAAAAGCATACCTTACTTATTCCAAGTTTTGATATGTATTCCCACACATCCTTTGAAGAGCAATATGATGCATTCTTTCTTGCCACTGGGTCATCATGTAGCTTTTCAGCTTGACGGAACTGTTTTGAATAAGTAGCAATTTACAGTACCGCCTGGAGGTCTTTTAACATTTTTTGCGTGTAGTTTGCGTGACTACACTCAAACTACACTCAAGTTACACTCAAGCTACACGCAAACTACACTCAGAATACACTCAGAATACACTCATAGTTACAATCAGACTACACGCACATTAGTGAGTGTAGTACACTCAAAATAGGCCGATATGGTCGGCCGATACTCTTGCCAGAACATAGTTGACAGACTAGCTACACGCAGTGTGAGCGAATATGAAACCGATTTCCAACAACTGAAGTCGACTTGATCAGTTTATAGCAACTGATTGCAAAGGTCTTAACAATATCGTCCAATAATATGATAAGAGCAATATTTAAGTCCTAGATAAAATAAATAAGTTGTTTAATAATTCGTCATATAGATTCAGAACAAAACAAATCGCAAAACGAAGTGTCATATCGGCCGGCAGCCGGTCACGATTAAGATTCAAATTACTAAATGGCCGGCAGTCGACTAAATCTTTCCAATAATTCACGAAATCTACGGCAATTTATCAAAGCCCACTAGATTTATTGAGAAACACCAAACTCTTCTCTTCATCACTATGTTGGATTTCAACGCTTGTTTTTTCTTTGGCATAGAGTAGCGATGACTTGTTCCTCGACTTATAAAGACTGCCGGCCAAGTTAATTATTTTCGAATACTAAACGGACGTGCATCAGGGTACTGAATTTTGATACTGCATACTGTAATACGCATTTATATAAATTTTGTTATCAGTAAAAAGAAAGTTAAATAAATACATCGATAATGTAAATATTAGCATCATTTGACATTGTAATAAAGATATTTGTTAAGAAACACCGAATCAATTTTGTTGACTCCATCTGATGCGCAAAACAATACAGAGCGACACAGAAAAGACTAGCAATATCAGTTCGCACAGAATATAAACCAAACCTTGATATCGTAAGACAGTTCGCTACAGATTACTGGCTACAAAGTTCTCGCTGGCTGTGAAAAATAAAACAAAAGTGTTCGCTGTTGGTCTGATGACATTAAAACGAAAGTTTAATTTCGCCGTTTACATGACGCGTCATTTACAGTGGTACTTGAAACAGAAAGTTCAAAATAATTTCGAAGGTACGCCCGTAGTTGCACTCAAGTTCCGTGTAGTCCAGACTATCGAAACTTATACAATACTAGAGTGAGTGTATTACACTAAGATTGCGTGTAGAACTACACTCAAACTACACTCAAACTACACTCAAGCTACACTCAAGTTACACTCAAAGTACACTCAAACTACACGCAAAAATCGCGCGCGACAATGTTAAAAGACCTCCAGGCGGTACTGTAGTTAGAAAAACTAAAACCAACAAAATGGCAGGGCAGTCAGGGAAGTCATCAAGAACAAGTCTTTGAGACAGAAGTTTCAGTCCTTATCTCCTCTCCAACTACAGATTAAATTCCAAACTCATTATCAGTATCCCTAAGAGAAAGATTCCTGCAGATGAGTCACAGGGGATGAACATTGAAACAAATGGAAATCTGTAACAATTTTACAAATTTCTATTTATTCATGATTGTATCAAAACTAGTTGGCTTCTTAGTTGCCATTTACAAACAAATATACAAATGTACTTCCAAGGGTGAATAGAGAAAAAGGTGAAGTTGTAAATTGGTAAAAGCTGATGAGTTTCATGGTTTACCTTTTGCTCTAAAAACTTAAAACACTGTTGATTAAGAACTTCAACAAACTCTGACTCAAAGTCTTGATCACTATACCAAGCACCTCCAGTCACTGATATATCTGGTTCCAATGTAAACAACATATACACCTTCTTTCTTGAAGCCTAAAAAATATCATTTCAATATTATATTCTTATTGACTGAGTGGGAGAGCTGCATGTATTCAATGTTCCTCCAGCAAAAACTATTTGCAAGTCACATGCATGAGATACTCACTGCAACAGAGTTGATGGCTTTTATCAGCTTTTTGCTTTCCAAATTCCTTAGTATTTTGTTGAGTTGTTTCATCTGCAGGTTGCATTTGTATCTAATATCACGTATCCATATACCTTAAAATATACAACCATGCATATCAATATTATAATGACAGAGCCATGATAATAATAATAACAGCTTTATTGGACAGGGCAACACTGTTACCATTGCTGATGATTTTCAGGTGGCCCTCATGAATAGAAAATGATCATGATCTCAAAATAATGATGACAGTGCTGATGAACTCCAACATCACTGCTGATGAGTGTAAATTTATACAAACCACTGGCAAATTGTTCTTTTCAGAGAGCTATTACACATTCCATGTAGCTCATATTTTGTATCTGGTATAAAATAGGACAATGATGAGCACTAAAATAATGACAGCCTACCTTTATTGCCAGCTTCTTCAATAATTTGATAAACTACTTTCTCTTCAACATCAAATCCTTTAGTTTTCCTGATGATATAATTTACTCAAAGAATCAGCAGTTTGTATCCATAATTGACTCTTAGGTTTACATGGATTCCAGGGTCACACCCAACATAGAATAAAATTGTTAAGTTTACCCCATATAAAGCCCTGATATCTGCTCCTTGGGATTACAGTGCAAAGCCCAAAAGTACGACAAGCTGTAAGGAATTTGCATTCTTTTGTTGAAAGAGTAATTAATATCCAATCAGCATCCAAGGATTCTCTTATCTTATCTCTTATCTATATAAACACTGATTGGATAATGGCTATAGACAAAAACATGCGAATACATTAACACTGGTCACAGTTTTGAGCTCTGTGCTACAACATTGATACATGCATAATGCAATAGCTGACTTCCAATAAATACTTCACTTTCCACACCATGCTATGTCAAAAATTTCATGATTGAACTTTGTGCACATAGCCTTAAATATCTAAATCCTTTGTATGTAGCAGGTGAAGCATATCTTGGAACTGGACTATTGATGATGATGATGATGATGATGATGATGATGATGATGATAATGAAGATTACGTTTGTTTACTCAAAGTTTATTAGTGCTTTACAAATGAAAAATTAACTAAATACACAATAATCAGCAAAGAAACACAAATAAGTTATTGCTAAGAACCCTAAACTGGCCAAGATCAAGCAAACCAGTTGGCTATATACAAGAAGCTGAATCTTATTTAGTGGCTACTAGAACAAATTAACCCTCAATTAGTTTCCAGAGTGGGACTCAAACTTGGGACCACCAGATTACATCAATCGACATGACTGAATTAGTGCCAATGACTCAAACATGCTGCCTCCCTTGACACATCACAGGTAGCCCAAGCTCACTATTTGTCTCAATTTACAAGAGAATGTATGGGGATTTTGGAACCCTCGATAAATGACTCAAATTGTAATAAAATTCAACAAAAACTTATCAGTGTCTTGCTTTATTCCTCTTTAGTCCCCTGACGGCGTTTCAGTCGATTTCGTCTGGGTTTAGCTACTTTTTCCCTCCCCAACTAAGAAGGAGGAAAGGTAGGAGGCGAAGGCCAATTTCACGACTCCAAACAGCTGAACTCAAACCAAAATAAATCCTCGAAAAACCATTCCAGCAGAAAATCTTCCTCACAGTGAGCTGAAGGGATACCTTGGCCACCCAGTTTTACCAATAGAATCGATTCGAAGAAATTTTACCAGCCGCTAGCCTCCACAAACTTAGGAAGATACCTCACTAAAATTGCCTCAAAAACGCGTGACCGAAATTTATGTGGACACTCTCGGCCGTTGAAAATCGGAGAGGGACTGGATTGGCCAAAACAGACAATAGCCGTTGGGCGAAAACCCCCCCTTGGGGACCGGTTCTCATGTTAAGTTTTCATTCCATTTCCACCCAACACCTTTATCCACCCCCAACAGACGGTAAATTGCTCGATCCAGTCCCTCTCCGATTTTCAACGGCCGAGAGTGTCCACATAAATTTCGGTCACGCGTTTTTGAGGCAATTTTAGTGAGGTATCTTCCTAAGTTTGTGGAGGCTAGCGGCTGGTAAAATTTCTTCGAATCGATTCTATTGGTAAAACTGGGTGGCCAAGGTATCCCTTCAGCTCACTGTGAGGAAGATTTTCTGCTGGAATGGTTTTTCGAGGATTTATTTTGGTTTGAGTTCAGCTGTTTGGAGTCGTGAAATTGGCCTTCGCCTCCTACCTTTCCTCCTTCTTAGTTGGGGAGGGAAAAAGTAGCTAAACCCAGACGAAATCGACTGAAACGCCGTCAGGGGACTAAAGAGGAATAAAGCAAGACACTGATAAGTTTTTGTTGAATTTTATTACAATTTGAGTCATTTATCGAGGGTTCCAAAATCCCCATACATTCTCTTGTAAATTGAGACAAATAGTGAGCTTGGGCTACCTGTGGACACATATCATTTTCAACAAAAAATGAATTTTACTTTTAGTAGCATATACTTACTGTGCTGTTTGTGCATCTTTGTATCTGTATAATAACTGAGAACCACTCTTCAATAACTCAATTCTGCCCTACAACCCATAGACAACAGTGATACAGTTGACTAAATTACACAGAGTTCCCACAACAAAAACACAACTTCCGTAGGTGAATCTTACATCAACTAATTTATCATGCATTGTCAGAAACTGAAGAATCATAAAACTAAAAAACAATGGGACACTACGAAACAAGTTGATAATAATCAAAATGAAAACTTCAATAGCAAACAAGTGTATCAAACTTACAATGGACAGTAGTCGGTTTATGGCGGTAACTCGTTGTTGTGGAGGAATTGCCGGCATGTCTTGTTGGATAATCTGGTCTGATATGCCTTTAGGATTAGTTTTACATAATTCACATATTCGTTCTTCCAAGTCTACGGCTCCTACAGCTTCTTGTTTTATGACAACGTCTGCGACCGCCATCTTGAATCTGAAAGCTAGATGGAGGACTGGTAACTACTCACTAGACCGGAAGCTTTTGCGGTCATGGTTGACCATAACCCCTTATACAAATGTACTGCCGCAAAACTGACTCCCACCCCAAAAATGATCCTCAAGTCGCCGCAAGTCACCGCAAAATTGATCCCTGGAAAATCAGGAATCCTGGATGCAAGTATGGACTACGGATCGGAGAATGGCAAAATACTTTATGTACATTATATTCCTATGAAAATCGTTTGATTTTTTCAACCGAACAGCGGCAACTGATCCATTGGAAAATGTCATAAAATGAAAGAAAAATTTGGTTATTTATTTTCTTTTTGCAATTCAACGTCATGACCAAAGCTCAGACAACCAAATTTTTCATCTCCTTGAGGGAGATTTTGGTAGTTTGGTTTTTACTGATAGTCTTTAATTTTAAAAATAATCAATGTTTTCATGGTAAAATGTCTGTTTCTCCCTGTTCTTTTCAGTACGATTGCAGTTTCATGATCTTTGTCTGAGTCATGTATCTATTACGCCAGCTATTTTTAGAACCGACGCGCAGCGCTGAGTGAGCAGTGCGCACCAAGATGACTCTTCGTAATAGATCATAAATCCATATTAATTCATATTAAAAAGAACAGCAAACTTGTTTCAGTTTGCTTTGCTTTGCAGTAAAATCATTTACGTTTTCTTAATTTTTTTCTTTGTTTGTTTTGTTGTTGTTGTTGTTGTTGAGTCGGTGAGTGTTTTTGACCAGTTGTTCAGCGATGATGATCAAATTACACATTATCATCATCAATATAATAGGCCAAATAACAAACTGCCCTCTTGAAAACGCGCCGTTCAGCGGTCGAAAATTGAATTTGACGGGCCGCAAATACATTTGCAGCCCTGTCTCTGATTGGATGAGAAGGCATCGCGCGACAGCCTAGTATATTGATGATAATGATAATGACTTTTGTCGGGCATATTGTTTATTTGTGGCCCTTGTAGTATCATTTGCACCCTCGCTGCGCTCGGGCGCAAATGAAGCTTCTCAGGCCACAAATAAACAATATGCCAGGATATGCCTTCCAAAAGTCATGTTATTGTCCTATTGATCTTACACTTATTAGGTTTTCGCGTGTCTGTGAATGGACCATCAGTTATTAACATCTGTAGCGTGCATGCAATATAGAACTAATGAAAATCTATAGCACCTTTACAAGAGAAACAAGAGAATTTACATTACTGACGTTTCGAGCCTTGGCTCTTCGGAGCAAAAAAGGAATTTCCTGAATTCTCGAAAGCGAAAAAGGATACACAAAAAGGAATATACTCACGTAGGATATGGCGTTTTATAAAATATTTGAGATATAACGCGCGCGCTGATTGGCTGGCTACCACGTTTATATCAGAGGACAGAGACATGGCTCGCTCAAAAAACGTCGAAAATATTTTATAAAAGCAATATAAAACGGTCGCTTATGTCTCTGTACTGTGATATAAACACTCTGGAAGATGTAGAGCACTCGAAAAGCAAGAGAAACACTCGGCTACGCCTCGTGTTCCTAAGCTTGCTTTTCTCTTGCTCTACATCTTCCATCGTGTTTATATCACAGTACAGAGACATGCGCGCGCGTTTTATATTCCTTAAATATAATAGCTCTGATAGGATCGAGAACACTGTGTGATTACATTACATATGCATAGATGATGTCATTGAATCTTATGTGTTCTCTGATTGGTTAAAATGTTTCGATAGATACTATATAAAACAGAGTCCATTTTTCCTTGGGTCTGTACTCTAACAGATCATCACATACAAGACGTCAAAATGTGGTTAAAACAACAGTCACGCCAATCGACTTAGTCTCGTTGCGTACTTTTTTGTTCTCATGCACCACATTTTGACGTCATCTGTGCATCTATTAGAGATGACGTACAAACGCACGGAAAAATGGAATAAACGTACACTTCCAACGTCAAAATGGTACTCCCTTTCGTATACCTTGGCCAATTAAAACGGTACTCTTTCAGGCAGAAGCTGGCAGAGCCTCCCCGTCAACCCTAAAAATACGCGGTACATACAACTCCACGTCTACTACTAGTGCCCCCTCGCCCTCCATACCATAACAACCTGGCAATATTTATGATCGTGTTTATGGGCTCAGCAGGAACGGCGCCAAGAGTACAATAGGCTTAAAAATGGATAATATTATCTGACATCTTAGGATATCAAGAAATAGAGCAGTATCATTATCTCTATTCTAGCATTATAAGGGGCTTTGATATGTTAAGCTATGAGAAATTACATGATAAAGATTGATAGGAGAAGAACATTGCGATGCAAGCATTTAGTTTTACATTGTAATTATAACTCATATCCCAGATATATACTCCAGTGATCTGAACAACGGCTTCAATTCGAGGCTAACAAGCAAAAAGGACAAGAAATGTACAGAAACTTGCTCGATGATATGGCCTCGAATTCAAACCTTTAAATTGTTTAAAGTCATATGAAGTATACCTTTAATATCAACTATTGAAGAAAAAACTCGAACTCCGAGATATTACCATGCAGCTATTGAAGAAGTACCCATGAAATGAAGATCGTGATTTTTTGTTTGTTTATTGATTGATTGATTGATTGATTTGTTTGTTTGTTTGTTTGTTTGTTTGTTTATTTATTTATTTTTTTTCCCCGTTTTGCTTGCATTTGATTTTTCTCAAACTGGTCTAAGAAAGGTATCATTGGCTTCTCCATGCTTAAATATCAGTGTCGTGTTATTTGAAGATAGAGAATTTGCGTAAAAACACGCGGACTTCATTTGGCCGTCACTTACATCGTTTCCATGAGCACCACTTCAACATATACACAACATATACACGTTTTTGAAGCTTCAATCAAGCATATTTCCAGTTAAACCCGTTGCGATGAATGCAAGAAAATTGAAAATTTGAACTTCTCTGTTGGAAATAAGTTAAATGATGACAATGATGAGTCAGACAAGGGCGCTAATAATTAATGCAAACGGCCAAAGCTATAGTCACAAATCAATTAGCGTTGCTGGAGGTCTGCGCAGATCTCCACTGAGCAATGCGAGCTACAAATTTCGTTTCGATGCAAGAAAAGTGAACAGTTAATTGAAACTTCTTTCTTGGAGTATAACATGCATGGAATAACGAAAATACTAAATTTAAAATCCTTTACCTTTTTTACCTTTTACTTATTTGCTGGGGGGAAATGACGCCTTTTACTAGGACCGACCAAGAACAGCCAAGAATTACAATTTTTCTGTTGTTCCGAAAAAGTAACCCAAATTGAAAAAATGTTCACCTGTTCTCATGCCGATCGATGACTTATGTCAATGGTCGTCTGAAACGTAACGTCCTGAATGTAACTATTAACTCAGCTAGTACAGGCCTGAATTCATTATCATTTTCAGTTTTAATTACCGAATTACTTATTGATATATCAGTCAATCGCGTTGTCTATCTGCACCTTTAATATTCATAAATAAAAAGTCTGTTTAGTGATCAAGTGCAGACGTTCTATGAGTCTCGTCAATTGAGAAAGAGTTCAGTAATTACATTGTTATTTGGAAGAAGAAGAAGAAGACTGAAGAAGAACAAGAAGAACAAGAAGAACAAGAAGAACAAGAAGACTGAAGAAGAACAAGAAGACTGAAGAAGAACAAGAAGAAGTAGAAGAAGAAGAAGAAATGACTGATGATCTTAATATATCAATATTTCCACAAAATGAGTCTTTCTCTATCCATGCCAAACCTGAGCAGGGTGTACTCCCAAAAACAATAGCTTACTGTTTTCTTTTCGTCCTTTCAATTGTTGGAAACTTTCTTATCGTGTGGATAATCTGTAAAGACAGTCGATTGCGAACAACAACCAATTATTTAGTGGCCAACATGGCTGTCAGCGATCTCATTTCGACTATTTTTGTCGTTCCTTTGGGGATCTCTTGGCTAAACTTGTATAACAGGTGGCCAATCACCAATGATTTTGGACTTGCCTTGTGCAAACTTGCTCACTTTTTCCCCGACGTCTCAACTGCTGTCTCACTGTACAGTTGTGTTTTCATAGCCATCGATCGATTTTACGCTGTGGCCCATCCACTGAAAGGTGGCTTCACCAGATCTCGACTAAAATACATCATGCCAGCCATTTGGATTTTCCCAGCCGCAATCCTATCGCCCTATCTGTACTATTTCCGTCTTGATAACAGTTATGCTGCAATGGTGTGTTGGTCTGATGCTTCCATAATCTATTCCTATGTTATTATTGGTCTTCTTGACATTCCTCTGTTTATTATTTTTACGCTTTATATTTTAATTGTCTACAAGCTTCGTCGCCACAAAATACCAGGACATCAGACTCCGTCGGTCAGGAAAAGAAGAGAACAGCAAAACAGGAAAGTTTTAAAAATGTCAGCGACTATTGTCAGTCTACTGTGCTTTAGCTGGCTCTTTTTCAACATCGTTGTATTTTTGGGAAATCATGGAAAATTCGACAGTATTAATACTTTGAAAAACTTAACATTTGCTGCTCAATTCCTATTACATATGACGTTTACCTATAATTTCTTCATTTATGTAATTTTCAATGATATCTACTGGGAAAATGTGAAAGTAATCTTTTCGAGATGTTGTTGCACTGTTACTGGTTGTAAGAGCAGCAAAAATGTTGACATGGACAAGCAGGAGATGGAAGAGATTCGATAAGTTATGCATCTACAACGGTGTGCAGAACCTGTTGAGACACTGACCCAATTTTGGCCTAAATTAGTCGCGCTTGTTTTATGCTCCCCTCCCCCCTCTTTCAATGTTGAGTAGGCCTGGGAGATTCCTGCTAGGTCCAACACTTGACCCAACCAACATTGTGTCGGGGGAGGGGGGTTTAGAATATATGGCCGTTTCAACAACTACATGGTGGGTATGATATCAAAGAACGTCAATGTTAGGGCACAGTGTTTCAACTATTCTGCACGCCGTTGTAGTTATACCACACAAAACAAATGAATATTAGTATTATTATAAGTCTTTTATTTATGTATTTACAAAGCTCCTACCTTATACAAAATAATATAGATAAAAGCAATAGATAAACTGAATGTAATGATATTAAGTTGCAAATTTTGTTGTCATGAATTTCACGTGAGAGGAATTCTAAAAACACAAGTAGCTAAACTAGTTCTGATGAACTGAATAATTAAAATACCCAAACCTAAGCCTTGGGACAAATTTGTGAAGACACTCCCACTATCTGTACGTGTGTATTTGAGGAATTACTATATATATGAACAAAGCGTTGAATTAAGTGAAACGTGTTGCTAAGCTGGATGTTCAATTCTACTTGAGTTTGAACATTTTTTATGTCATCCATTTTCAATGAGAGTACTAAAACAATTAACTTCTCGCTTTCTTAATTTAATCTTCTCACTTTATGCAGGCAATTGATCAGGTGAAATTTGATTAGAAGCAGCTCACGATCAGTTCAAAAGCTATGGATAAAATTTGACGAAGTCAGTGGGATTCGTCAGTGGCCAGTCATAACCAATCAGGGCACGAGAGTGTTTGATATGTTTTATTTCGTGTGTCAACTGTTATGAAGGGACATTTCACTTTTGCTTTATGAATGAACCTTTGACAATGTCAACTAAACTGCGCCATGTTTTTGACAACAACTTCCTGTTAGCTACATTGGAAAGATCCAGCAAACGTGCATTAATTTTTGTTGGATTCAAACAATTAGCTCAGTAACAATTACACATTACTAGTAGATTTTACAATTTCAGTATATACCAAGACGACGTGTATATCACTATTTCAAAAAAGGTTGTCCTTGGTTTTGGTACATACTGCATAGTGAATACTGCATACCAAGACTGAAATGTATTATGGACAATTTGTAATTGGGTAACAAGAGGCTTTACTTATGTTGATTCTCTGTTTCCTCTCAGGTTGAATCTAAGTAGACTTTTTCCGCAACTTTTATACTAAAAAAAATTGTGAAAAATACTCGAAATTTGATATCCACAATGCATTTCGGTCTTGGTATGCAGTATTCACTATGCAGTAAGCATTAAAACTGAGGACAACCTTTTTGAAATAGGTATATACATTGAAACAGTAGCCTGAGTATCAGGCTCTCTAAAGGGAGGGGAAGGGTGAATGGGGGGAGACACAAGGGAAAAGACTGCCAGGAAGGGAATGCTGTCCTCCTCCCTCAGTCTTCACCTTCCCCTACCCCCAAGGGCCTGATACTCGGGCTTAAAGTGGTCCTAAGTAATGATTTCTTATTAGGTCTATATAACTTCTCAATACAGATCTAAAGTAAATGTGCATGGGTAGACTGGTAGATGAAGGCACATGAATGTAGATGAATGAATATGCAAGTTTTAAAAAACATCTTATACTTAGGTCCGTATGGTATGATGTGCTAAATATGAAATAAATACGTCTGGGCCGGCCTGGTTGTTCGAAAGGGTGTTAGCGCAAAGCCAGGTTTAGTATTAAGAAAATCATTGTGGGCTAACCCATTTTCGAACAACCGAGCCCTGTTCTGTTCACTGTGCATCCAAGATCCGTTCTCAGTTCGTACAGCATTCGTTTTGATGGCAGTAGTCGCGGCTTTTAACAAAATTCATCCCCCTGCTACCTCACATTAACGTGCTATTCAGTTTTAAGCCTTTCGAACACTTTTATCGCCATTTCTTCCGAGCCCGCAAACACAACCAAGTGAGCAATACAGTGACTGTCAACATCTGCCATCGACAGCGCAACAATCCTGACTTCGCCATCATAGTTAATGTCATTAATTCTCTTTAAGATCTTTTCAGAGCGACTTTGAAACTCTCCATCAGCGCGATATACCGATACGTTATATCCCAGGGTAGCCATGGAAGGGGCGAGTAGTAGTTGTGGAGTTGTACCATTCATTCTAGGGTTGACATCTATCACATATTGGCCATCTTTGTTTGTAAGGATATCGATACCCACGATACCAAAGTAGCCTTGTTTATGTAGGTATTCCTTAACAGGAACTATAGTGTTGTAAAGAAGGCTCTTCAAATTGGCCTGCTCTGCCCAGTCCACCTTGCCTCCACCCCAAACCAGGTCTTTACCAATGATCTGCGTTGTAACTCCAAGCCAATGAATTTGGCCTGACTTGAAAAGATAAAACTGCAAGCAATAATTTCCATTGATATCGTCGATGACCTCAGTTATAACTGGTGGCTTGGCAGACTTTAGATTGTCCTCCATCTCTTTCAAAACCGCTCTCATTTCTTCATGTGTGTCCAC
The DNA here is from genome assembly GCA_029948255.1 of Telmatactis stephensoni. NCBI lineage: Eukaryota > Metazoa > Cnidaria > Anthozoa > Actiniaria > Isophelliidae > Telmatactis > Telmatactis stephensoni. The sequence continues at coordinate 180,018 of JALIZF010001310.1, read as the reverse complement.
TTTGAAAGTGCCTTTGGTTCCCTTACCGTGGGCCGCTTTGACCATGCAGGGGAGGGTGTAGTCGTCCATCGTCATGTGCTTTGGGTGTAGCGTACCCATATTAGGGATACTTCTCTTGGACAGGACCCAGTAATGTACGTACGGATCCACCGCATGTTTGTCAGCGGGGATTCTCTGGTGTGGAAATGTAACAACAATGGGACCATCTTCGTTCCCGATATCTCTTGGTTTGATTAAGGGCTCGACGTATCCAGGGACCCATTGCTTCCAGTGCTTCCTTAGATCGTCGTTTGGGTAACCGTTAAGTAATAGAGGAACTTTGTTACCAGCCACGGGACACGCCCTTAAGGGTAACAAGTACTCGTTGTAGAATGAAGACGGAGGGGGAAAGTCATAGATGAGAAATTTTTCATCGTTGACAAAGCTCAAATTTTTGTTGGAACTCGAAGGGAATTCGAGCAGAATAGAAGCTCCTTCGGGAAGGTCTTGACTGATGAGGTTTGTTAGTGTTACTACGGTGACTGGTTGTTCACTGCTGATTGGTTCAGAAGTATCGATGAATTCCATGGTCAATGCTGGAGTTGAGGTGATTCCTATGAATAAATAGTTAGGTTAGTTAGTTGGTAATTCGGAATTATCGTCATAGCAACCATCTTGTCACGGAGCGCTTAAGCTTTCCAAGTAATATCATTAAGATAACTTTAAAATAAACGAATAATACTTTTTATCTTGGCATATTTCGGCACAGCTTATATGCCATCTTCAGAAGAATAATTACAAAAGTTCGTTACAAGAGTATTACAGTGACTGACATGTGTTTGGAAAATCCAGTATACAAGTTAAGATTACCTAAAATAACATACTAAGATCACTAAAGACTAATGGTTTACCTAAGAGGTATTGGTAAAAAGACTCTCAACGACCAGGATAACGGAACACATCAAATACTGATAAAAATTCCCATTGCTTTTAACATCTATGACAGTCATGGTGATTGTAAAAGTTGATTCTCCTTGTTTTAAAATTTTGGCTGACAATTCTAAAATCTTATTAAAGACTGAATTCAATGTTCAGATACAATATCTTAACAGGCTCGTAACATGGTATATTTTCGTCTCACTGATCCCGGGTTTTTACAGAAATTTTGATTCCTGAGCCCATATTTTTAGAACATTTTGATACCTGATCCTTGGTGCAAAAAACTGAGCTGATCCCTGATTCTGACTCAATGTCCCTGATCCTCGATCCCACCAATTTGATTCCTGAGCCCTGGCCTCTGATCCCCGATCCTGGCCATAATTTGGAGCTTGATCCCTGATCCCATATACCATGTTACGAGCCTGTCTTTAAGACTTCGCTTAATGTTTAGTCTACCAGTTTTTCTCTCTGGACCTTAGTATGTTTACTTAGTTAATCATATAACAGCTATAAGTCATTGTTTACCTTTATATATTAGAAATTTTCAAACATGTCTATCATTGTAAACCTATCCTAGAGTACAAATACTAAAACTGAGCCTGCAACAAATAGTACTAAATAGTGCTAAATTATGCAAATTCTTTTGTTTTCTATTTTTTACTCAGTGCTATTTAGTACTAAATAGTGCAAAGTATATTGCATACTTTTGGTGTTAAGGTGTTTGCACTCTATATATATACTCTTGTAACGAACTTTTGTAATTATTTCTCAGAAGATGACATAAGCTATGCTACCCCCTTTTCTTCCCCTTCTCGGAACAAGGAGAAAAGTAACCCATGCCTGCCCTCACAACTTCTGCATGTAAGAAATTATGGTCCATACGGAGAAAAAACCTGTTTCAAACCGGTTTCTGTATGGTCGTGGCTAGATGGGATCCTCGCAAACAAGGTTTGGTTGGGTTTAGGGCCAGTATAATTTGTGAATACTTTGTAGAAATAAACACTCAAGTACCTTGGGGTTAGGTTTAGGGTTAGTATTAGGGAAGACGTTGTAAAAACAAAGCCTTAAACTAGCCCTAAAACCATCTAGCCACATACCCGGGCCACATACTAACGTCAGCATGCGCATGACAGTTTCGCCAAGCAAGGTATCGCTGGCTCATGAAAATTACGTTCTTAATTCGTATCTTCGTACGTTCATGCTCTGCTGGCAGGGTAAACCTATGCCGAAACATGTCAAGATTAAAAGTATTATTCGTATATTGTAAAGTTATCTTATCATTGGTGCTACTAAGATTTTGGCAATATTATTAACTTTTATATACTAGTATAAACTTTACACGTTCCGTATATATCTAGACATATAGAATGAGCCGTGTCTAGCTGAATCCAGTAAAATAAATACACCTAATTGCAAAAACGGTGTCATATAAAAACATTGAATTTTAGTAAATTAATAAATTTATCAAATGAATACATCAGTTATCACTGACATCATACGCATTTAATTATACTGTATAGAAAATGCGCTATAAAAATATCAAATATTATTATTATTAAATATTATTATTATCAGACTCGTGTTAAGCTCGGAAATATCGTGTGATTTTTCGCGTGGTTTTCATCAACCCATATTTATTTCACAGGTTTATGAAAAATAGGCTCAAAAAATCACGGCGATATTTCTGAGCTTAACACAAGTCTGAGGACCGTGATAATTCATTCCTACTTGATAAATTTACTCAATTACTAAAGTTCAATATCCGTTTTATGACAACGTTTTCAGTGCAATTAGGTGTATAGTTAGTAGATTTAGCAGATTTAGAGACACGGCTCTTTCTGGGATTGATCTGAAAGTGTACGTAAAAGTACAAGGCATGGGACGTTTATCTCAAAGTTCCCTTAAAGTGAAAAACTTAGCAAACAAAGGAATAACATTATAAATTGCGTTAATTTTATGGAGTGTTAATGCCTATTTCTGTGCTGGTAGAGCGTTCTAGAGTATTAGTGACGAAAAATTTAAGATTATTTTACAACATGTCTATCATTGTCTATGAGACGATTGTCTTGTCTGAGAAGATTTGTCATTATGTCAAAGAAAATCAAATTTTAAAGTTAACAAACAAACGAGAAACAATCGCGTTAATTCTATGGAGTGTTAATGCCTTTTTCTATGGTAAAACGTGGATTATAAATTACAGTGCTCATGCAAGCTTCGAACGTGGCCACTACCAACCTCGTTTCCAGGGCCTTCTCTTCTCGCTTTTTTTTTTAATGGCGGCGCTCGAAAGAAGGGAAGACTCTGGCCTTCTTTTTGACAACTTTGAATACCGCTAACCAATTAGATATCGGCGCTTCACTTTGAACAGTTCGACAGGCGGACTTTGAACATCGATGTAATAATGTATGGTGTACCGTGAATGCAAACTCCACCTATCGAGATATCAAAGTGAAGCGCCGATATCTAATTGGTAAGCGGAAGTATTCAAACAGAGTTGTCAAAAAGATGCCAAAAAGTTGTGGCAGTGGTCACGGTTCGAAGCGTAGCACTGTAATGAATATTTCAAGAAACACGTGGAGTTTTTCACCAGTACTAAAGTTAGCTTTGCTATATCTGAGCAACAGTCAAAATTATATAAGATTCAGTATTGTAAAGGTTTATGGGATTTTAAATCGTGATCGACGTTTTGACAACAGGTCAGATCTGGAAAATTTAGTTGAAAAAATCATAATACTGAGCTTTTAGTTGTGACTATCAAGTAAGCTATTCCAGAAATTCAAAAAAATCATCTGTCTGTCCAATAAAAAATAAATAAATAAACAAACAAACAAATAAATAAGATATTTATATAGTGCATTTCACGACGTCTCAATGCCCTTTACACCAGAGAAAACCTTCTAAGTGTGATCGCAAGGCCTCTTGGACCGAAGGAAAAACGATGCGCAGCCGAACCTATATGAAAAAGTCGTTTCAGCGTGGTGAGTGAAAACGGAGGTGGAAAAAACACGCTATTTCAAATTTATCTCCGTAACAATAACCACATCGACACCCTCAGTCGCCACAACAAACATCTTGTCCAAATGCGAACACAACAAGACGGCTCTTCTACCGTACCTGCTGTTTTATATGCATTTTTTCAGAACTTTCCATGTAGACTTATCGAAAGTTACTCAAAAACTGAGCGGCCTTTTCGATGGCACATCCGGTGTCCAAAACTGACATAAATCCTAAACATAAAACTATTCAAATAGCTTTTGTAAGCCTTAAGATGTTTTCAGTTTGTTATATTCAGCTATTTAGTAGTTTTTGACTCACCTGATTCACTGCTGCCCGGTTTTGCTTTTCCGTCGATCCAAACACTGAACCGGCTAAACCTTGGACGTGTAGTGTTATTGCGGTAAAGCAGCTTACAGCTAAACCAACAATTATCATAATTATTAACTCCATTTAACAAACAATGAATCAGGGTAATTCTTTCAATGTTCTTTCTTTCCTTAGCGACCACAGAACTATGTCGACTAACCGTATGTTAACCAAATACTACATAGAGAAGAAATTGCTACTAATCTTCTATAAAAACTCTACACGTTGGCGACACGAAGTCATGGTTTTTGACCACTAAACCAATGTTCACTCATTTGTGGGATTCGTTGTTCGTTTTGAGTGGTTTATATTCATTTTTGTAAATGCCGTCAACAATGGTTATTCATCATCAATTAAACAAAAATCCTTTAAAGATTTTAAAAGACAACCGACAATATAAGAACGCTTTATAATGGGGAGGCCAAAACAATACCTTTTCTCTGCAATAAATATAGATTGATTGATGATTGAAAGTCAAAGTTGCTCATCCTAGCTTGTTAAACAATGCTTTGACATTCTTGTGATAATGGTACTAGCCATCGTCTTCGTTACAAAAATGATAGATTATACCGAGATAAACTCGCCTTTTCTCAGAATAAGTGGTGACTTAAAAAATCTCAAGCGATAAAAGGTGGAATTAAAACTAATAAGATCGCACCTCGAGATTGCCAATTGGGCTGTTATTAGATCAGCTGTATCACTGATGTGTCATGTTTATCGATATATGAAATATACACAAAGAGACCAAGCATGTTTTTTGGTAGACAGCTACAATAAGAAAAGTGTACGTATTAAAAACAATACATTTCTTGTAAAATTCTTCAGTTAATTTTGATTCCATGAAAACATTTCAATAAAACGGAACCGTTTAAGGCCGATCAGACACTGCGATCTGTCGGGTCCAGTTTTTGATAGCTTTACCGGCTTCAGTTGAGAAAAGAAAGCAAGAACTGAACATCAGCCCGATTCGATAAAATTCGTGTCATGTTTATATATTGCATGATTCGCATAGGACGAACTTTTGACGAAAACGTACCAGGAACCGCAAATGAACTGGAGTACTAAACTGAGGCCCCGTCCAAATGGAAACGTTTTGATTTGCAAATGCTTTTTTGAGCGTTACATATTCCATTCACGCGAAAACGGCACTGATCATTTTCTTTTTGAAAACGCTTATCAAAGAATTAGCCCCCCGTACTCTCAAAAATGAAATGCTCCGCAGCCCCTAATTCTAGTCCTATTTTAAGCAGGATAAGCAGACGTTTGCGCATATTCATTATAGTATGAATCCATTCGTGAGGCCGTTTTCATAGCGTTTATTTAATTGTTCTCGTGTGGACAGGCAAAAACGAACTGAAAACGATTATGTGGACGGATAACTTTTTAGTCGTTCGCATTTATGTATGAAACAGTCTTGATCTGTTTGCATCTACACGGAAAACGTTTGCGTGCCGCAGAGGGGGGCTAGCTCCAAAATGAAATAGATGACAAAACCATTTAAGTGTTTATCTATTTGTGTTGTAAACGGCTTCATTTTGTAGATAAGATTATCATTTTAATCTGCGCTTTTATTTCATATGACAGTTATTAGTTTGAACAAGACCAAATTAGAATGTAATTAATTTTACTGTTCAATCGAAACAAGAGATTAGGAATGGGATTATATGTGAGTTAATTTAAAAAATCATAAATTTTAGCTGTCAGGCCTGGGCCCACCACATAAACCCTAATCCACGATTACCCGCCGCCAAACACTACAGGAACAAATTTTCTATGACAGATTTCTGTGGTCATTTTTTGCTCGTCTGGACGACAAAATCTGACAAAATTTCACATAAATGCATTTCATTTTGCCATGCGGAATTGCTGGTACGCGCCGATTAAAATCCATTTGTCATAGGAACTACCAAATTGTCGACATTGAAAATTTGCTCATTTTTGAATGAAGAGCAAGACAAGATTATCATTGATTAAAAGATTATCAGTTTCAAACAGACTTTAAAAAATATAACCTGCATATTGTAAACTGACAAGAGAAAGGAAGAGAAAGAGGTACAGTTCTTCCACGTTCTCCTAACCTAAGCGTGCTTTTTATGCGAGCGAAAAAAGAAAAGAATGAAGGAAGGAAAGAAAGAAGGAAGGAAAGAAAGAAAGAAAGAAAGAAAGAAAGAAAGAAAGAAACAACAAAGAAAGAAAGAAGGAAAGAAAGAAAGAAAGAAAGAAAGAAAGATCAATGCGAGCGATAGTGATAAATTTCACAGTTGAGTTACAAATACGATAGACAACCTGAATAGATAGATAAACGAAGAGAATGAAGTGACTTTGAATGTATTTACTGATGATGAATAAGTCATTATTTTCTTTCATGTGATTTCCACGAGAAATATTTCCACGAGAAATTGATTGCCCGTGATGATTATATCCTTGTCCACCAAGCGACAGAACGAAGTTGCATCGATCCCAGGATGAAATAGACATTATACAAATTTAGGGAGCGTTTCTATGGAGACGGAGGAGTTCAGTTCGTAATCATGGGACAAGAATTTATTTATCTTTATGTGAGTAGTATCTACCCGTGACGAAATGAAGGTCTTTTTTCTGAGATGAAATGAGATGTAGTGTCAATACTCACTACATTACTGATTGTCTTGGGCGTTTCACGTTTACATGAATTTTGTATCACATTTTGTCACTTTGTTGAAGACGGGGATGAAATCGTGTGGGGACGAAACGCTTCATCCGAAACTATAAGGTAGTAACGGCCGAACACCGAGGTGAAATTCCCTCCACCCGGGTACGTCGGCAATCTCAAAACACTCAAGACAGAGCAGCATTTACCAAACTGCTTGGAATTATTTCTTCTCCTGAAATATTGTGATATGAAGCTATGAATGCAAAACGTATTGGGTTTTGGTCTACGAGAAGTAAGATTCTCCTGAAATATTGTGAGATATTCCGAACTATTTTGGATTAAACGTAACAGATTTTTGCTATGGAATGTCTATAATTAACCTTTCTTTGGATAATTCCAATATCAGCTTGATACAAACAAAACTCCCGTGAAGCCTAGCGTCCACGTGGGAGAGACTTCCACAGACATTGTAACAGATATTGCTTTGTGACAATAGCGACCTGACGATAGGGAATTAATATATGAGCAACTGTATGAGTGATATCAAACGTGAAGTAAAATTTCTGTCTCCAAATTTGTATCACTAGTGAAAAATCTGAAGGACTAAAACATAGCGATCTAACTGTTCTATGTATCTAAAAATATTACAAATAAAAATAATGAAACCTACCTTCTTATTGGAAAACAGTTTACTTAGAAGATCGATCTGTCTCTAATAAGTATCTTCTTTACTTTCGAAGAACTTACAAGGCGCCGATCTTTAGACTTTTCCCTTGGGTATAATCTGCGTACCGGGAGGGGAGGGGGATCGGCTGCTTCTTTTTCCAGGTCGATTTGAAAACAAAATAAACACTGCAATCACTAAATTCCTAAATCACACTCAGGTTATTTTTTCTTCTTATGCAAGGTGAAATTTATCTAACGTTTGTAGTAAGATTCAATAATCATCAAATACCTTTGATGAAAAGCGCAAATCAGTGGTTGGACTTCCTGTGGTAAAATGAAGATGAGGCGCGCAAGTCGCATTCCGTAAATTCCAAAATGGCTGACGGCAATGATGTCTTGGATACTAAAACAACAACTTTAAATGGTCTTGACGATTCAACGGCGGGTCTGAACAATCATCAAGAATCACTGACAGACAGCCAAGACGATGACGAAATATGTGAACTTGCAGAAAAGTTAGAAATAGTGGTTGCTTTTGCAGACTACGACGCCAAAGATGACAGTCAGCTGAGCTTCAAGACAGGAGATCGACTGACGGTTATCAGTAAAGAAACGAGCGAGTGGTGGTGGACAGAATTAGAAGGTTCTTGTGGTTATGCACCAGTTAATCATTTAATTCTTAATAAAGAATCGAACTCTGGAAAGAAATGGCAAGACGATGAGTATTTTAACAGCTATGGATCATTGAATTTGCACTTAGAGATGCTAAGCGATAAGCCACGTACTACATCGTATATGAAGGCCATTCAACAACACGCAGAATATCTCAAAGACAAGATTGTTTTAGATGTAGGCTGTGGGACTGGAATACTTAGTTTGTTTTGCTCAAGAGATGGTGGTTGCAAGAAGGTCTATGCAGTAGAAGCAAGCGACATTGCCGATCTTGCACAAGAAGTAGTCCAACAAAACAAGCTTCAGGATCAAATTATTGTGATGAAAGGTAGAATAGAGGAGTTGCAGTTGCCAGAGAAAGTCGATTTGATCATATCTGAATGGATGGGAACCTTTTTGATATTTGAGTTTATGATAGAGTCTGTCCTCTTTGCGAGAGATGCTTGGCTTGCCCCAGGAGGTGCCATGTGGCCATCTCATGCTAACCTATTTCTTGTACCATGTTCAACTCAAGGTCTTTATGATAAAAAGGTAGCTGTCTGGCATGATCAATATGGCTTTGATTTCACACCAGCTTTGAAAGTATCCAAAGATGAATTCCTCTCTAGACCGATCTATAACCATGTCTTTGACATGAATGATTGCTTGTCCGAACCACAGTTGCTCATGCAATTTGACATGATGACTCTTTCCATTAGTGACATTGAGCTCCATATTCCTTCGTTTAGGTTTCACATCACTGAAGATGCACTGATGTATGGGTTCTGTTCCTGGTTTGATGTTGTTTTTGGCGGAGTGCCATTATCCTATGGAACAAACTATGTTACTTTATCGACATCTCCTAAAAGTGAACTCACTCACTGGAAACAAGATCTTTTCCTGCTTGATGACCCAATTGCTGTGCAAAAGGGCTACTTTATTGATGGATCAATCTACATCAAGAGAAACCCTGAATATCGACGACATCTCAGTGTCACATTCAACTTTTTAGTATTTTATGGACAATCAGTGAGTGATGAAAATGCATCTACTGAAGTAGTTTATGATATAAAGAAAACATTTTACATATGGCGTTAGGCCCCTATATTAATAAATTAAGATATATTATATTATATTATTATACAGAACATTTAATAACTTATATACAACACTGTTATATATGTTAAAAAGGAAATTATGTGTACTAACCACAGCAGAGTTAATAGTCTGACCACAGTGAGGCCACATGTGCATAAGTCCTATTGGTTGCATGTCTTTGAAAACAGGCTGCACACCTAGTGCCATGATAGTAAACTAGGTTGTATTTTAGAATGATACAGTTGATGTATTTGAAACAAAGGTTTATCTATTTATCCAAATACTTGTATTATTCCTGTCAGTGACAGGTTTTGAGAATACTTATACAGTTTTTATTGTCTTTCTACATTATGTACATGTCAGAAGACATTTTTGAAAAGAATAATATTATTGAGGACAGAGTTCTTTTATTATGCATGAGTATCATTTGCCAAGATTTTATAATTCTAGTTTGTAAACATTTATGGAGATATTTTAGGTTTTCACTATATCTAATAAATCATAGTTATATAATGGCTATAAAGTGTTCTTTATTTGTTCTTTTAATTCCCTTAATTCCTTATCCCTTCAGGGCCCTAGCCATGAGTTTTAGAATGGTCTGGTTTTCAAAATTAGGGGGAGGGGTGGGGGAAGCTTGTTTATTTGCCACTTGTTTCATATAATTTATTTTTTATTTTTTATTTTTTGGAGCTTAGTTTTTTCATTTAAAAATACCCAAATCAATTAAAAAGATTTAATTAGATTTTTTTGAATTGTCAAAAAGAACAAAACAACAACAACAACAACTATTTCATTCAAAAATAATGGTACGGTTGAAACCAGACCAACTGTACTGTTGGCTACGGCCCTGCCCTTTAATATTTCCACTCCAACTACTTGGCACTTCCTCTACTCTTTTATTTTCTGCTAGATAAGTCAAAATGCCAGTAGAAATGCTGTGCAGACATGCACGTGAAGTGATGCATTTCTGGGACGGTTGCTATGGATAGCGCTATCCCAACTTTTGTTCTTGCACCTGGGACCCGTTTCTCAAAAGACCCGATAACTTTACGGACCCGTTAACTTATTCGATTTATTTAGGTTAACGGGTCCGTAAAGTTATCGGGTCTTTTGAGAAACAGGCCCCTGGTCTGAATTTTCCCGCGAAAACCGTTTTTAGTTGGGTTACCTGTGGTGTCTCCAGTCCCTCTCGAATTTACATGTAGCCGCCATATTGGAAACTTGTGTAAAACTCCTCACAAGAAAAAATAATAATTTTGAACTTCTCTGGAGTTTCTTTTATCAAATATTTAGAATTTAAACTTCACAGTTTTATATGCACTTATTGTTGTCTGAGAAATGTGAAAATTATTAGCCCAAAGATGGAAAAACAAAGCTGAACTTGAAGATTTTACGTTGTAGCCACGTTCTGCACGTGTTGATAGCGAATAAAGATCTTCAAGTTAGACCGTAAATACTAAAGAACGATGAAGAAAGGCAAGCAAGCTGTTGTACCTACAATACAGCAAATAAGTGCTGAGGTTATTACCCAGGTAAGAATTTATCAAAGTTAGACCACTGATATTTTGGCTGACAGGACAATGGTCCCACAAGTAGTCCTTCGAACTTTCATACTAATTCTACCTCTCCATTCAATATATACACAACCAGGGGCGGATCCAGGATTTTGAAATGGGGGGTGAATTTTTGTGATAATGTTAGAGAAATCAAATATTATTTTAATATTTGAGGGATTGGAAAAAGAAAAGAAAGAAGGGGGCTCAGAAAAAGGGGGGTGAAAATTCACCCATTTCACCTCCCCTGGATCCGCGCATGACAACACTTATGTAACTTGATGATTTTTGGTGAAAATGTAATGGAGATGCCATACATTACAACTTAAACTTTTTAAAGTAGTGACGTGTAGTGAAACCATTGTAGTCACTCGGTCCTTTTCACTCTTGAATCAACTAAAGCTACGGAAATAAGAGCAACAAAATCACTCAACTTGTCTCACAACATTGCTGCGAAATGAGTTGAAGAATGATGCTGCGCATTTTTCCACCCGAGTACAAACTTGTCTTGCAACAAAATAGTTTGCTGCAAGTTGAGTGAATCCTGACTTCTGATTGGATCAATCACAAACACAAAGGAAGCCATTTCACAGTTTGCTGCAAGACAAGTTGACTTTGGGGTGGTAATACATGCAACATCATGAAATTTTGTTGCAAAAAGTAGAGCGACTGTCTACTTGCTGCAACAGTCTTTTTAAACTTGCAGCAAACTATTGTGTTGTGAGACAATTTTGTTTTTGGGTAAAAAAATGTACAGCATTGCTCTTCAACTTGTTTTGCAGCAATGTTGCGAGACAAGTTGAGTGATTTAGTTGCTCATATTACTGTACCTTAAAATCGAATTCACACTTAGCTAGCAGTTAACAGTGTTTATAGACTTAGGCAGATTTAGCAAACAATGCTGTGTAAGGCCCAGATCAAATGAGAACGCAGTGAAGTGCATGTTGATGTTAGTTTTGACTTGCACCTTCTTTTGACCTGCCAACTTGCATCAACTTGCATTGACTTGCGGCTACTTGTATTGGCTGAGAGGACTTGCATGCCATTTGAGCGTGCTCAAATTTGATCACAAGTTGATGCAAGTTCTGGCTCATTTGAATGGTTACCATGCTAGACTGTGCATGTTGTCTTTCTTGTTCTTTTTAGTCCAAACTTCTACACACTACCTCTCTCACAAATAGTTCAAACAAAAACGAAACTGATTTTGTCCTTGTCCTTCAGACTAATATTAATTATTGAAACACTTGTATTAACTTGTGTTGAGCTGTGTTCAAAAGAGACAAGCAAGTTGCAAGTCAAAACTTGCATTGACTTGCACCTCTTGCTTTCTCATTTGATCAGGGCCTAAGAGGACTCACTGTGAGATGCCAAATTTTGTTCAGAAATGGCCACTGACAAAGAAGATGCAAAAACAAGTGAAATTGCATATTGAATGTGGCATCATGACATTGTCACAGTTGTCATGCAATAAATGAACATCCTGTTTTTGTGTCACATTGTATTGTTTACTCAATCTGCCTTATGTTTTGATACTATGTATTGTTTTTACTATTTATAGTTGGGAAATAAATATTGGTTAAAAAGTGGAGAAAATGCACCATTTGATTCAAAGGTAAAGACTACAGTGTTATACTACATTATGATCTTGGTCCATACAATTAAGACAATTATAACTGCATACAGTCAAAGCTCCCATAAATGAACACCCTTGGAATACTCAAAAGGTATATGTAAGTGCTGCTGGGGACAGCGCATCCCTGGAGGCAGCATTTAGGCACCTCACCCAACCTCATCACCGTTGATGAGTTTATGTAAGTAAAGCTGCTCAATAGTGGGAGCATGTAAGTACAGTGTTTGAGTGGGAGTGATTTTGAATGGGGTTTTGGAAAGGTGTCCCTAATTGAAACTGTCCGTTTACAAGAGTGTCTTACAAGCATCAGTTTCGACTGTAATTTTCTGTGACATGACAAGTGCATTTGACTTATGAATTTGGCCAAATTTTCTTATAGATAGGCAAAAACAAACAAACAAACAAAACAAACAAACAAACAGACTGGCAGGATGGTATTAAATAGCAGGATGGTAATATAGTTACTGGAGGGTTAAGAAAATGGGTTGTGTTTAAGATATCACACCTGTTGATATTGCCCTCCAATATTAAAGTGCAGGATACAGAACACACATCAGCTGGAGTTGTCTGCTGTTGTGTACTGATACTGCATACATATTGAAAGAAGGAGTTAAATCCATGCCATGTACCACCTGGAAGACAGCTCTGTGATGAGCTGAGTGATCCATCCTCCTTTCATACATATTTTGATAAAGGTTGCTCAATGTTGGATGTGTGAATTTAAAGGAGATATGCTTTTGATTTCATCACGTACAACTGTAAGTTGAATTATAGTAGACTCTTCACTCATGGCAGAAAGCAGTGGCAGCGAGCAAAATGAGTACCAGTTGGAAATAAAATTTATTGTTCAAAATTTCGCAGTGAGTAAAAATGATCTTGCGAGTGCTTTCTGCAATGAGTGGAGAGTCTGCTTAAAGTACCTGAATAGCACTTTTAACCAAATGCTGAAGAAAACCAAAGTGTTTGGTTGACATTCTGTTCAAGAAGAAATTTAACTCATTACAAGTGTTGACGTCAAAAGTTTATTGTCCTCCACCATCTCCCTTTTATTTGAAATTTTTGCTGCTGCTTTGTTTTATTCTATACTGTCATAATATCTTGAAAACCTTTCTTTTCTTAATTAGATTATTGAAAAGATATACCATGAAGAAATCAGGGGAAGCAGGTAAGAAAAGTTTTAGATCTTCTAAAGCAAGTTTTCAGTTTTATAATTCATCAAGTTTTCTAAACACTGAGAACATATTTAGTGGAACTGTTGTGGCTAGCTGTTAGTTGTGAAGTGGGAAGCTAGATTGAACAGGCTTGCTTTTCAGGTTTCTTGTTTTCCTTGTTTGATTGTTTGTTGAGGGCAACCTTGTTGGGATCCATTGTCAGTGTTCTTACCAGCCAGGATGTTTTAGCTTTGGGTCCTTAGGACCCACACAGAACATGAAAGCATGCCATAAGGATAGGGGAGGGGGTCATTTGATCAAACAGATATTGGTGTATTTGCTTTTGTGTATGTGTAATTTTAATATGAATATGGTGCTGGATGTCACCCAGCCATGTGGGTTGTTGGTTCACAGCTAGAGATACTACAAGCAATCTCAGTGAACCGGGCATAAACTAATGCCACAAAGTGTTATATACAATGACGAAAAATTTTCTCAGTGGGAGCCTGACCAGTATCCAGTTCACTATGCTGACAAGCCCAAAACAGCTGTTCACAGTTTCTGGTGTACTGGTCATATTTATTTAATTTTGATGTATTTACATCTTTGCACCCATGGGACCCCTAGGCTCAATTCTAGGGTACCATTTCCTGACAAAAAGTGGCATTGCTGCATTGCCATGGTCTGGTAAGAACACTGCATAGTCCATTACTTGTCCCCTCACTTAGCCTAACTGTGTGTTGTGACTGTCCTTATCCTTTATTTTCCTGTTTTGTAAGGCTTGCCTTTAAATAATGTTAGTCAATGTGAGTTCCTCAATAAAAGTGAACAACAAGGTGAAAATATTTAGCTGAGTGAGGTAGAGTTTGTGACCTGTTTTTCCTATCAGTGTATAAAAATTTTGAATACCGGTATATTCGCTCCAAAGTCAATTCGCTCCAAGTCAATTCGCTCCACCCCAAGTCAATTCGTTCCACATATCAGGTCAATTCGTTCCACATGTATTTAATACAAAAATCGCGAAGAAAACTGTAGTATAGAAGAATATAATATAATAAGAAGTCAACAGAGAAGATAATAGAAAGTTTTTACGAAGTTTTTTTATTACAAACGGCCGTAGTTCGACGAGTAAATGGCGGCCATGTTTGCGAATCGACTCTACTCTCGAATGCCTAACCGTACTTGTTTACTCAAAAATTCACAAGAAACTAAAGTATAACGTAAGGAACTATTATGTTGAAGTAATGTGAGAAGATACCACGAAGTTTTGAAGAAGTTTTTCGATGATAAACGGCCGTATTTCGACGAGGTAATCAGGCGGCCATGTTTGCGAATCTGAACTCTACTCTCGATCGCTCAACGCTACTTGTTTACAAAAATATCCACACGAAACTAAAGTTTAATGTAAGAAACTATTATAGTTAAGTAATAATTAGGTATTTTGAAACTTAAAAGTGTAAAAGGAAAGGGAATCCAAATGAAGTCATAGCACTCGAAAATGTAAACAACAGGGTTATTTAGTGGGCTATTAGTGGCAGTGCCTTGACAACCAAAAAACATCACAAACACACCTGCATTTCTGCGGCCGACTCATATTTAAAACTATTCTTAAATACTTTTTTACGTTCATTGCATGCGTATATAATAAACAGATAGCAAAAAGGTGTTATTCTTCTAACTAAAATGCTTTAGGATTTATTTAACCACAGCAAGCGTTAGGGCGTCACCAAGCCAGTTGTCAAGTTCCATTGTTCGCAAAAAACAATACATGCGTGTAGGTGTAGTTTTGAATTTGTCACCTCCATTTTCTTTTGTTACTGTTAATTGACCACTAAAACAATTGAAATAAAAATCTACCAATAGGAATAGTTTGCAAGAGAAATTTCGATCCTCCCTTGGACTATTTAAAGAGCAGCGCAGAAGTAACTTGCATCATTATTATCAAACTATTAAGCGTCAGCTATTAGAGTTTTCCGATTTAGCGGTCTTTTCAAAGTTATTGCCAGGCACTAATCCCTTTAACAAAAGGCTTTGTTTTTTTAACACAATAGAAATGTTAACAATACTTAGGGCCGCTTTAGACGCCTTTGAGGGGCTGTTTATATGGAAGCGAGCCAGCCCGGTAAGCGGGCTGACTTCTTTTGTTCTCTGGCCCCCAGGGAAAACAAAACAAAAGAATTCAGCCCGCTTACCGGGCTGGCTCACATCCATATAAACAACTCCTAATAGTGCCGAATATAAATAACATCAAAGAATACCGCCTAATTATTCCTAATTATCTATTGTTTTTAATTCATTCGACGCATGTGAGATACGACGTCTAAAGCAGGCCTTAGCCTTTTTATAAGAATCATTGTTCATGTTTTTGTCATCAACAAGTGCAAACATATAGTTTCGATACTAATTATGAAGTGTTACATCAATTCGTATTTTATGCCAATATACAAATATTGTAAACATTTTTATAATTTAGTATTAGGCAGGTCCACATCAGCTACGGCTGCCTGACTCTCAACCTGCGTCATCAAATAAAATATGTATGTATGTATGTATACATGAATTGCCTTTTAGTTCGACGTCCGCTAGTAGGAGAGGTTCAGTTTCTAGCTTGAGAAAACGGCCATTTTTTTGTTTCGCCCTTTTGATCAGCAAACAAGCTGGACCCTCTTTAATTTGGCACGCTTGATTTACACCACAACTTTTTATGGCACTGCTCCCGGCCTAAATCTTGGCATGCAGAGCGAAACAGTCGTTAGTATGCAGAGCGAAAAAGTCGTTACCCGTTAGTAACAAAACATCAAAACTGAATAACAAACAAAACATCCGCCGCTTGCTTTAAACTTGAATAAATTATCTAGGTTCACTCAATTTGCAATTTTATTGACTCTTGATGCTTAATTATTATTTTTTCATAGGTCAAGTTCCTACATTTCGTCTGATTTTGAATTTAATTTGACTATTCTAGTTATCAATTAGTGTTTACATTAACATTAACAAAATGTTAACTCAGCTGGTTAGTCGACTTGTTTCCTGCTCAAGTCTAAACACAATCAAATTTGAATAAAACTCAAACTCATGAAGCTCATGAAAAATTATCACGCAAAAGCAGATAATCTATGTCTAAAGTTTACGTAGTTTTTGTTCACTCATATGCACAAAATAACTTTCAACTTCAAGTTACTTCACAAAATTAAAACAAAGTTTTATAGAGTATATGTAACCTAACTGAGGTATTTAAACAGGAACGACAGGAATAATAAAGCTTTTCACACAGTATCAAATCCTTAGCCTTGAAGCTGTATGTGACATATTAGACATTTTAATTAATGTCGTCTTAATCTTTGTATAAATAATCTTCTTCGATTGACGAAAAACCCACAGGTACTAACGACAATCGGAAGAAACGCCCGTTTTTGACGAAAAATTTGCGAAATTGAATTATAGACCTTGAGGTCCCCAAATCTGTGCTCAATTTGAACCCTCAGTCTTCGTAGATGTCGATTGGCTGTTCTTTGAATGCGATTTCGAGCAATCCTGTGAGGTGTTACAAGAGGTACTCTTGCGGCGTAACCACCAGCAGCCAGTAGCCGAGCATTTCTTGGTAGACGTTTCTGACCATGAAATCCAATACTGGGTAGATATCGGTATGATGTTGCATCATTAAGATGACCAGGAAAGCTGTATGTAAATAAATAATTAATAAATACAATTAGTTTTGGCTAACATGATTGCCGACTTGAGGTTCATGAGGTGTCATGTTCAGCAGTGGGTATTTATTTTTCCGATATATAGTTTACAGGGCTCAGTATGGGAAAAATAACTTTATTACCCAGAAACAAGTAGTACTATCATGCCATCAGCATCGACAATCATCTGCGTTGACATAAAATGCATCTTTTTGTCGCCGCAGTAAAAATCGGCCTGCAATCTTCCAGTTGGTCGTCGTATTCTGTGTACTGTGGCGTCGATGCTGCCAACTGAATTTGGATAGTGTTTCCACTGACCAATAAACGTCGACCATTGTCGGAGATTGTGCCAGGTAACAAATCTTCGAAAGTGAAGAAATAAAATTGGTACAACGTGGTAGATCTCTTCATGGACAATACTTTGACTTATTTGAAATATTGACGCCAGGGTACGGTAAGTTGGATAGATTCGCAACCAGATCATAACGAGTAAAATCCTGTTTTGCACATCTAGAATGCAGCCTCTTCGTCGATTGGAAGCTGGAATTCTAGGCAACATCCGAGGCTTTGTCACGTCTTGTGCTACTATTTGAACAATGCTATCCAGGGTATAAGGAGTTTCACCAGTGAGATACCAAAAATTTCTAGGACTTCTTTCAAGTTTCCTCCATACATCTATTCCGGCGTTTCTGTGGAATATTATTCTTGGAAACAGTAATTGTATAAGTGGAGTGGCAGTTGAACAAATTTGTAGTGCTGAAACAATCGTTGTTATCCAGTTGGCCAGTGGAGGAAAGGGTGGTGGCAGAGGGTTGTCAGGGACTTTCAAAATAGCAATATCTAGAACAGATATAATAGTCAAAATAGTGCTAACTAAAAAATTCGGAAACGGAGGCGGTAAATCCTGATGTACATTCATGACTATTATGCATCAAATACTAAAAAAATCCTTACAAGGAATTCTGTCAAAGCATGCTGCATGCCTATTAATTATATGTGAACTCGACTGATCAAACATAATTACTTGGACCCATTTCGACACCTTAGTGTTACCCTCACAAGACTCACAAGGTAACAACAAGCTGGTATTACACTTGGCAATTTCTCGTGCAAAATGTCTCACCAACATCGGGTGTTGCGGCACAAGCTGTGCAAGAGGTGTTAAGGCTGATTTACACGCTAAGATTGTTGGCCCGATTTTTTACAAGGTTTATAGCACCCCTTTGCAGCTTGTGCCGCCACACCCGTTGTTGCGGGTGAGACAAATGGCACAAAAATCCAAATCACACATATTTTGTGACCAAATTCGTTGTTCGTTGTTGCTTTGTTTGTGCACTGAATAAAAAGCTACTCATGAACTGATAAAGGCATCAGATTTTGTGTGATGTTCTACTGAACGGATATCATAGATATAGTTCTCTACTGTTTCGAACAAATGGAGGAAGAAAACATTTTTCTCAAAGCAGCGCTCAGTAAAATCGTAGAACTACCTTCGTGTTCATCTGCAAGAAAACGTTCAGTGCACAATGCAGACGGCCCGGTGAACGACGAGCCACCTAACAAGACGAGGAAAACGTCGAATGCCCCAAAATCTGGAACAAAAATTCGAAGCTCCCAGGTGGAACTAATGCTAGTCGGCGAGGGCTATCGCAAGTACAGTGGAGACTTAAAGGCAACGGCTAATTTTATGATTAAGCATTGTGAGATACTCGACGTCAACCTTAGAGAGTACTACGAAGCAGTAGGAACACCAGGAGGACCTACCATAAACCAAGCAATGGATAGGATCCGTAGGCTTCAGCAAAAGAAGCTGGAGAAAGTAAGGTAAGTTTAATTTATGGTGGTGTACATTATTTCTGATTGTTGAGGGCTAAATGATGTTTCTCTATTGTTTAACAATAGGTGCGAGTCTCTCCCAAATAATGATAAAACAAATGCACTCGAAGAGTTTTACGAGGGTTCAACAGAGGGGAAATCAGAAAGTGACCATTCCAACGTATGGGAACAAGCAGCTGATTCTAAAAAGAAAAGAGACACTTGTTTTACTACCATACAAAACTCCTTGTCTCGAGACGAAGTCATGGCATCACTCTCCCAGAATCATACACTAGACGCGACTAGCAGTGACGAGAACGCTGAAAGAAAAAATCGTACTAATAAGTGAGTAGAAAGAGCAACATAAATGGTCGGACTGCCGCCTAATTGACGTAGAGTGCTTACAATATATCCGTGAAAAAGTTAGCGAACTAAATTGTACTAAATAGCTTGAAATTCTTTGATTTCCATTGTTTAATTAGTGCAAATTAGTGCAATTTCTTACAAATTAAGTTTTTCACGGATATATTGTAAGCACTCTACTATAATTGCAAGCGGTATTTAAAATCTCATAAGAGTTAACTTTGTTTAATTTCAACAGGATCAAGAAGAGAAAGCAAAAGCCGGCGAGTACCAAAGAAAAAATGGACAACGTTCTGGCTGCGTTGCCAGAACTAATCCACAATGCCAATGAAGCCGCGAAAAATCACAGTCGTTGTTTGCAAAAAATGATGGCCGGCCAAACCGGCAATTCTTCTGACGATTGAACACTTTTACTCCCATGGAATAGAGTATACCTCATAGTTAATATAAAGAATGACTTGTACCATAATACCATGTAAGGAAATATACCTATTTCCAAAAAGGTTGTTCTTTGATACATGATAGTTAAACCAAAGAAACAAGTATGAAAAATAGAGATATAATTCCGTAAACTGAACCGTGAATCAAAATAATATTTTAGTCCTCTATATACAGTGTATATCACTAATCAAATTAATAATTTGTTACAATATATGGCAGGTTCTGTATTAGAGCTAAAATAAAAAAAAAACGGGTATAGATGAATGAATTAATAAATGAAACGAAAGAAAGAGTATTATCAGGAGCCCATTACTAGGAGGGTCCATGTGAGCTGGGTTGAGCCCTTACCACAGTAGCAGATAAAGTTATTTTTAGAACATTATTTCCCACGAAAATGTGTTACCCTGTATGGGAGCTACAGGTTTGCGCTATGCAGACCAAAACAAAATATGCGGAGCGTAGATCTAATAAATATTCGCTGATTGTCTAGTTTGAAAAACCTTTGTCATATTTTGTGCGAAAGGCAGGCTAAAATTATGCTAGATCTTTTCAGCTTGGGCAAAATTTTTCCCATTTCAGACCAAGTGTCATTTCCTCGAGTGTTCTTTCTCTGTTTATAGATGTCACACTCGAGGGAATGACACGTGGTCTGAAATTTTGCCCAAGCTGAAAAGATCTAGCATAAAGAGAATGATAACCGAATATTGATCACGGTACGAGTGTTCTAATAAAATATCACTTAAAGATTTCGGCACGTGCCGGTTTCAGATTGCCAGATTTTAGAAAAAGCCGTTAAATCGGAAAACTCTATTGTGAACGAGGTAAGTATAACACTTATTTGTAAATTACTCACGCGACAGATCAAAGTGAATACACTATTTATCTAACATCCCATGTAGAGTGCTTTTAGTCAAACTAGTCAGAGCTAACACTCTGAAAATCAGGGGGCCGTAACATGTAAACAAACTGAATAGTTAACTAATTTAGATAAATTTAGTTAACTATTGAACGGTTTGACTAAAAGCACTCTAATCTATCATCACGATCGCTAATGCAAGAACCACGTCATTGAACTACCAACTAGTTCACCAAAAAATGGCTCCTTTAGGAGCCGACCACATGCTTTAAAAGTCAATACCTTAAATGCTACAAATAAAAATCAATCATTGAAATAAAAATCATCAAGAACAACAATAACTGGAGCCCAATAACTTATATATCTTGTGTGGGCTACCTGTGATATGATTGCTGAGTCTTCCAATTTCATCACCGGCAATCGCGTACTCATTTGTTATTATGTCGTTTGCGCTTCTGTCAAATGTTTCGTTTATCATCGAAAAACTTCTTCAAAACTTCGTGGTATCTTCTCACATTACTTCAACATAATAGTTCCTTACGTTATACTTTAGTTTCTTGTGAATTTTTGAGTAAACAAGTACGGTTAGGCATTCGAGAGTAGAGTCGATTCGCAAACATGGCCGCCATTTACTCGTCGAACTACGGCCGTTTGTAATAAAAAAACTTCGTAAAAACTTTCTATTATCTTCTCTGTTGACTTCTTATTATATTATATTCTTCTATACTACATTTTTCTTCGCGATTTTTGTATTAAATACATGTGGAACGAATTGACCTGATATGTGGAACGAATTGACTTGGGGTGGAGCGAATTGACTTGGAGCGAATTGACTTTGGAGCGAATATACCGGTATTCAAAATTTTGAATGAAAGCCAAAAGTTCTAATATTTCGTTTGACTTTGATGTGATTATTTTCAGGTTTTCTGTCAGGAAAATGATGCTATTAGAATTCAGGTAAAAGGTTTACCACAACACATATTCAACTTTACTGTATCAAAAAATAAACTTTTGGGAAGGTGTAATTTAGAATAAACATCATTTCCTTTATTTCAGTCAATACCTTGAGAACTACTTGTGGCCACACTTTGATGCAGAAAAGGTACATATGAATCAAATCAAACCCTAACCCTAACCCTAACCCTAACCCTAACCCTAACCTCTTAGTATGCTTTCTGATACTATGGGGTTAAGTGTGATTTAGGCTATCCCTACGCTCTTGATTGTACAAGACTAGTGCGGACTATTTACATTTCTGTAGGACTTGTAGCAGGGGATAAAGCCATTGACACACTAGGCAATTTTATATGCTTGTTGGAGCAAATTTTGATCATTGTCTGTGTGTCTACTGCTGCCTCAGTGAAGTTATGGAGTGATCTTGATCAGCATCATCTTGATCTTGACCAGTAATCAAAATTGACATTACCTGACATGTCAGATATTGACAATCAAATTTGCTGGTGGCCGCAACAATCAAAATTCAATCACCTAGAATAGTGTGTCACTGACTGTATGTATTGGTGATCAAATTCACTTACAATTGGTGACAATCAAATTTCGTTCAAATAAGCATATAAAATTGCCTAGTGTGGTGCTGGCTTAAGTTAATAATTAATTCTCTCATGGCATGCTGGGGCTACTTATACTAATCTTGACATTTTTACATGAATGGTGGTTACTGTATTTCTTCTTTAATTAGTTTTGTTCCTTTCCCCTCTCACCAGTATTCATTAATTTCTATTGATTTTGTCCTCTTTTGACTGATTATTGATTGTTTGATTTCACAGGCATCATTAGCTCATATGATGTCTATAATCTTGGTCGTTAATGAGAAGTTCAGAGAGGGTGTCCCATCTTGGCAGGTTGGTAAAACAATTTGCCAAATGTGAAGACGATGTTCTGGTTTTGAATTCTATAGTTATTGATTATTTCAGCCAAGTACATTTTGTCAAACTTTGAAAGCTACACAGAAGGGACACTGGAAACTCATGAAAGACCATTCTAAGTTTTTTTTGTAATCTCTTTCTGATGTTATTAATATTGTTAAATTAGGTATTTAAGGATCATCCCAAGGAGTTTCCAGGATTTTTTCACAGAGTTCTCGATATGTGCCTTATTGAAGATGAGAAAGTAAGTAGGGTGGTATTCTGTTCATCATTTCAAAGTTTCATATTTAATCAACTTTATTCCTTTATTTCTCATTCAGAAGCTTTCTTTCAAAGAGCAGACATCTTTGGTTGTATTCTTAATTCATTGTTTTAACAGTTTGGTAAGTATAACTTTAATAAATATATTGTTATTTCTTTCAGGGGTTATTGTCAAAGAGATTGACCCATGAAAGGAAATAAAACAGAAGAAAACAAAAACAAAAAAGTACACACAGTTAAAATGTGCATCACTGCAAGTCCCAGTACCCGCTTCCCCCAACTAAAATCTAAATTCTCCTTCATTTTTCTTATAATTCGAGGGAGAAAGTAGCCTTTAATCAAATTGACTCTTTTTCAAATAGTACCTAGAAATGCTATGTATAAAGATAAGAGTTATGTCTATATAAATTAAACATATATATTTGCAGGAAATGGATCTCATTCGTGAACAAATTCAACACATGGTGTCCATTTCTATTTGGAATAATTTACTTCCTGTAAGTAAGAACTTGAATAATGTTAGTTAAAGTGGCTCACAGCATTTTTCAACTTGACACTTCTGGGAAATTCAATCCTTGCCTAGCTTATGGTACAAAATGGATAGTCTATTGAAGATTTTAAAAACAGGGTTCGTACGCCTCCTGGAAATCCTGGAAAATCCTGGATTTTTATCTTCTTCCTGGAAAGTCCTTGAAAGTCCTGGATTTTTTAATAAATTCCTGGAGAACACCTGGAAAACAAAAACAAATAAGTGTATGTTTACTATCTACACATATGTTTGGGTAAAAGCTCCATTTACATTCCTTAACTCAACCAGTACAAGACGGTATGCAAATGTATTTTGCTTGAGTGAACTAGTGAAAAACTCCTAGAAAACGCCTTGAAATAATCTGAAAATCCTCCTTGAAACTCTTGGATTTATTGAATTTTCTGGGCGTACAAACCCTGTAATAAGGAGTCACAGCCAGTTAAATTGGCTGGGTGCACTCTGAACAATTGCCACTAACCACCTTTAATAGGGACCTTAAGCAACCACAACGACGACGACAGGGAAGACGGGATGCTAAAAATGTTTTAAAAGCAATAAACAACGCTATTTCTATCGCTTGTTCATTTTCATGTGACATTCAAACTCAGAATTTTAAGATAAATCAAATTAAAGATTGAATTTCTGTCCGAACGAAAAATAAGCTGATTTAGTTCTACAAGTTCCCGTTCTCTACAGAGCGTGAAATCGGAACTCTTCACGTCGTAGTTTTACAGAATACGGTTGATTTTTTTGCAGTTCAGCTCATTTGCACGTGTATTGATTGTGCTTTGTAATTAAGGCCATTGATTTATACCGTCGTCGTCCTTGTTGCCTTCGTGGTTGCTTAAGGTCCCTAATGTTACCAATGAGGCCTACTAAGGTGTAAGAAGACAATGTGCAGTTCATTACTGAGTCTGCATATTTTGCTTCAAATTTTTTTTTTGAATTACAAAACTTTTCAGAGTTAAATGACATCCTTTTGTGAAATTATTATTGATTTGGATAGGGCCGGCTTGAGCAAGAATTGAAGATTGTCCCAAAATATAAAAAGTTTTGGAATCACATTAAAAAGAAAGAGAGTGCCATTGATGAAGAAACAAAGTTAAGGTAACAACCGTATGTGTTGTACTGATTTGTCTGTCTGTCTGTCCTTTCTTGCATTCACCTGCCCATCTGTCAGTCTATCAAAATATCTCCTTCCTACATCACATGACCTCTCCACTCCCGTGGAGAGGGGTGTGTGCTTGATCTGAAAATGGTTGGGTATGTGGGACACCATAGCTTAGCCCTGAGACTACCTTTTATCCCTTTCTGCCTTCATCAATCAGTCAAGTATTTATTTACTCAATTTGATTGATTTTTTGTTCACAGATTAGACAAACTGAGATCATTTTTGTCAAAATTTCTTCACAAGTTTCTAGCAGTTTTAGAAGCTATTGCAGAGACAGGTTGGTCAGGCTTGACTTCTTATGGTACAAATAACTTATGTTTTGTGTGCAATTTACAGTCTGTATGCATTGCATATAATCCTCTCTTATAATAACTTATAATTTTATTATCTTGCTTTTTGTAGAATCAGTAAGCTTGGATAAAGTTCACTTCTGTGAGCGATTTCTTGAACTTCTGGTAGATCTGGAGGTATGTAGTGCACACAGATTATATTTCAGTGATGTTGTCCTTCATATATCTATTAGTGCATTCTTTGATAATTCTTCCATAAAACTGAACAGTAAATAACCTAGGACTGACACAATAACTTACTGGTTTATTTAGCTCTTAGGCACTTTAAGTGAAAACATTTTGTCTGTAATATAATTATTCCTATTTTTGAACTAGCAATCTAATGACAAATAACAGTCTGCCATTTTAAAATGGAAAATTCCATTTTAAAGTGGAAAACTCATCATGTCTGACCCTTGTCTGGGGCTAGTCCTCAAGCTAGACCAATGAGAGGAGGTTTTAACTTAAGGCTTTTAGACCTTGAGGACTGTCCTCAGTTGTATCCAATCATAAGTTCATGCTAAGAGGACTATCCACAAGATAGACCAATCAGAACAGCTGACCATCAGAGCGTGAAACCATGTCCTGATAAGCTGTGGACTGTCCACGCTGTAAGCCAATTGCATTGCGTTTGTCTGGCTAACAGCTGTCATCATTGAAAGCTGTTAATGGCATGAACACATTTATTTCAGTCTCAGTCAGTCTCCTTAAAAAAAGGCTGCTAAGGAGACTATTATACACATCACTGCTATATTTGAGCGAGAGTCTTGTGAATCAAAGACCTTAATTAATCTTCAGATTATTTGGCTTTGTGAAAAATGTTTGAATAAGGTGTTATCTCAGGCAGACAATAAAAAAGGTCACCAGAATCAAAGCCCCTTCATTACCATTTGAGGGTTAAATAATTCTTGGCTTCAAAAATGCTATTTCAGTGGATAAAAACTAGAACAAATCGCAAACTTAAGGCTTCTAGACCTTGAGGACTGTCCTCAGTTGTATCCAATCATAAGTTCATGCT
This sequence comes from Telmatactis stephensoni, assembly GCA_029948255.1. Classification (NCBI taxonomy): domain Eukaryota; kingdom Metazoa; phylum Cnidaria; class Anthozoa; order Actiniaria; family Isophelliidae; genus Telmatactis; species Telmatactis stephensoni. Next base: position 154,001 of record JALIZF010001310.1, on the reverse strand, counting down.
AAGAGGACCATCCACAAGATAGACCAATCAGAACAGCTGACCATCAGAGCGTGCAACCATGTCCTGATAAGCTGTGGACTGTCCACGCTGTGAGCCAATTGTATTGCGTTTGTCTGGCTAACAGCTGTCATCATTGAAAGCTGTTAATGACACGAACACATTTATTTCCGTCTCCTTTGAGCGAGAGTCTTGTGAATCAAAGACCTAAACATTCAGATTATATGGCTTTGTGAAAAATTTTCAAATAAGGTGTTATCTAAGGCAGACAATAAAAAGATCACCAGAATTATCAAACCCCTTTATTTCCATTTGAGTTTCAAATGTTCTCGGCTTCAAAAAATGCGAGCAAAACGCAATCTAAAATCATAAAATTGTCCCAGCTAGCTCTGGAAGAGAAATATATCTAAGTAAAGCTAGCAATGGCCATAGGAAAAAATAATCATCTAGGGATAGTCCACATGTATTATAGACCTTGAGGACTGTCCCTGGTATTATCCAATCATAAGTTCATACGAAGAGGACCATCCACAAGATACACCAATCAGATAAATGTTCTTCAGAGCGTGACCTGATAAACGGCGGACTGTCCTCGTTATATAAGTTGTTAATGAGAGAACACATTTATTTCAGTCTCGTTCTTATTTATACAACCAAAAGACGATCGCTACAACTAACATTCCATTGTATTTCAGACTGCCTGGTGTTTGGTAAAATGTCTATGAAAGTTTTCTCTTCAACTTTGCGATTATCACAGTTCGCGGCATTGTCGAGGAATAGCCGCGGAAAAACTTTTTGACTTTTAACTTGAAATGCCCTAATTCATATTATATTGATTTTATTAATCCTCTGTTTTTGAGATTTCATGAATTGTTCTACTGGGTGGGAATTGGCTGACTGAAAACTTAAACGTGTATGGAATGACCGACGTAGATGGTAATCAACGGCTATTACATAACACCTCGCAAATTTGATGACTATTTGAAAGCATGATTGTTTCTGTTTGAAAATGGCACGATTTGGATTAAATATTTCGCCGAACAACACTGCTATTTTTTTTCGTGTTTATGATGAACTGGAAATTGTTCTAAACTCAACTGATTGTAAAGAAATAAGACTTTCAATTGGTGTAATTACTATTCAACAAGTACCGCAATCAATCTTACCAGTGACAGGTCTACTACATCGACTACACCGACAGTTAAACCAATAAGATTAAATACACAGAGAGTTAATGTATCCGTTCCACTGTCATGTTTGTCTGACCGTAAATTCGATGTTGTCAAGTGTGTCATGTAAAATAGGATACATATTACCATAACGCAAACATGATTTTTCGACCTTTTACGGTGAATATATTCTTTATCAAGAGTTGATAGAAATATATCTAGTTGACATCTAAACTAAGTTGATCTCGTCAAAAATGACGATCGAGCTCAGTATCTGACACAAGAATTTCTTAAATTCTTTTTTGATTTGATCTGATTACTAAATGGCTGGAAGTGCCTTATGGATAGATCAATGAAGCGACCCACGTGAAAGTTAATAACCATTAGAAAATTTCTACAGAGTCTCAGAATTCTGATTAAAATGTTGGTAACCTGTCCATCGCATAACACGTACTTACAAATTGGAGTCACTTTCGATCTTAAGCTTCGATTGATGTGGTTGCCTTTTGCCTTGGCCGACTGTCAGCAAGCGTAAATCACTCGCACAGTCTGTTGATAAGCACCCTACCAAAAGGTCTTAGGCGCATCAACTTGACCAAGACACTACAAGCAACATACATAATCATCACACGGGTCAAAACAAAGGCATAATGAAACAGAGTGAAGCGATGGCTAATGTGAAACTTATCATATAAATTTTCGCTATTCAGGACATACATTAACTCTTGTATTTACGACTCACCGTTTCCAGTTTTGCCATTCTTCTTGCCGAGATCACGATACACGGACCGTATCCATGATAATCACTGTATCAAACGCTTTGGCGCGCATGGTTGTACTGTTCCCGCCACTTTTTTTGTTTCCGGTGTAATACTATACTTAGACAGCCCTTTGTATGAGAATAGAGTTTCGAATTTTTATTGTAACAGTACTTCTCATCCACTTATTGTCTCATATCAGAATTTCCCGTTAGTTATTTACAGCCATTATATACACTTGTGATCTAGCTTATAAAATTTTTCACAAATATGAGCAGTAAAAATTACAGTTTATCCACTCTTTGACTTTAACCTCATTCTTACCGACGGGGGACTGAAAGAAATCTATTTTTCTTTTAAAATAGTTGTGAGGGAAATTTACAAACTTGAGTTCACTGTCTAGCTGGTCTTACCGTATGAGATTTATGTGACCTTTGTTCAACGTTTATGTAAATCTGTCAAGTACACAGCCTTTCTGTCATCACTTTCCAATTAACCAAACGTCTTGGTCAGAGCGGTTCTCTTTGAAAACAACTACTTGTACACGTTTTGGTACAATATTAAAGTAAGGTTGTACATAGATATCGCGAATCGTTTAGATTCTTTTAAGCAATCACTGCAGAAAACTGTGGCCGTTGTAATCATTCCTTTTGTTCCTACAATTTTGGACTGACTATCGCCCTGAGTTCGCTTCATCAGAGAGTTTACAATAGACAAGTTATTGTACATTGTGTTTCCACCGAAGTGACGAAAAACATACATCCGGCAGTGTGATATTTTTCTGCATTGCTCTTTGAAATCCAAAAAACATTTATTCGAAAATGTTTCCCTTTATTTAGAATCCTGAAGCGCTTTTAGACAGTCAAAAAAAATCGAGCAAAAAAATGAAAAAAATATTAGAACGTCTAGTTATTTGAAGACCACGTCTGGTTTGTCGTGTTTCTAAGTGCCACGCGTTTGGACAGCTCAAGTTCGAATTTTTTGGCTGCCTGGAAGCGTTGTAAGGAATCGTTCTAAATAACCGTACATTTTCGAATAAATGTCCGTGTCCGGCTGCTGGATGTTTAGTCAAGTCGTTCAATGGCATAGTCAAAAGCGCGAAAGGGAAAACAAAACTTTTTTACATGTTTTGTAACATCACGGTTTTCCTTACTGCTCACCGAACTAGTCCCTTGTAAAAAACGAAAATCTGGATAGGAAATACTTATTTTGTTTACATGTTTTCAAGACTGTACCCTGAGTCAGTCTGCTTCGCGGCTCTTTTTTTTTCGATTGATTAATTTTCTTTTTCCTATTGATTAATGTTCTCTTGCTTGTTGATCAGTAATTTTCTGTTCCTTGTAGTGAAATATTCTGACTGAAGTTGAGTGTTTATTTGCTGAATATGAGCCTCTGTATGTCTTTCTTCCCCTTCTGAACCCTCCCCTCCCAGCTCGATTCTCCAAGGATAGATACTTGAAGTCTGCATCTATTTGTTTCTTTTCCGTTTCTTTGCTGGAGGCTCTCCTTTCCCTTTTTCAGGTCTGCGAACTAGCTTAACCTGTAAATATCAAATGCAGCAGAAATAATGTTCATCACTCAATTAAACAACAATTATCAATTGCAATTTTGAGTGATATCATACCGGTGGACGTTTGACTTCCTTATTCATCAGCTTTTCAATCGCTGCCTCAGCCCTTAGGGTTTCTTCGTCATCGCTTTCGTCTTTGGCATCTTTCGGCTCTGCAAACTGAAGACCATCCAGTTGGAAAGATCTCCCTAAGTCCACCAACTCTTCGTCTGTGATATTATCCATGAGATTTCTCGTTGCTTCTTCTTTCTCAATAAACATCTCCCACCAGGTATGATCTTCCATTGATAGCCTGGATGAGAGATGTCTAATGTAATTTCGCATTTCTGCGGGAGTGGGATTTTTTTTGTTTTCCTGACGAAGAATCGGTGGCTTTCCTTCTGGCTTAAGCTCCATAATGGTAGTTGTTCCCTGCCATTTCTTGTCGTTTGCCCAAAGCCGGTATGCAACCTCAACTTCCCCCTTCTCATTTTTTTTGAACCGGAAAGCGTGGGGTGTGCTGTGATTCGCCAATGTTCCAGTGTATGGACGTAGATATGATTTCATATCGTAGATGTTTTCAACGAACACTGTTGATGGTGCAGGAGTATAACTAGAGTGAATGGTCTCCCGTAAGCTGTCCAGTGTCGTGGCATTCCTTTTTTTCAGTGCAGAAGAAATTTGACTAAACATCTGTTAAAAAGTAAGCACGGTTTTATGATATAGATTCGACAATATCGCAATGAACGTTCGATAATATTAAAGTGGTACTGATATACAGAAAAACTGAAATTGGACGTTAATCCCAACTACTTGTAGGTGCAGACTGAGTAGTTCTTATGGCACAGTATCAGAGGAAATGAGGTAAAGAGATTCGAGCCATTTACCATTTTGTTTGCACCATCTCGTGATATGTGTATATGCTCATCAGTAAATGACGTTTTTTTATGCAATGAACGTTATACGCTATGTTGGTGCATAGAAACTAAAACCGCACTCTGAACCGACATGCCTCCGCAACTGCTAAAAATGTTACTTACTTGGTCTACATCTTCATGCGTATGCCCTACCATAAGATATGAGAGTCTAACCTGTGATTGATAAGATATATTTGATCAGACCTTAAATATATCATATGTTAGTATATATATAACATGTATATACCTTTTTGAAAACGCCAGCCATAACGAGAAAAGCGCAGAATCCAAATACAAATATATTTTTACAATCCCGCCAACAGTTGTCCATCTGCCAATAGAGCACTGGTGGCAGGCTTCCTTCCTATGTATGAATAAAATTATCTGGCTCAAAACCACTATTTAGAGTATTCATGTTGCACCCGTTTTTAGAGTTTTACTCTTCATGGAATGACTGTTACCTTTTTAGCTATAATTCGTAAAACCAGTAACATAATATTGATTGTGGTATTGGCATCTTGTGGCCACCGTATCAGATCAAGGAAACACCAAGAGCGTTTGTGTCCGTGTGACAAAACTCCTGTCACGTGTGTTTTTAGGAAGTTTGCAGATTCACCTTCAAGCTGTTTGATAAATAGTATTCGTTAACAATTGTTTGGCATTGATATTAATGCATTCAAATTTTTCTAGCACACACCTGTTAAGTGACAGATATGCACCATATATATGTTTTATGTATTTATCATACGTATTAATTAAGTAGCTTTGCAATTCGTTACTACTTCAAAATGTTTAACAAGAAATCACGGTCGGAATCTTTTTTGCAGTTAGTTTTTTTGTATCACATTCCTGTCTTACCTTTGATTGAATATAGAAATGTGGGAGGTTGGTTTTCGCCTGGTCCATCCCATCAATGATGATCGAAAGGTAATGTTTGGGATGTCTCTTTGCTTTGTCTTGGTGTTTATAATATTTTTTTCTCTCATAACTGTTTGTGGCAGACAAAAAAGAAGTTGATTTATGAATAACAACCGAGGAATCGCGTAAGACGTACTGCCTATAATTTCATTGCTTATTTCATTTGTTGTTTTTGCTTACGATTGTTGCTTGAGATGAAGCTCTTTCTTCTCTAACCAGTGAATTCGTCTCTTCTGTCCCCGAATTTTAGAAACATGCTCTCTAATTAGGGTACAAACCCCGCACTGTGTGAACTTTTGAACCTTTGGAAAAATGGAAATGCTAAACGATATTATAAGTGAAAATTAATAGACAACACGTTAAACATAATTAATTGCATCCAGCTTTTCAAGTCAAAGACAATATTAATGATATTGAAATAATTGGGTTACCTCCGGTATTGTGACATTAGAAAACTCCTTTGTCCACATTCTGTTGAACTGTGTGTAACTTAACGCCTTTTTACACGAAATATCTCCAGCTTTAAACGACTGTTGATAATTTGCATAAACTTCCTTTTTTGTCAAACACGATGGCAGGTGCTTTTTAACTTCATTTGGCATGCTGTCAGCCATTGAATTGACATATTCCTCAAACCAAAGCATTGACGCAAGGTTTCTGCGAGATTTCAGCTGTCTCCCAACTCTGAAGCTAACAGGACATGTCCTTTCCTTCAGCTCAAAGTCATTTTTGAGATTGAAAAACCTAAAAATAACCATGACCAAAAACGCAATCATTATGCATAAGTGGATATATGCAGTATTGACAGTGGGAAACTGAACTGACGTACGTCGAGGGGGGGGGGGGGGGGGGAATGATATTCATCCCTTGACCGATTTTTAACTAGCGGCACCAGTTTTCAACTTTGAAGTCGCTAAATTCTATTTTTTTGTTTTTTTTTTTTCATCTGATAACTGGGATATAAAATGAGATTAATTATTCTCACCTCCCATTACTTATTCCGTAGCAGCGCTTCCATGCATTTTGGCATACTTCCTTTCCTTTAATAGTGTAGTTGTAATGGTAATTCCCATCAGCCTTTTGTACTTGATTGAGGAACAGAAAGTCTAATATAAAACCTCGCTGTTCCTCCTCTGATTTCTCCCAGAAGAATTTTAGACAGCTCTCAATTTCTTCACTTTTTAAAATCGTCACAAGACAATTTTTGCTGCAACATTTCGGGTGTTCCGTCAGGAGGATGTTCAGATGTGTGCCACTTGTATATTTTAAAGCTTTCTTGCACACCTTTTGTTTTTTTTTGGGTATTTTCACATTATTAGATATTCCGGCTGATAGGGGCTGTCGGATTCGCTCTGTCTGGCGTGGTTTGTCTTCAGTTTCCTGAAACACGGTTTGGTCATTAGAGAAAAGGACATTGAGAAGGGTCTGTAGCGTGGTCCGAACCGGAAATACCTCTAGAAATCAGTCCAAACTTAACCAGAACCTAAACGGCAATTCTTATTCTAGAAAAGTGTATTTTGTAACATGTTTCCCAAATGTCGCGAAAATTCGTCATCCTAACTCCAAAGCAGATTTGACTCATTTGGACACGCACTCATATTTATCCCTCCTAGCCCTACCGCATTACCATCGTAATGCGATCAGGCTCAAGCTTGACAACTAGTGACACCATTATGTCATCAATTTGACCCACGAGGTTCTCAGGGTTTTGCCTTGAGGTTATCAGGTTATGTCTTCGATTTTGCAGTCGTGTGTGAAATAATTTATGAAAGGACAAAAATAGATCTTTGCTTAAAATTTCTTAGTCATTGGTACTTACATTCTCTTTGCCACATCCTCCTCGTAGTCTCAAAACAGGAGGCTGTTGTAGTCTAACTTTCTCACGTTTCTATAGCGATACAGCATTTTTAATCAAAATGATGTTGGAATAATAAAAACATGGTCAGTCACAGTAAAGAGAATTACCTTTGAAGCATTCATCGGTAGTATCGGCTGATTTACAATTCCAAATTTTCTAAGGAAAAGAAAACTAAATACAATCCAACTGGCAACAACGGAGAAAAAAAGACTTAAAGAGAAGTTCATCTTGTCGACTGTACACGCGTATCAAAACTCAATACTACTTGGATCTAGCAATAAACTAACATTCATATTTCCCGCCTTAAAGACATCGCTCCACTTGATTTGCTGTTGATCAGCCTAGTCCACAGCATAAACCAATCAATATCTGCTTGTAATCACATGATTTGTGACGTCAACAATGGATATAGATCAGGGCAGTTCTCAAGAAAGCCCAAGCCCAAGCCCGAGCTTTCATGGGGGGGGGGGGGGGGGGGTGCTTATGAACACATATTAACAGGCTTTGCTCTTGCACCACAGGAAATTGTTTTTCCGGAAAAAAATATTTTATATGGCATACACTAATGGTAAGTCATCACGGCCTTGTGATAACACGATAAGAAAATTTCGTCATATCCCTGAATCGCGGTGCGTGTGCCTATACTGCAAGCAATTTCTTTACTTCATTCACACTTTGTTTGCTGACAATGTATGGTAGCTACGAATCCTACGTGGAAATTGCTCCTGCTTCTGAAGATGGATACGAAAGAAAATATCAGCCCACTCCTTACAACGCTCCGTCATTTATCAAGACTGTTGAAGACATGAGAGCGAAGCTCTTTGAGCTTCAAGGGGCCGATGGCTCCATAAACGAGCCAACAACCGATCGCACTATCATATCAAAATGGAAAGACAGTAACAAACTGCGATTTGGAAACGTCAATGTGAGTATTGACTGCATGTGAATCACACAGTGAAACAATAAGTTAGTCAAATTTAGCCTTTATTCACCTATATCTAGATATCAAATGATAAACGTTTCCATTCACATAACGAATTAAATCATCTAGTTATAAACTGTGCTCTTTTTGTAGGACCTACGAAGGTACGAAAATGTAGCGATCCTAAGCAGGCGCAGCTTCGAAAAGGTGATGGAGATAGGTCGGAGAGGGCCGGAATTTAACCCAACAACCGGAAATATTTCCCAACATACCTTCAGGTGGATTGCATCTTCCACTATGTCTGATCAGGATATCTATGAAAACCTGTGTAAGCTTCTTTCTAAAGAAACAACTGTAGCTGAGCTGAATAACAAGGTGGTATAGATATGAACAAATTTTACTTTATATATACTGAGATTGACCTATATATTTTACCTCATGTTTTATTTCCGTAATATGGCATTTTGAATCATCGGTTTCTACAGTAATCTAAATTTACAATAATCTTTCTTAAAAATAGGGTAAAAGGCAGAGAGCAAAGTTGTCAAGTAATGAAGAGACGGACGCCAGTGTAGATCACCAGGGATGCCAGGTATTCTTCACACCCCGGGGGAACTCCCTAGAAAAATGGCCGGGTATGCTACAATTGTAGCTCGTCGGAATTTTATTTATAATACCGCTAAAAGAACCCCTAAAACATACCGGAAGTGGTTTCAAAAGGGCGTCGCTGGACAATTTTTGACCCCTAAGAGATACCCGCGATAACAAGTTAATGAACATTATTATTATGAACACAAAATTGGACGATCGACACTTTTTGTTGTTGTTGTTGTTGCAAATTTGTTCCTGATTTAAGATCACTGGACAACAAGCGATGGGATCTTTGAATACTCTAAAAGAAACCAGGGAATTTCAACATCCTAAAAGATACCAAATCGCTGTTTTAACCCTAAGAGGTACGACGAGCATCAGTATTCAATATGCATCAATATTTTTTTCCTGTTTGTAATTCAGCTTGAAATCGAAAGATGGCGAAGGGATTTCATTAGGCAGCAAGACACGAATTCCCACTTAAAGAAGAGCAGCAACGAGGTGTTTTTTCATATGCAGTGTTCTGATTGTTTGTGAATTAGCATAAAACAGCATGTTTCACGGATAGAGAGATCGTACTTTATAAACCGTATGTACAATATAAAAACACTATTAAATGAAAGAATTTGCAAACTAACACTTCGTAGCACGCTCTAAAACTCAAGTTTTCTTAGTTCTTTATCAACTACATCCAACTTTAATTTGAATGAAAATCGCTCTCGATCCGTGAAATAGTTGTAATACTAAATTGTGCAATTTTATGAAAATCCGATTGTTTTTCGTTCTTTGATCAGCACAATTTTGTATTATTTAATTATTTGTATTTCACGGATATAGAATGATGGCACTCCAAAGCGTGAAACAAAATCTAATAGTCAGTCTCTAATAGTCTAGAGTGGTTTCACTTAACCCGTGAAACAAAATCTAATAGTCAGTGCGTAATAGTCAGATGGATACAAAATAAAACAATAGAAATAAGGTCTACAAGTGTCTATTAGTCTATTATCTATTTTACGGGTTAAGTGAAACCACTCTAATCAAAACAAAAGAAAATTGTCTACGGGTTAAGCTAGTGCCATCACTGTGTTGAATGCACTCAAAAACAGATTTAGAACAATAGAGACTTTGTACATTTGCATGGTTTAAAAGCGATCATTTTATATAGTGTTTTCACTCAAGCAAGTATTTATGTGTGTCACTTTTATATAGCTGAAGAACAATCTTGCTACATTAAGGAAAGACCACGACCATATGAATGTTAAACATAAGCAGCTCAAGGAAAAAGCTGAACAGGCAAGAATTTTTTTTCTAATGACTCCATGTCCTGGACCGTTATGTATAATATTATAAACGTATTCATTCACTCTTTTCATTGGACAGCTGCAAAGTGAAAGAAATGAGCTGCGCTCTATTATAGACATGCTCAAGGAAAGGGAATACGAAGAAAGAATTACAAGTGAAAAGGTATCGCACAAAGATTGTCGTTTATTAGTAAACTCTAACAAATCGCAACATGCATCCCGTCAATTTATTTTCCATTATTGTTTTGTCACAAAAAATCAGTCAGTGATAAGTGTGCATCTGTTTCATAGAGAATCAAATGTCTGGAAGAAGAAGTACAATCCCTCAAAAAAGAATTCTTTGCAAATAATTCCTTGGTGAGTCAATTTCCATCAATGATAATCTCTTGTGGTAGCTCAACCTTTCTGACGTCTATTGTTATGCTTTTGAAGGATATCACCGACATAGACAATACTAACAGTGAACAAGAACAGAAAACGGAGGTATTTGTAAAGTTCAGCCGATTTCAATTTTGAAATGGTATCATTGACAGTATTTTATTTATCCGTGTTTGGAATCTGTGGAAAAAGGGTGAACGGTATTTACGCTACCTTGTCCATCACTATGAAAATGAGGGAACAATTTGCCTGTAAAGTTGACTGATAATCAAGATCGAAAGGCTTGGTTCGTCCGCGTTTTTTCCGTGCCTAATTTGATGATCTTTCAACATGTACTTTATGTGAAAGTTGCAATTACTCCGACATTATCTGCAGGAAACAAAAGTGCAAAAAGGTGAAGCACATGCTTTGGAAGAGGTGGTCACTACAGCCCAAAGTATTGTCAGAACAACGGAGCAGGTACGTGTTTTAGAGCAAAATAGAGCCATAAAAGAAGAAAAGGCAATAGAGTAAACTCTTTACAAAATTCGCTCTATAGTGTACCTCAATATAACAAATTAAACGCCCCGCTTTATCCATATTGATAGATAACTTTGTCATCTGGTCATTCTCTTATAATGAATGAGGTCGACGAGCTGTCAATGAATACTACAACAGGATCAATCAGTGAGAGCCAGATTAAGGTTAGGATAAAATGACCATCACTACATGTTTCGCTGTTTCGGGCCTTTTCAGTATGCTGGATAAATCATACATTGTTTATTACCTTTGTTCTCGCAGAGTAGTTTGCTTGTCCAATGAATTGCTGCAATAGTGTCAAATATATGGAGGGAGGTGTTTGCCTAATCGCTATGTACTTTTGTTATTTAAACAGGATTCTTCAACTCCAGATAAAAATGAAGCAGTAGCGAAAAAAGCGGAAGGTACAGAAATCTTCGGAGATCAGGTGAGACATGTGTCGAGCAAAGCTTTTTGTAATTAGGTGTTTGGTGACTACTGTAAATGATATAGTGCTTAGACTTAGCAAAATCATAAATGTTGTCTCTCATTTGTCTCTCTCTTCAAAGACAATTGAGCAAATTGAGCAAAACTCAAAAACGAAGGTTAAACGTTCCCGGCTTGCTCAACCAACCACATGTACATCGATCGTAAGTCATCTACTTATTAATATTCTATTTTGAAGTTGAATAATCTCTCCATTCACTGCTGACAACAAACTGTCTACTTTGCAGGATAAGCTTTTAACGCCTGCGAAAAAAAGAGCACCAAATGTAGAGGTATAAATTAAAAAGTGAAACCAACAGTTACTAATTGATAAGCTTTCATCATTTCCTTCCTTACTTCCAGCCCCTCCCGCGCGCTCGCTCTCTCTCTCTCTCTCTCTCTCTCTCTCTCTCTTGAACTTATAATGTATCTATTTCTTGCACCGACAGACTGGTTTCATAGCAGTTGGTTATACCGCGGCAAAACCGAAACCTCCTGCTTTTTATCTTGGCAAACCTGACACAAAGAGGAATGATGGTATCCTCGTAGTCAGATTCCTGGAAAAGATAAAAGGAGAGAAGGCCTATAAATGGCCAAAGAGCGCAGTGGTGGAAGAGGTTTTTATGCACCAGGTTTTTGCCGAAAATCTTAAAGCAACAGTTGAAGAAGACGGCAGTTTCACGTTTGACATAAACGTGGAACAGGAATTCCAGGACTGCCTTGAAAAACTTGCCGTTCTGGAACGAAATTCAAAGGTACATTTATCAAAAAGGGATTGAAATAGATATTAATGCCATCAGTCAGTAGAGAAAAGAACGTTATTAACTACAACAAAACTTACAGACGTTGTATCCTACAGGTAGAGGCAGTTTGGCAGGATACCAGTGCACCTTATCAAAAGATTGGTAGGGTGTGCTGGAAAGATTTTAAGACCTTACAACTTGAAATGCCCACTACACACCAGGTGCTTATGACAGACGTGATGGGAAGCACAAAGTGGGAAGTAGGCTATGTTAACGATGAGGTAGGTCAATGATTTTCTTATAAGCGAAAGGACTGACTACGACTACTATGGACTAGTTGAATTTAATTATTTCTGCATTGTCGGATAAAGATTCTCCTCACATTTTCGATATGACCACTGCGTTTTTAAACCGAAGTGTACCTTTTATTTTAGAAAACCATAGCCAGAAACGCTAGATCAGGCATCACTCATTAAAGAATGTTTTAGGTTTAGTATGAATGCGATTACAAAAACAAGTTGACGGCTAGCAAAAAAAAGTCAAATGTCAGCTGCTCAAGCAAAAGATGCATTTCGCAACTTGAAATGCAAATCAATAGCAGTAGTCTCATAAACTTTCCCTCATTTTTGCAGATCATCGATGAATATATTTGCTTGCTAAAGAAAAGTGCAAATAAAATGGTAAGTACATGTAAGTCTCTCAGTACTGCAACTTTGAACAATCGAGAATACAATTAAAATAATAACCTTTGACATTGTAGGGAAGAAAAATAATAACAGCAAACTCAAAATTTTATTCATTAATATGCAAGGGAAAACCTTGGAACAGAAAGGTAAGAGCAAATCTTACCCTAACACAATAATGTTAAACAAGATAGCAATTATGTTCTTATATTCTTTAACAGGTTGATCTTTCAAAGTTTGAAAAACTAATTTTTCCAAGCCAGTTTATCCCAAACCACTGGAGTCTTGGGGTCAGTAACGTAGTAACGTTATTTAATTCAATTCATTGCATTCATAGCTTCACATCGTGGATGATCACGCTTGGTCATACATTCAGGTAGACGGCTTGATAGTGGGCAGGAGTCCTTAGCTAGAGGTTCAGTACACTGAAATTTTGTTTCCAAATTAATGAAAGGATCGCTTTTTGGAAATCTCATGCCCAGTTGCTTACGATGGTGTCTACCTGTCTTGTCGGGATCTGACTGTCTCATTAGAAACTATATTGTTGATTATTGCTGTTGTAATCATAGACAGTTTTTGAAAAAAATGAACAATCGATTCATTGCAGACTACTGTATGAAGTCATGTATTTCACTTTCAATAGGTTGTTGACCTCGTCAAAGGTACAATCGCAATTGTGGACCCCCTTGGAAAGAAGTGTAAAGCACCCTATGAACATATAAAGTATGAAATTATAGGCTCCTAGCTTAGGTCATATTTTGTTTGTTTGTCATTCTAAGGGAAGGTGGGTGTTTCCTTAAGTTTGGGGCTGCACGGTCGCCCGACTAGTGAGCTTTTATTTCAAGACAGAGGGACTCTTTTATGATTTACATACTGATATACATTTTGTGATTGTATACAGGAAGTTCCTTTTGGAGAAAAAAATAATAAAAGAGTGGAAACTCGAGCAGATTACACACCCACTTCAGCACGATGCAGTAAGCTGCGGAGTATATGTTCTGAAGGTAAAAGAGATTTCTGACTTGATGTGCATTGGACGTCCATCAATCTGACCTGTGCCCTTCCTTTTATCTTTTCTATTGCTCTTGTATTGCCATAACCGATTGTATAACTATTGTATAACCGATCATACCATATCTTCTCCATGACAGATAGCAGAAATTATTATGCTTCTTTCTGGAGAAATTGATTTCAACAAGGTATTACATGTCTTTTTTCTTTTCTTAATTTTTCTTTTCTTTTCTTTTCTTTTCTTTCTTTCTTTCTTTCTTTGATTGATTGAGTGAGTGAGTGATTGATTGATTGGTGTTTTGTGTGTGTGTGTGTGCGTGTGTGTGTGTGTGTGTTTTTTTTTGGGGGGGGGGGATAAAAGTTAAGGAACGATACCATAAAAGTGGTTTAGTTCTTTGACGACCATTGAACATATTGTGTTTTCTTCACAGGACGATATAGATGAATATCGCTACATCATTGCAGAGCGAATAATGCAGGGCCAATAAATATATAGAACCTACTTGTAGCGAAAAAAACACTAACTTTTAGTCAGAATGTTTCACTAAAAGCAAAAAGAAAGTTTATCGATAGAAAAATGTATCCTGAGTACTAGATGTATTTTTTCCACTGAAACGATCGAATTGATATGAACGAACCAGACTGACTCAGGGTACAGTCTTGAAAACATGTAAAAAAAACAAGTACTTCCTATCCCGATTTTCGTTTTTTACAAGGGACTAGTTCAGTGAGCAGTAAGGAAAACTGTGATGTTACAAAAGTTTTGTTTTCCCTTATGCGCTTTTGACCATGGACGAAGTGACTAAACGTCCAGCGTTCTTCAAATATCTAAACGTCCGGCAGTGCGATACATTTTTACCTTTCTCTTCGAAATCCAAAAAATAAAACTTATTCGAAAATGTACGGTTATTTAGAACGATATTCCTTAAAGCGCTTCCAGGCAGCCAAAAAATTTGAACTTGAGCCGTCCTAGTCTGCATAGCGGCCACTAGCCGTCCAAGCGCGTGGCACTTAGAAACACGACAAACCAGACGTGGTCTTCAAATAACTAGACGTTCTAATATTTTTTTCATTTTTTTGCTCGATTTTTTTTGACTGTCTAAAAGCGCTTCAGGATTCTAAATAAAGGGAAACATTTTCGAATAAATGTTTTTTGGATTTCAAAGAGCAATGCAGAAAAATATCACACTGCCGGATGTATGTTTTTCGTCACTTCGGTGGAAACACAATGTACAATAACTTGTCTATTGTAAACTCTCTGATGAAGCGAACTCAGGGCGATAGTCAGTCCAAAATTGTAGGAACAAAAGGAATGATTACAACGGCCACAGTTTTCTGCAGTGATTGCTTAAAAGAATCTAAACGATTCGCGATATCTATGTACAACCTTACTTTAATATTGTACCAAAACGTGTACAAGTAGTTGTTTTCAAAGAGAACCGCTCTGACCAAGACGTTTGGTTAATTGGAAAGTGATGACAGAAAGGCTGTGTACTTGACAGATTTACATAAACGTTGAACAAAGGTCACATAAATCTCATACGGTAAGACCAGCTAGACAGTGAACTCAAGTTTGTAAATTTCCCTCACAACTATTTTAAAAGAAAAATAGATTTCTTTCAGTCCCCCGTCGGTAAGAATGAGGTTAAAGTCAAAGAGTGGATAAACTGTAATTTTTACTGCTCATATTTGTGAAAAATTTTATAAGCTAGATCACAAGTGTATGTAATGGCTGTAAATAACTAACGGGAAATTCTGATATGAGACAATAAGTGGATGAGAAGTACTGTTACAATAAAAATTCGAAACTCTATTCTCATACAAAGGGCTGTCTAAGTATAGTATTACACCGGAAACAAAAAAAGTGGCGGGAACAGTACAACCATGCGCGCCAAAGCGTTTGATACAGTGATTATCATGGATACGGTCCGTGTATCGTGATCTCGGCAAGAAGAATGGCAAAACTGGAAACGGTGAGTCGTAAATACAAGAGTTAATGTATGTCCTGAATAGCGAAAATTTATATGATAAGTTTCACATTAGCCATCGCTTCACTCTGTTTCATTATGCCTTTGTTTTGACCCGTGTGATGATTATGTATGTTGCTTGTAGTGTCTTGGTCAAGTTGATGCGCCTAAGACCTTTTGGTAGGGTGCTTATCAACAGACTGTGCGAGTGATTTACGCTTGCTGACAGTCGGCCAAGGCAAAAGGCAACCACATCAATCGAAGCTTAAGATCGAAAGTGACTCCAATTTGTAAGTACGTGTTATGCGATGGACAGGTTACCAACATTTTAATCAGAATTCTGAGACTCTGTAGAAATTTTCTAATGGTTATTAACTTTCACGTGGGTCGCTTCATTGATCTATCCATAAGGCACTTCCAGCCATTTAGTAATCAGATCAAATCAAAAAAGAATTTAAGAAATTCTTGTGTCAGATACTGAGCTCGATCGTCATTTTTGACGAGATCAACTTAGTTTAGATGTCAACTAGATATATTTCTATCAACTCTTGATAAAGAATATATTCACCGTAAAAGGTCGAAAAATCATGTTTGCGTTATGGTAATATGTATCCTATTTTACATGACACACTTGACAACATCGAATTTACGGTCAGACAAACATGACAGTGGAACGGATACATTAACTCTCTGTGTATTTAATCTTATTGGTTTAACTGTCGGTGTAGTCGATGTAGTAGACCTGTCACTGGTAAGATTGATTGCGGTACTTGTTGAATAGTAATTACACCAATTGAAAGTCTTATTTCTTTACAATCAGTTGAGTTTAGAACAATTTCCAGTTCATCATAAACACGAAAAAAAATAGCAGTGTTGTTCGGCGAAATATTTAATCCAAATCGTGCCATTTTCAAACAGAAACAATCATGCTTTCAAATAGTCATCAAATTTGCGAGGTGTTATGTAATAGCCGTTGATTACCATCTACGTCGGTCATTCCATACACGTTTAAGTTTTCAGTCAGCCAATTCCCACCCAGTAGAACAATTCATGAAATCTCAAAAACAGAGGATTAATAAAATCAATATAATATGAATTAGGGCATTTCAAGTTAAAAGTCAAAAAGTTTTTCCGCGGCTATTCCTCGACAATGCCGCGAACTGTGATAATCGCAAAGTTGAAGAGAAAACTTTCATAGACATTTTACCAAACACCAGGCAGTCTGAAATACAATGGAATGTTAGTTGTAGCGATCGTCTTTTGGTTGTATAAATAAGAACGAGACTGAAATAAATGTGTTCTCTCATTAACAACTTATATAACGAGGACAGTCCGCCGTTTATTAGGTCACGCTCTGAAGAACATTTATCTGATTGGTGTATCTTGTGGATGATCCTCTTCGTATGAACTTATGATTGGATAATACCAGGGACAGTCCTCAAGGTCTATAATACATGTGGACTATCCCTAGATGATTATTTTTTCCTATGGCCATTGCTAGCTTTACTTAGATATATTTCTCTTCCAGAGCTAGCTGGGACAATTTTATGATTTTAGATTGCGTTTTGCTCGCATTTTTTGAAGCCGAGAACATTTGAAACTCAAATGGAAATAAAGGGGTTTGATAATTCTGGTGATCTTTTTATTGTCTGCCTTATAACACCTTATTTGAAAATTTTTCACAAAGCCATATAATCTGAATGTTTAGGTCTTTGATTCACAAGACTCTCGCTCAAAGGAGACGGAAATAAATGTGTTCGTGTCATTAACAGCTTTCAATGATGACAGCTGTTAGCCAGACAAACGCAATACAATTGGCTCACAGCGTGGACAGTCCACAGCTTATCAGGACATGGTTGCACGCTCTGATGGTCAGCTGTTCTGATTGGTCTATCTTGTGGATGGTCCTCTTAGCATGAACTTATGATTGGATACAACTGAGGACAGTCCTCAAGGTCTAGAAGCCTTAAGTTTGCGATTTGTTCTAGTTTTTATCCACTGAAATAGCATTTTTGAAGCCAAGAATTATTTAACCCTCAAATGGTAATGAAGGGGCTTTGATTCTGGTGACCTTTTTTATTGTCTGCCTGAGATAACACCTTATTCAAACATTTTTCACAAAGCCAAATAATCTGAAGATTAATTAAGGTCTTTGATTCACAAGACTCTCGCTCAAATATAGCAGTGATGTGTATAATAGTCTCCTTAGCAGCCTTTTTTTAAGGAGACTGAGTGTATAAGACTGAGACTGAAATAAATGTGTTCATGCCATTAACAGCTTTCAATGATGACAGCTGTTAGCCAGACAAACGCAATGCAATTGGCTTACAGCGTGGACAGTCCACAGCTTATCAGGACATGGTTTCACGCTCTGATGGTCAGCTGTTCTGATTGGTCTATCTTGTGGATAGTCCTCTTAGCATGAACTTATGATTGGATACAACTGAGGACAGTCCTCAAGGTCTAAAAGCCTTAAGTTAAAACCTCCTCTCATTGGTCTAGCTTGAGGACTAGCCCCAGACAAGGGTCAGACATGATGAGTTTTCCACTTTAAAATGGAATTTTCCATTTTAAAATGGCAGACTGTTATTAATATCTTTGTGCATTAAATTAAATTAATTTGATTTGATTTTGTCTCTCTGACAGGCTTTGCTGCCAACACGTCGCTTTTTCAATACATTACTAGATGATCATCATGTTGTTGTCAAATGTAGATTATCAAATCTTACAAAAAGAGAGAAAGAAGGAAAGCTTTTTAACCAGGTAAAAATATTACATTATTAGATCATTTAGAGTTTTGAGATAACTGATGGTATGATTCCCCTTTAATGTATTTTGTTTTTGATAACTACTTAAGCACTTTTGACCCCACGTCATATCTTTGTACCGCACAGTAATATTCATCAAACTCACGAACGCATTCTATTTGTGACGTTTTCCAAGGGAAGACACTGTTCGATGTATAGACGAGTTTTTTGGGTCAAACTTTTCGCTGAATTAATAGTTTTTTAAAGCCTCGTACAATATTATACCGTTACTAATCAGCTCGCAGCACTTCACTTTCTGTTAGAAACGGCTAGTTAGATCATTTAGAGTTTTGAGATAACTGATGGTATGATTCCCCTTTAATGTATTTTGTTTTTGATAAAAGATGTTGGGCTTAGAACATTCTCATTCTCCTCTTTTGCTTGGGTTCATGGATGCTTTAGCAATAATTCATTGTCTCCATTTTCATTAAGTGTTTTTACTGAATTGTTTCTTTGTCTCTTTTTTTGTTTGACTGTTTGATTGGTCAATGTGTTTATTTATTGTTTGCTTGCTTGCTTGCTTGTTTGTTTGTTTGTTTGTTTATTTGTTTGTTTTCGAGTCTGTTTGTTTGATTGATTGTTTGTCAGGGCAGCAACTTTGTTAGAACTCTACCAGATTGTTAGTTGTCTCCTCACTTACAGTAGCATAACTGTGTGTGCTCATTGTCCCTCATGTTTATATTGTCCTTCATTGTACATATTAGTGAGCTAAGTTAATAAAATATTAATTGTTATTATAGATAAAATGTTAATTATCATATATTATTATTTCAGCTTCTTGACATGCTCAAATTTTATACTGGTTTTGAAATTAGTGATGTCACTGGTAAGGAAATAGTAATTTGATTGAAACTTCCTCCCAGAAAGACTTTCTCATGATGGAGCTTCTCAGATTTCAAATAAAATCTGGGAAATAAAAACTCTGAAATACCCTTGATTGCTCATTGATATAGTACATGTACATGTGTTGAGAAGTAATGTATTTTTAAAATAAGTGAGATACATGTACTTGATTATGGTTTAAGGCTGGTTCACACTAGCGTCGGAATCGGAATCGGAAGCAGAAAACAAAGGAAAAGACAAAAGAGTTAAGTCAAGCATGTGACATAAGACATCGACATAAGCATCGCAAGAAGCATAAGACCAAGCATAAGCATAATTAAAGACAAAGGAAAGAACAAAGAAAAACACCTTTCTTTTGTATTCTAATCCCTAAATTCTTTGTTGTTTTCTTACGATTCCGATTCCGATTCCGATTCCGACGCTAGTGTGAACCAGCCTTAAATAGGTGTTTACTAACAGATTTTTTATATTGATTGTAGGTATGCCACTTACAGACCATGAAATGGTGGATATTCATTATGACAAGATGGCTTCTCTACAGGTAGTTACACATTATATCACCTTCCCACTACTCTCCCAAGAGAGAAAGACAGTGGTTGTCATGGAAAATGCCTTCCTGTACCCCAAGAAAAGTGAAATTTTCTTGTCATGTACCCTTGCCCACCCTCCCAAGAAAGTCTTTGCAGTTTCCCACCATCCTTACCCATGACTACCCCTCCCCTCAGGGTACCAGTCAATGTGAAGGCTACACTAACTTCTTTGTTATGGCAGAGGGCTGTGTTCAAGTATTTCCCAGAATTGCAAGAATTTGCCATGAGTAACATTGCTGGGATTGACACACGAGAAGCATTGTTGAATCATTTTGGAAAACTATCGTGAGTACATATTCATAAACTATTCATACAGTACATTCATTGATCCGTCTGTCTGTTCATGTGTCTATTGATTGACCCCTTCTACCCTCCTTCCATTTCTTTCCCCTTTATCCATGTGTTCATGCATCTGTTTATTTATCTATCCTTTCATCAATTTTTACTCTAGGAGTACAACACTAAATATAGTTGCTGTTCATGTGTCTATTTATCCACCCAGCCACTTCTACAACTCCCTCCCTCCATTCCTTTCCCTTTTATCCATTCTTTCATGCATCTATTTATTTATCTATCCTTTCATCAATTTTTACTCTAGGATTTCAACACTAAATATAGTTGCTGTTCATGTGTCTATTTATCCACCCAGCCACTTCTACAACTCCCTCCCTCCATTCCTTTCCCTTTTATCCATTCTTTCATGCATCTATTTATTTATCTATCCTTTCATCAATTTTTACTCTAGGATTTCAACACTAAATATAGTTGCTGTTCATGTGTCTATTTATCCACCCAGCCACTTCTACAACTCCCTCCCTCCATTCCTTTCCCTTTTATCCATTTATTCATGCATCTGTTTATTTATTTATCCTTTCATCAATTTATACTCCAGGAGTACAACACTAAATGAAGTTGCTGCTTACCTCAAACTATTGCCTTCACCTAAAGATGGCTTTGAAGAAGAAAACAGGAATTTTTTGCTTGAAATGCTGGTACATACATGTATTTCTTGTCTTTTCCTCCTTTTGTCATTTTGTTTTCATTTACTTTTTTTATCTTTTTGATAAAGATTTCACGTCATGAGAAAAGATTATCACAAATTGATGCTATAAATGATATGCCACTGTACCCTACAGAACAGGTAAATGTCGATAGATAGTTTTTGCATGGTTCTTCTATGTTGATTGGTGGTTGATTAGACAAATACTATTCTGTAAATGAGAGCTTATTTCACTTTCAAAACCTTGGACTAAAACAGATGATGAAAAAGTAGCACAATTGGTCACCTTTATATAACTTCACAAGGAGAATCATATTAAAATCAACCTTGTCCATTTTCAGATTTTATGGGATGAGAATATTGTGCCAACACAGTATTATTCAGGAGAAGGTAGATACAACAACTTGTTTGATAGTTAGAGATGTACTGTGCTGTGATTTCATTATAAAGCAGTTGTCATATGACTGTGAAAACGTCTTTATTTAATATCACGATATTTACATTTTTACACATTTAAATGAAATATTAGATTAAAATGGGATTTTGGGTACAGGCCACTTATAATAACCATTGCCAAGTTTCATATCGTGAGAGCCTGGGTACGAGTCCCTGAATATTGCACCAATCAACACAAGTCCCACATATTCGGAAAGAGCATAATTATGAAGCTTAACAACATTCTTAAGTTTGGTGTTAATCGGTTCAATATGGAACGAGTAACAGCCATTCAAAAACCAAAAAAAATACAAAGAAATGTATGGCGATCCGAACAAATGACAGCAAGTGTCCAGATTCCCATACATTTCTTTGTAATTTTGTCGGTTTTGAATGGCTGTTACTTGTTCAATATTGAACCGATTAACACCAAACTTAAGAATATTGTTAAGCTTGATGTGTTCTTTCCGAATATGTGTGTCTTGTGTTGACTGGCGCAATATTCAGGGACTCGTACCCAGGTTCTCACGATATGAAACTTGGCAATGTCTGGCTAACCAAGATAGGTGGCTACCAGACCAGCTCAAGTGAAAACGTCTTGCTGTGTCAATGATATTGTGTTTTGCCAAGTCTGAGCATTATTAGTCAAGGTTGATGTCTTGATGAAAGAGCACAGCATGTCATGAAGTTTTTCACAGTCTAAAACATACATGATACTGCCTATTTTTATGCTGTGCTCAGCATTTAACTGTGCCTTGAGCTGATCCTTTTTTCACAGTTGTGTAAACTTAATGAGTAAATTCATTTGTTTAGATAGTTAGCCCAATTAGTTATTTATTTGGTAATAATGTTAATTGTTTTTTCCTATTCTAGATTGTCTAGCTCTCCCCAAGCTGAACCTCCAGTTTCTTACCCTTCATGACTACTTACTACGAAATCTCAACCTCTTTAGGCTTGAGTCAACATGTAAGTGATGCAGAATATATCCAAATGTTTTTATTATTTATCATAGATATAGCATTGTTTTAGAAGGAACTTTAGACACTCTTGGATCATACTTTGGTGTCAATAGCGCCATTTATATATGAGACCAAATGAGACACACCTTACATACAGTGTGCCCTATATAAAGTGCAAATCCTCTCGGTATGAATGACACTCTTAGTCTAAGACATGCTTTATTTGAGCCTTATCACAGATGCTGTTCCACAATAAGAGACTGGACATTATTTACAGGGAAGGGGGGGGGGGGGGGGCTGGTGCAAATAGAGGGGGACCACAGACTTTTACACTCACTCTGTAAGAATGTTATGTGTGTGTATGTATGTAGAAAGGGGTGAGGGGACATCAAAAATTGAGCAGTTACCTTTTTCATTTGCACCAGCCCCCCTCCCTGTAAATAATGACCAGCCCCTAAGTTGCATCTTAGACTAAAAGTGCCATTTATATGGATTGGTGTGCACCTAATTTAATTCATGTCTTAATATGATAAGACGCATCTTATTTTCACACAATATATAAATGGCTGTAATAATAGCTAGAGCCTGTATTGGGAGAGTTACTCTCAGTATTTTTTGCAAAGTCTATTCACTGATGATTATGGATAATAGTGGGATGTCTATGTTAGCAAGGTGTTTATGAGGTGATAGTTGACCTTATTGGCAAACTGCAAGGGGACTCACAATAAAGCATTTGTGAAATTGAAATATTTTTCTCTGCAGATGAAATAAGACAAGATGTTGAAGATGTAGTTGCAAGAATGAAGCCTTGGTATGCTGTCCTGACACTAGAATCTGTTTGCTTGTCTTGTATTTGTTTCTCTTTCTTGAATATTTGTCTTTCTTGGTTTTATGTAGATGTATATATCATGAGTAGTGTTTCTATTTTTTCTCAATTTTAAGGCAAAATGAGTCAGAAAGATCAGAGTTTGCTGGATGGGCAAGAATGGGAACTGTAAGTTGTATTCTCTGTGCAACTATCTTTTACAATGAACCACTTCATCCTAAAAACTACAAGGTGGATTCACTTCAAAATCTAGTCTCATCTTGTGATAATTGTAGATCAGAATATTAATGTATGTATTTTTCTTTCAGAAAATAGAAAATTTCAGTGTAGTTGAGGTAGGCTCTATCATTATTTATTTATTGTTTATTATATATTGTGTTATTCGTTCTTGTAATACAGCTGTATTTTGTGGGCTATAGACGACTTTCAAAAATGGCGGGCTTATTGTTCACGAGAACGAGGCCAGAAAGGTTTCCAAAAATCATTATGGCATCAAATGAGTCTAAGTATATCCTGTAAAATGCACAGAAAATACGTATTTCAAAAGGATGAGGAACACATCATCTTTGATAGCAATAGAAGTGTTGGCACACTTATTTTCTGTGAACAAGGCCTTTCTGGCCTCGTTCTCATATGCTAGGTCACCATTTTTGAAAGTCGTCTATTGCACACAGGTATCGAAACCAAACATAGGAGAGAATCGACCCTCAAGAGTTAGAGCTGATATAACTATCAATCTCAGCATGAGAGGAGAAGTCAAGACAGAATGGGAAAGTAAGTTTTGTTTATTATTAATTATTATTAGTAAGAGTTAATATTTAATATCAATATTATTGATTATAAATCACTGTGTTTAGGTCTTCGTAAGCATGATATTGTATTCTTGCTTACTGTCCGACCAACACAGACAACATTTAGATACAAGTACGACAAAACCAAGCCATTCAGAGAACAGGTATATGACTATTGTACATTTCTTTGCATTTTCATTGAAGCTCAACATGGACAAATCTATATTGTCCTGCATTCACATAATTCGCATCTTCCCACACTCTGACAGGTTCCAGATGGAATGCAAATTAACTAGAAGAAGTTTCAATATTGTTTCAATCTTCCTTTTAGTTTGGCTTGGACTTTGTCAGAGGTGCTGAAATAGAAGGAATGTTGGATGAACAAGGCAAAGTCATTGAAGAAGGTGTGAATGCTATGACTTAAAAATTGGCATCAGTACAAAAATGAAAGTGAACTATAATCAAATGATAAGTTCTCCCTTGCATTTCTTCATCAAGAAAAAGTTGACATTTGATCATAATCAGTAATTGATACTTTTTGATACTTTTTACAAATAATAATTTGTGATTGTTGATAGGTCCAGACCCTAAGCCTGAGTTTAAAGGGGATAATCGAACATTTAGGGTGTGGTTAGACACCAACCAGTATCAGCAGGACATGGCTCTTGCTGCTCAAGGATCTGAGGTAATTTAAAACTCATTTTTCATTGTACTCTATTTCATTCTATGTCATTCTATTTCTGTTCTGTTTTCATTTGTATACTTTACTCACTTTCAGGATGTCTATGAGACTTTCAATGTTCTCATGAGGAGAAAACCCAAAGAAAACAACTTCAAAGTATGTCAGTAGAATTTAAAAATCTAAAATTATGTTAACGTACATAGTTAACGTACATAAGAATTGTCTTTGACTGTCTATCTTTGCCATAAAGTACAAATGTATATTGTATTGTATTGTATGTCTGGGGGGAACTCTATTGTAAAAGGATTGGGTATGTTCATCGGAAAATTTCAAAAATACCCCTAAAAGATACCAGAAGTCTTTTAAGAAGGGTGTGGCCGGACAATTTTTAGCCCATAAGAGATACTAGGGATAACAAGCTAATGAACATTTATTTATTATTATGAACATAAAATTGGATGGTCAACACACTTTTGATGGGCATGCTGATTTCTTCCATTTGAGACAAGATAATTAAATGATGGGCTCTTTTGATACCCTAAAAGAGACCAGGAAATGCTAAAACTCTAAACTTCAATTTCCATCCCCCCTCCCCCCCCCCCCCCCCCCATCCCCCCCATATATTATATCGCTGGTCTCTCTGTCTGTGTGTATGACTGTCTGCATGAAGCTCTCCATTCATTGGTTAGGCTTACCACTAAATCTTCAGCTGTGGCTGGTGTCCCTGTCCATTTGTATGACTATGTTTGTCCATCTACCCCTAATACTTGTAATTCTATTAACAAATAACTATTGTTTTCTTTTAGGCTGTATTAGAGACCATAAGAGATATGATGAATGCAGAATGTGTTGTACCAGAATGGTTACATGATATCTTTCTTGGCTATGATGACCCTACGGCAGCACATTACAGCAGGTCTGTGTAATCATTATTGAATCCTGATATTTGTATCAATCATATTATTTTATTTTATATGCGTTAATTCCATACTTAAAAGTTAATGGAAGAGCAGGAATCCAAGATCAGTTCATGAAAGCCTGATTTTGTAAGAAAAACGAATTACAAAATTCTTTAGTTAAAATATATGTATCCTAAAAAGTTTGTATTGTCTTGTTAAAAAGAAATCTCTATTGTAAAAAAATCTCTACTGTAAAAGAAATTTTACTGTAAAAAATCTGATTTTGTCATTAAAATAAGCCTGAATAGTACTAAAGCAGGAGCAATCCAGGTTGATTGATTTTCTTAGGACTTAATCTTGGATTAATGCTAATAGTCCAATTCTGAGATCTGCTTTTCTTGGTCACATGCAAAGGAATTAGAACTATAGGCTAGTTGCATGGAGCTTATATGACTTTTGTCTTGTCACAAATGACTGGGCTTTATGTACATAGCTTGATTGCTCTGTATATGCATGGCAAGTGAATTATATCTCAGTGGTCCAATTATTGGACTTTCAGGTCCTTGGGCTTGGTCAGTAGTAATTTCACCTATTTATGTATGCTCCTTAGCATGTTTTGAATGATTTTATATATTTTAATTTACAGGATGTCAAATCAAATCAAGGCTTTAAACTTTAATGACACATTTCTAAACTATGAACATCTGATTGAGAGCTTTCCACAATATACTGTCAAGGTAGTTATTACCATATAGTGTGATAGAGCAGTTTATGACTGGGAAACAGTACGGTCACAGCACGGTATGATTATGGCAGAATTTTTGAATGTTTTTTATAGAAATTACGGTACTGATAAGGTCAATGTATGGACTGTATCGTTTCCCACTCATATGAAAACTGCTCTATGCAACTTATTAATAAGTAGAAACTCAGGATTGTTGCTGCAAATGAGCTGCAAAATGTGGTATTTTAAGTTAGAAATACATACATATATCAAAAACAGTCATTTCTCTGTCAGAATGGTGTATTTTCTGCAAGAAATCTTATCTTCTTAGGACTAGCTAATGTTTAAAAAATAAATGTGACATATTTGTACCTACTAGTTAGAGTGCTCCCAGGGTGAATGTGGTGTATTGGGGGAGCAGGAGGAGAGGGGTGGGGGAGCAGGAGGAGAGGGGTGGGGGAGCAGGAGGAGAGGGGCATTTCTTGGAGGTGGGTGTCTATTAGAGGGGATGTCTATTAAATATTTTTTAGGATTTGAGGGGACATTTTTAGAAATAGGCATTTAATTGACCGAATCAAAATATGGCGGCAAATTTGAATAACTATTGTTCTGGACTGACTAGCCTCATGTTCAAGTGGAAACACAAATAAAGCATTTTCACATGAATGAGAGGCTAGTCAGTATAAAACAACAGTTATGGTGTATTAGATAGTAGGAGAAGCTTGGACAAAGAGGAATGTCATATACCCAGGGGAAAACTTATGGTGGCCTGGGAAGAGGCCACTTACTTATAAGAGGAAACTTCATATAGGGGAAAGTTTATGTAGGTCTAGAGAGAAGTTTCTTGATGGCATAGGTACAAGCTCATTCTTATTCATAATGGTTATTCTTATGGCTCTTTCTTTGATTGTTACACAGTGTACAACAAGCAACCCAGAAGAAAGAGTTCCACCATTCAGGTATAGCTTATAAGATCTTACTTGAAAATTTATATTATAACTTTTTACTTTTAGTTATCTTAGTTTTATTTAGCTTTAAATTTCATACTGTTTTCTTTGCATAGTCAGCCATTTAACAGTAGGAACAGGTTTTTTGTTGTTGGGTTTTTGTTGTTGTTGTTGTTGTTGTTGTTGTTGTTGTTTTTTCATTTTCAAAGCTGTTTCCACGTAAATGGATTTTTATTATTCAAGTTTTCAGACCCCTTGCCCATCAGCAGGGATAGAATGGATTTCTACAAGTTCAGTTAGAAGATTACATAGAAAAACAAACAAAGCAAATAGGCTAAATGTGGGCAGTAAATTGTAAGGCAGTTCCTAGCAAAGTTGTATTAAATTTTGTCCACTAGAGAGAGAAACGCATCTACTAGAGGAAAGATTGTTGTAAATACCAATATTTCTATCCACACAGAATCACATTTCCTGACTCAAGCTCAGCAAAGAAAAGAAAACACGATGAAGAAAAACCAAATACAGTTAAACAAGAGATAATTGTAGAACCCTTCCAAGTACCTAACAGAGGACCTTACCCATTCAATCAACCTAAAAAGTAAGGAATGGATTATTCAAATACATTTTGTCGCAGGCTTTATCCAGTTAAAGAGGTGCCCATAAAAACAGCTTAAGTGACTTGATGATGAATTTAAGGTTTTGCAAGATATCAACAAGTCACTTAGGCCATTTTCCTGGACACTCCTTCAATTTTATTTTCAAATGCATCAACTCATAGACATCTGATAGCAGAGTTTTGTGATACAGACTGCGCCATGCAGTGACTGTGTCAGTGCTGTTACCTATAAAAAGGCTCAAAATTCCTGCTGACCATGCCGAACCATGCAGAGCCATTTTTATATTCATAAGAAATCTATTCTATTGTATACAGTATTTAAAAAATGTTACTTTAATTTTCACCTTTTTAGAAATGCAGTTCCATTCACTCCAACTCAAGTTGAAGCAATACGTGCAGGAATGCAACCAGGCTTGACTATGGCAAGTACATGTTGTTAAAGGAACTTAAAAATTCCCTTAAATTTCCCTGTAAAATTGAGATCAACTTACTGTTATATCTTGTACCCTTTAGGTTGTTGGTCCACCTGGTACTGGTAAAACTGATGTTGCTGTTCAAATTATCTCCAATCTTTACCATAATTTCCCTGACCAAAGGACTTTGTTGGTTACACACTCTAACCAGGTAAGGTGACTTGAATCAGGTTCAGTGGTAGCTCAATGTAATATTTCCTCTTATAGATGAAGTAGCAAGGATGGTAAAGTTATCCATATTAGCCAATTACAGTGGGATAATATTTTTTGACATACTGCATCAGACCTTATATCCTTCCATAACGTTTTTCTGTAATTGCACATTAGGCCTGAGACATGTCTAAACCAGTGACTCTGTCTCATTGTATATTAATTTTACTGTGCAAAAAGTCAAGTCAGCTTGTCGCCTTTCCTGACTGTAATTAGTGTCGAAGAAAGTGAATCAAGCTGAGAAATAGATTATTACAGAAAGTACTGTACAAGTGGGATGATTAAAGTGTAAGCCTTCAAAATCTCGACACTACAATCACTATATCTTGTTTCTATGGCAACCAGCACATTTTAGGCTTGATCATAGATCAGGGCCTGGTTGCTCAAAGGTGTCTTAGTGTTAACCCAGGGTTAAAACTGAAGGTCGTCTTTAGGCTTAACCCTGGGTTAGTGCTAACTCACCTGTGAACAAGTGGGTGGAGGTGATAAATTAAGTTACCTCAGTAAATTGAATCTTGGTCTTTGCATATGAAGTGAATATGATTGATGCAAAATATTAAAGCAAAAGAGTCAGTTACACAGCAAAACAAAACCAAATTAGCAGTGTATATTTATATTGGGACATGAGAATAAGTGCAAGCAGCAAACACAGACCGAGTATTGCCGATTATCGCATTTATCACATACACTGTTGGTGTGACAAAAAGACAAGCCCCGTTATACTACTGAGTCATACTATGTTGCCTGGTTTATACTTGCATCACTAGTGATGTTGTTGATATAAATCACGGATCATTCGTGGATCTTATTAACATTATTCATGATAACCTTTGTTTTCTTCAGGCATTGAATCAGTTATTTGAAAAGATTATGGCCTTAGACATTGATGAACGACATCTGTTGCGTCTTGGTCATGGTGAAGAGACCCTGGAGACAGAGAAAGATTTTAGCAGGTAAAACTGTTGTTACATTTTTGCTGTAGTAATTTGGTTATGGCTAGAATGAACTTCCTCTAAAATGCACTTCTTGGAAATCCAGTCTTGTTATTATAGGTGGCCTGTACCCAAAAATCCTGTTTTAATCTAATATTTCTTTTAAACGTATAAAATGTAAATATGTGGTACTAAATAAAGACATTGTATTGTATTGTATTGTATTGTATTGTATTGTATTGTATTGTATTGTATTGTATTGTATTGTATTGTATTGTATTGTATTGTATTGTTCTTTGCCAGAGAAATGTTTGTTTAGTAGAGAGTTCAAAGCCAAACAGAAAGAGTCCAAATCTGTGAGATCTAGAGGAAGAGTAGCCTGTGTCACATCCAGAAAACTCTCATATAGTCTGTCTGCATAACAGTGACAAAAATTGTGGTCTGGGCCATCATGCTTATGATTGGCTAAATCTTGAGCATCATTCTAACAACATTTCTTATTGGATGTTTTTTTTTTTGCACTAACTTGATGAGAGCAACTCTTGCTAGAGTTTTTAAATTTTTAACCAACCACAAGCATCTTTTCAAAATAAGAAAGAAGTTAGAACACAATTCATGTCGCTCTTACACTACGGACTAAATGAGAGTTTTTCAAGATGTGATGCAGGCTAGAAGAAGAAGCATTGGCCTTAGAGGTGCCTGCCTCACAGAGGTGTCCATTTTGAAAGAGCTGGTACTTTACCAGATCTTAATAAATTAATTCTATTAGTCACATGATATTACATTCAATCTTTTGTAAAGCCACATTGTTATTACAGCTGTTGGTGGCTAGTTTGACTATTCTTTGGAAATGTTTACTGGAGGGTTAAGAAAATGGGTTGTGTTTAAGATATCACACCTGTTGATATTGCCTTCCAATATTAAAGTGCAGGATACAGAACACACATCAGCTGGAGTTGTCTGCTGTTGTGTACTAATACTGCATATATACTAAAGTAGTACAGAAAAAATATTAGGTAAATTTAGCAAATGAACGTGAGAACAGGACGTAAGATGACAAAAATATCACATTGACTCATAGTATGACTACCATGGGGACAATGGCATCGTGTTCAGGATGTCATTTCAATTGTTTCTGTGTCCTCTTCTTGAAGTTGGCAACGTGAACGGTTATTTCAAACAAAATTTGTCAGTGGGTGCAGCATTCTCTCTCATGTTGGGTAGTGTTAGCTAAATCAGTCTGACTAATATTTATGCTTCAGTATAAGAGCTGTAAGTGTACCTAAATTGTTATGTTCTTTATTCAGGTATGGAAGAGTGAACTTTGTCCTTGCAACAAGGTTAGAACTCCTTAAAGAAGTCCAGAGATTGCAGGTACACAAACGTACTTACTTACACAAACACAGAGCAGATGTTCAGATGGTGTTATTGCTATATGTACATTGTATTGTTATTGTTATTATTATTAGATTATTATTGTTATTGCTATATGTACATTGAATCAATAATTTGGTTTCCTGTATTTTGCAGGAAAGTCTTGGTGTTCATGGTGATGTGTCCTATACCTGTGAGACAGCTGGGTACTTCTACCTATATCAGGTAATAATTACAGGGGATTCATTCTATGCTCATCCAATAGTATAGCTGCCTGCCTGCCTGCCTGATTTTTGATCAATAATTATGTTATTGAATGAAGAAATTCGTCTCTTCTACGTGTGTAGATTTTTTAATTGAAATCCAAGCTTTCGAGCCATTGGCTCATCTTCAGGGATTGATTACATTGATTCTTGATGTAATCAATCCCCAGTGAAGATGAGCCAATGGCTCGAAAGCTTGGATTTCAATTAAAAAGTCTACATACGTAGAAGAGACGAATTTCTTCACTCACTATGATACCTACGTACAGAACCGCACTTGAATTATGTTATTCTTGATTTGAAATTGTTACCAGTATTTTACTAATAGTAGACTTCTCTTTACCACAGGTTGTTTCTCGCTGGGAAGAGTACAAAAGTAAACTAAAGAACAAGGTGAAACTAATTATTACCAACTGCTTTCGGTACTTTAGGGTGTTCTTTTTACTTGTTCTATTCTGAGTGTTGTTTTTTCTTTCAATATGCAGAAGGGTGATGTAGCTGCAATCGCTGAACTTTTTCCTTTCAAAGAATTCTTCTCTAATGCTCCACAGGTAGTACAAATAACAAATAACCATTCATTTTATACGTCATATAACACAGCCAGTTTTAGCTTGCTTGTACATAGGAAATTTCAGTTACTAACTCCATATTCTTATATTTTAGCCTATCTTTAAAGGACGATCTCTTGAAGAAGACACAGAGATTATGGAGGTGAAGGATCGATGTCTTATTGTGATATTTTGTAGTTAGATTATATAATAATAATAATAATAATAATAAATAATAATAATAAATGCTTGTGGAGCGCCTATACAAGTCAGTTCTAGGCGCTGTATAAAATTAAAAGAAAATTATAATGACATTGTTGCACATTAGGCCTGAGACATGGTGTGGTTCAAAGACTTTGTCTCATTTTACATTCACTGTGCAAAGAGTAGAGTCAGCTTGTCGCCTTTCTTAACTTGATGTTAGTGTTGATGAAAGTGAATCAAGCTGAGAAATAACAAAATACTGCTGAATGCATTCTAGGGACTACTTACCCCTCTCCGTCCCATTTTCAATGCCAATGTGCTGATTGAACGTCTCTCCCTCTATTGTCTAGGGCTGTTATCGTTATATCAAGAAGATTTTCCAGCAGTTAGAGGTAAAATCACTAGTGAACAAGTAATGAACGACATTTGAGATCTCAAATATTATGCGTGGCATCGAACATTCACGTTAATTTTGTTTTAAGTAGCCTACTAGACACCAACGCTTCCATGAGTAAAACAAAAGAAACGTAAATGTTTCATGTCAAGCAGAATATTTGAGATGTCATTTCGAACGTGGTCTATGATTTGTTTGCCTTCTTTCATACATGGTATAAAGTCAGGGGGAGGGGTGGGAGGTGGCTGTACAACGTAAATGTTTCATGGCAAGCAGAATATCTGAGATCTCATTTCGACCGTGGTCTATGATTTCCTTCTTTCATGCATGGTATAAAGTCAGTGTTTGTATTGAAGGGGGAGGGGTGGGAGGTGGCTACACAGTTTATTTGAATGATCAATCTTTTTTTTTTTCCTTACTTTGATAGGAGTTCAGAGCATTTGAACTTCTCCGTAGTGGTAAGTTTATCTTCATATCTTTTCATTTTCTCATTCATTCTTTTCCTTACTCCCCTTTGCTCTCTCACGTGAGACCATGTGGAGTAAACGATAGAACGGTTGTTTTCTCAGACTATGCTTGCTTTAAATGGGGCGATACAGATTTTGTGGTATTAGAACTATGTTTCATTGACAGTGTTTTTGAGAACGACTGTATCTGTGACTGTAATCAGTTGTTTTCATTTCACATTAAATCTGGGTTTTGTTGTATTTAGGTCGGGAAAGAACTAACTATCTCTTAGTAAAGGAAGCTAAGATTATTGCCATGACATGCACACATGCTGCTCTTAAAAGAAGAGATTTGGTAGAGCTTGGATTTAAGGTAAATTATATCACCTAATGCCAGTTATCTTAACTGAATCTCAAAGAACTGGCTAAGTGAATGCATAACTTACAGTGGAACATATGTATTGAATTTCACGCTTTCTTCAAGAAAAAGCTATA
Organism: Telmatactis stephensoni; assembly: GCA_029948255.1. Classification (NCBI taxonomy): domain Eukaryota; kingdom Metazoa; phylum Cnidaria; class Anthozoa; order Actiniaria; family Isophelliidae; genus Telmatactis; species Telmatactis stephensoni. Next base: position 120,797 of record JALIZF010001310.1, on the reverse strand, counting down.
AATGCCTGAACACACAAGGCAAAAAGGCAAAAAAAGGCAAAGGCTAATGTTTTGCTTCGAAATCGCGGGGAGTGGTTGCCCAGATCTCCCGAGCCAGAGGCTCATGTGTCAAGCGTTCGAAGGTGCGCCCTTTACCCCCTCTCTCCATCAGTGCTCCGTTTTAAGGGTATTTAAATTAAAGCTTCACGGAAAGGAAAGAAGTCGAAACAAGGACGTGAAGTCACTGGGGATCGAACTCGGGACCTCTCGCACTGAAGGCCGCACACTAACCAACTGTGCCATCCTTGCTTCTGCAATGCAGACGCTAGCGAAAAACGTCTTCGCATTCGTACGCATTACGATGTTTTCTGAACAACTATATCAGGTTTAGCTTGAAATGAAATCCTCGTATTCTCGGATATACAGAAAATTTCTTTTGTATACTTTATCAGGCAAGTTAACGAGCGCGAAAGTTTTCGGGTCTTTGAGAAACGAACCCTCGGTTTTCAATACCGTGTGTATCTCTGAGAAAAAAACTATTTCTTTGTCATGAAGTACAGTACAGACTATTTGTTCTTTTAGTATGATAACGTGTTAATGGAAGAGGCTGCTCAGATACTGGAAATAGAAACATTTATACCATTACTTCTACAGGTAATTAAAGTTTTACATTTTTTGTCAAATGGTGTTAATTGTTTTTCTTTCTTACTTTGATTGTTCTACTTTTTCTGTCCAATGATGTTCATTTTTTCCTTTCTTTTTCCATCAAAGTAATTAGTTGAGCAAATATACATAGTTCTTTGTTTGTTCGCTCCTTCCTTCTTTTCCTTCTTTGCTTCCCCTCTCCCTTCCTTCCTTCCTTCCTTCCTTCCTTCCTTCCTTCCTTCCTTCCTTCCTTCCTTCCTTCCTTCCTTCCTTCCTTCCTTCCTTCCTTCCTTCCTTCCTTCCTTCCTTCTTTCCTTCCTTTCCTTTCTTCCTTCCTCCCTCCATCCCTCCCTTTTTATTCTGTCTGTCTGTCTGTCTGTTTCTTTCCTTTTGTTTCTTTTCAGTCTTTCGTTCATGTGTCCATTCTTTCATCTATTTATTCATGTTGATATTTTTAACAGAATCCAGAAGATGGCTATAACCGTTTAAAACGTGTTGTCCTCATTGGTGATCATAATCAAGTACGTAAATCCCCACCTTGTTTCCATGACAACCACACTTCAATCCTGTAGTCATGGTTACGTTACAAATATTCAAATATTCTATTTTCCTTTAAATAGCTTCCTCCAGTCATCAAGAATATGGCGTTCCAGAAATTTTCCAATATGGAGCAGTCGTTGTTCACTCGGTTTGTTCGTTTGGGTGTTACAACAGTACAACTTGATGCTCAAGGACGTGCAAGGCCGAGGTACGTTTTCGTATGAGTTTGAAACTGACTGTGCCGTGCGATGGTCGTGTCAATGCCTTTTCGAGTGCTCTACATCTTCCAGAGTGTTTACATCACAGTACAGAGACATAAACGATCGTTTTATTATAAAATATTTTCGACGTTTTTTGAGCGAGCCATGTCTCTGTCCTCTGATATAAACATGGTAGCCAGCCAATCAGCAAGCGCGTTATCTCTCAAATATTTTATAAAATGCTTGATATTCCAATATCTTGTTCTATAGTTTGTGTAGCCTGTACAATTGGCGTTACAAGAATCTCGGCAATCTCCCACACGTGTTAACATGGCCAGAATATCGTATTGAAAATCCTGGCTTTCACTTTGATTATCAACTCATTGACGTACGAGACTTCAATGGCGTCGGCGAATCAGAGCCTAATCCATACTTTTACCAGGTAGGTGGCTATGAAATAGCAGATGATGAAGTCGGTAGCCCATGCTGTACAACAGTGATGGCGGCTTTAAACCATAGATTTTATTGAAATAATTTCAACTGTAAATTTACTTGATGCTTCTATAGGAATCCAATAGTTCAGAGCCCATGTCACTGATGTAAGCTTGGGCTACCTGTGATTCATTGTTGTTTGGTGACTAAGGAGACTCTGTGCGCGCTTTTACAAAAACCTTTGGAACGTGTTGTCCCGCATGTGAGCTATTTTTGGAACTGGGTTCGAATAAATTCAGCTCGCGTTGGGATTTAATGCATGGCAGATAGTGGTATCACGCAAATCCCCGTCGGTCGAAAAGCCGTGAGTTCTAAAAATAGACTACAGTAGGACAACACTTCAAATCACGTGACACGTGTTTAAGTCCCCTGTTTTCCCCCGTTGTTGCACATTAGGCCTGAGGCATGTCTTACTTGGTGACTCTGTCTCATTGTATATTCACTGTGCAAAAAGTCAAGTCAGCTTGTCGCCTTTCTAGACTGTATTTAGTGTCAAAGAAAGTGAATCAAGCTGAGAAATCATCTCTAAAACAACGATTTGATGCGTTACGTGAGTTTAATTACGTACAGATTTTTTTGTAATGTAAGTTTAATTACGTACAGATTTTTATTTGCAATAACGTAAGTTTAATTACGTACGAATTTTGAATTGCAATTACATCAGTTTAATTACGTATGGATTTTTAATTGCAATTACGTAAGTTTAATTACGTACGAATTTTGAATTGCAATTACATCAGTTTAATTACGTACGGATTTTTAATTGCAATTACGTAAGTTTAATTACGTACGGATTTTTAATTTCAATATTACGTTCATCTGTAGAACCTTGGAGAAGCAGAGTATGCTGTAGCAATTTTCATGTACATGAGGCTGATAGGAATCCCGTCAGAAAAGATCGCCATCTTAACTACATACAATGGACAAAAACACTTGATTAGAGATGTCATTAACCAGAGATGTGCTAACAACCCTCTTATTGGGAGGCCCAGTAAGGTAAGGCAACCAACGAGACTATGGAGGAAGGGATGAAGGGAAACTTGTATAGAAATGGAGATATCTTACTGACGTTTCCAGTCTTAGGGGGTGTATGTTTACATGGCACTAGGATCATCCTAGCAGGCGAATCAGCCTACCTGCTATACATTTACTGCATTCTGTTTACATGGAAATTTGTGTCTTCACTTCGGGTACTAGGATCATCCTTCTAAACAAAATGCAGTATTAAATGTATAGCAGGTAGGATGATTCGCCTGCTAGGATGATCCTAGTGCCATGTAAACACCCCCCTTAGCCCTTCGTCGCAGTAAAAGAGCATAGGGCAAAGTAAAAATTGAATGTTAGTGCGTAATAGTTTAAAAGACACAAAAGAAAACAATGGAAATAAAGTCTACTAGGGTCTATTAGTCTACTAACTATTTCACGGTTCTTTTTTTTTTTTTTTTTTTTTCAATCACTCTTTCGACCAAAGTTGATGATATTTCCACTGTAAATAAATGACTTTTAGAATAACCTGGCTTTAATTTCCGTGTGTAACAGCTCTATTTTCATATAATCCTTATCACGAAGTCCCTTCAACATGATAGGGCAATTTTTACGAGCAAAAATGAGACGCATCTTATCGTAGATTTCCCTTACCATGCGGCTAAATCACGCGAGAACTCTCCGTATCAACGACATCTTTGTCCTAAGATGTGAACAAAATAAGAACAGCTCAGGACGCCGTTCCTCACAAGTCGCGTGAGTGTGTGTAAGGAGAAGTTCCTGCCTTATCTAATTTGCGTCTAAAGCCCGCCGCACACGTTGAGAAACTGTGCGAGGAAACTGCCACGCGAGGCACTTTTCTCACCGTGTGCTCTTTTACTTGCCTCGCGAGGCGAGGCGCAGATATTATGCTTTGTTTGGTATTTTTGGCCTCCCGTAGCCAAAGATGCAACGTGCATGTGCGGCGAGAAATCGTCTAAGCTAAGTGCCTCGCTTGGCAGTTTCCTCACGCAGTTTCTCAACGTGTGCGGCGGGCTTAAGGTAAAACGTCTTACTTTCGCGCGTGTAAATGGCCCTAATAACTTGAACCAGTCGAGATTGACTCGTCTTTGTCTAACGTGCGAAGGGCATATTTTGCCATCCAGTAGCAACAATAATTTTATTGTACCTTACAATTTGACTTAGATAGTTTTGCAAAATATACGTCTCTATTTTGCTCGTGTATTAATACCTTGAACCAGTGAAATTGACTTGGCTTTGTTTTAGATGCAAAGCGCATATTTTGCTGTCCAGCACTGTGTACCCTGTAACTAAATGTTGCAAATGCTTATTGAGTTGTATAACTTGCACATTAGGCCTGAGGCATGTCTTACTTGGTGACTCTGTCTCATTGTATATTCACTGTGCAAAAAGTCAAGTCAGCTTGTCGCCTTTCCTGACTGTAATTAGTGTTGAAGAAAGTGAATCAAGCTGAGAAACATCCGTTTATTTAAAATTATGCTTTATTACTTTATGAATTTAGTTTCAGTAAAATGTGACATTTTTTTATGAAAATGTCTTGTTGAAATGTACTCTCGTCTCCTAGGTTACCACCGTGGATCGTTACCAAGGGCAACAGAATGATTACATCATCCTATCTCTTGTTCGTACAAAGGCGGTTGGTCATTTACGTGACGTACGCCGTCTTGTGGTAGCCATGTCACGTGCCAGGCTGGGTCTCTACATCTTGGCACGTGTTGGGTTGTTTAGCAACTGCTTTGAACTCAGCCCAGCCTTCAATCAGGTACAAATATTTCTATGGGATACAATGGCCAGGCCATTTGATGCAGTTATTGTAGTCCCAGCAGTCGTTAAGTTTTAATGTATAGTAAAGTCGTTCTGCAGGCAATTCTCGTCAACTAATAATTGCCTGTGCTCCTATGTGTTTCGGGGCGCGAGAGACGGGGTTTAGAAGGGAAGGGGTTTAATACTGGGTGTGGGTGGGAGAGGGTTAATACCGGGTGTGTGTGGGAGAGGGTTAATACCGGGTGTGGGTGGGAGAGGGTTAATACCGGGTGTGGGTGGGAGAGGGTTAATACCGAGGACCCTAGTATATTTATCCGTTACTCTCCCTTTATATGATAGTAGCTTAGTGTTATTATTTGGTTTACTTGTAGTTAACTCAAAGACCTTTACAGCTTCACCTTGCACCCCATGAAAGATATCCATCAGTACGACCGGTAAGAAGGCCTTAATAAGTTTATTTTACAGTGTTGTTCTTCCTCTTAAAGTGCCCAAGAAATGTAAATTGTTTTTATAATAACTCTGAAATGCAAGGTGTCTGAAATCCAAATTCTCTACGGTTTGAATTTTTGACGATTTTATACGCTCTCGAAGCAAATTGCATTCCATTTTTCCGTGCGTCTGTACTCTAATAGATGCACAGATAACGTCAGAATGTGGTGAGAACAAAAACTATTCCCTCTGTTAGAGTACTGACACACACAAAAAAATGGAATCTATTTGTTTTATGTGACGTCAATTTACGCACTTGAGATTCGGTGACGTCATCCGTGCTTCTGTACTGCAATAACACACGGTTATCGACCAATCAGAGCGTACGTGATGTACCAATTGTTATTTCAACAAGTGTAATCTTATATAACAAGACCTATTCTTTCTATGGCTGTAGATTGGTAGGCCGCCATCAGAACCACCTCTTGTCATCCATGACATGGTACACATGCACAGATTTGTATACGACTTTTATCAAGACCGCGTCAGAGAACTCCAGGCTCACTCAGAGGTAGGCAAAAATATGAGACTCAAAAAGCCTTAGAGCTTCAGCCATCTGCAAGTTGGCTGTGTGTATTTCTACACACTAAAATTTGTGTGCAGCAAACGCAATCAACGCAGCACATTTGTATAGGAAATCATATGGTTTCGAGTGCAATTTGGAATAAATTTGAACGTGTGGGTTTTCAAAGAGTTCAAATTGCATGAGCCCGTATCGAAACCATATGATTTCCTATTAACGTTACCACTAGTTGGCAGGTGAAGTTGACTTGATTTTGTTTGTTGTAGTTCATGGCCAAGCAAACAGAGGCCATCCCTCAGCCTCCAAAACAAGATGAAGAATCGAGTTCTAGCGTGAAAGACAGTGAAGAAATGGTGAAAGAGGAAAAGAAAGAAGAAGAAGGAACACCGATAGTCAACGAAGTAGAAATGGCTGAAAGTATGACTAAGGACCAGACATCTTAAATCTACTGGCTTTATAAACACAGTGTATATACGAATTAAACCCTGTTGAACGAGACATCTCGTAAACAACGATAACTTATCCATGATACGAAACATGGTGTGAATTTGGAATTCCTATGAGAAAGCCGTTCTTCTTCCTCCTGCCCCTACCCCACTGTCGCTGCTTTTGTTCGGGTCCATTTTTCGCGCTTTCCTGATTTTCGCTTAGAAACACCAAACCCAAACTTCTCCAAAATTAAAACAACAACAACAACAACAACAACAACAAAAATTCCTAATAATTGGAGTAAAAAGCTATTGAAATTGAACGCGATGGTAAAAAGTTCTGACCAAAAGTTTGTCAAGGCCGAATGCCTCCTCAATTGATTTTACCCAACAGACGCCAACAAGCTTGTCAGTTAAATGTCATTTGAAACCGACAATTACTAGCAAGACGAGAAGTTGAACTTTGTTAATTAGAAACTGAATTTTGTGGGTACCCCTTGTGCATTCACTGACCAAAGTCCCCCTGCCAACCTCAATGGAGGGGGGCAATATCAGAATTTCACTTCTTCTAGGCATTTTAAATTAAAAAACATTTGAACCTTTTGTAGAAGTTTCTTCCTAATACAATTCCCTTTTACAGGTCAAACTCTGAGTGTTATTTTTGTGAATCTTTTGTAATGGGCGGCAGAGATAATCATAGCCACACCAAAACATTTACTCACCCTCTCCTCCCTGAAGAAAACTTGCCAACATTTTCTGTCGCTTTAAAGGCCAGGTGTACATAGTCATTAATTCATAGATCTTAATATAATCGCCTTACTGTCTGAAAACGATTTTATTGGTTATCACAATGACATTGAAAGTTAAAATATGCAGCTCTGGCAGACCATATAGACTTCTCCTACAACCATTATAGTTACTGCAGTTGTAAGCTCTCCCAAGTTATACAACTCAACGAGGAATCTTACTTTGTGAAGTTCTTCTTAAACCAAAATGAACGCGTCTAACATCACTCAAGACTACAGTGTCTGCAAGTGGCTCAAACCTGACTCGGATGTTATAGGAATTGTGAAGATAATGACCATTTTCCTGCTTGGTGGATTTGGTGCTTTTGGAAACATCTTTGCTATTGTTATCGCAGCTAAGTACACTGTGCGCAGAAACTTACACCCTTTGATCATCAATATGGCTGTGTCCGATACTCTGGTAATCGTTCTAAGGTCATATTTCTATTTTCCGGATGCCCTTATCTTTAACATGTGGAATGATGTCCATGGTATTTGGGGAGACATTCTTTGTAAAGTAGCACCATTTCTTAACGAGACCTCTTTGACTGTGTCTCTAGTCACTCTTTTGATAATCAGCATCGAACGATTCAAAGTCACAAGACAAACTGTACAAATAATACGACCATACACAGTAAAACAGCGGGTTGCAGTGCTTGCCTGCTCTTGGTTCATTCCAATGGCACTGCATGCACATCTCTTGGTTCTATACAAAGTGATTCAATATGGAACATCTCGGTATTGTTTGCCCTCAAATTACATACATGTTATCTTCTACTTGAGTACAAGAACTATTTTTATAGCCCTGTATTGTGTAATATTGTTTCTGAGTATTGTAACCTTAAGAACACTGTCAAAGCCACAAGCCATTCATGCCAATCTTTCTGAGGAACAAAGAAAACAACGAAGAAAACGAATGAGAAACGCAGTTAGAATGGTACTGTGCTCGTTACTACTTTATTCCTCTTGTTATCTTCCATACTTTATGTACTTGTTTTTAGCTGCTCTTGATATTGTTATGTTCAATAGTGTAGTAATTCTCAAATCAATTGCCTGTATCGACTGGCGAACACTGAATTTTATGTCTCGCACTGTTTTGCCCCTTATCAACTCTTGTCTTAGCCCTTGTATCTATTTTGCTTTTCTGACTGATTTCCGAGAAGCCGCAAGGAGACTGCTGTTTCAAAGAAACAACTAACAGACTACTCTCTTCTACGACAGAGAAGTGGCAACCCATGCTTGAACTAAGCGAACACATCGTAACGAGGACTCTCGTGCGAAGATACCCCATCTGCATACAACTCAAGCATGTTAAGGCCTGGAAATGCTTTGTGGGGGGTCTAAAATCAATCCTATTTTTGTTCTTTAATCGTTTTTGTTTCAAACCTTACAAAAATTGGCATGGGCATATAACTAGATGTCCTTAAGATTTTAGGGTGAAAACTTTTAAGAGAAGATGATCACGTGACCACTATCTTGGCTCCCATCAACCCCAAAAAAATTGTTTTAAAACGCGGAGATGGATGTCATGTGTAGGTAGAACTTAATGGTATATTTTCACTTCTCCCTAAGAGATGTATACGAATCTGCCTTAATACCTGAACTATCTTTGCTCGTTAAGGCGATATTATGCAAAATAGGTCACGTGACCTACTTGAGAAATCTACACGACATCCATCGCGTTTTAAATCAAAGTTTATGGGTTGATGGGAGCAAGGATCGTGGTCACGTGATCACTTAATCTAAAAACTTTTCGCCCTAAAATCTTAAGGTCGTCAAGTTACATGCCCATGCCAATTTTTGTAAGGTTTGAAACGTAAACGACAACAGAACAAAAATAAATTGATTTTAGACCCCCCACAAAGCATTTCCAGGCCTTAACATGTTTGAGAAAGGTTTTATCATCTTTGATATTAATGTAAATGTAAATAATCAAACTTGTTCTTACAGCATCAGAAGTGCCGAGATGTAACAAAGTAGAACACCAAAGGATAAACAGTAATATTTTATTATGCTGAATAATAAAACATGATTGATAAATGTCTTGACTTGGCATCGTGTGTTTATTTAACTGTTTAATACGTGTGTACGACTGAAAAGTTGTCATTTTTTAAACATCAGTCAATTACAATTCGTCTTAGTCACAAAAATAAGCACTCACTGAAATAAGCAGGTATATCGAGCAACACACACATAGGTCACTGACATAGGAAAAGTTTAATGCTTGTGAACTTAATGATTCTTCTCACTTATTTAAGGACAATATTAACCATGCAAGTATTTTTTCCCTAGCTACAGAGGATCTTATTCTTTATATTCGTTTTATCAGATTTCCTGAATGTTGTATGATTGAAGATGATATTAATGAAGAGTCTAGGCAAAGTCTCCTCTTATGGAATAACACTTGTAACATTACCAAGGCTTCTGAATCACAAGATATAGTTGGCGGTTTTCAAATACAGATTTCATGATATGCTTGATATTTAGGTCAACTCATTAGATGTGTTTCTTTTAATTCAAATGTAACAAGTGTCTTGTGAAAACCTGGATCGTAAAATTCCTATTAAATTGTACAAGGTACATGAAAAATATGGTATTTTGAAGCAGAATAAGTCGTAACAGTATACGGTTTCATGTTGTTTGCATTGCTAACTGAACATTGGTTTTGTGCTATTTTTTGTGTTTCATATTTATAACCGTCAACTTCCTTGAGATCGACTACATGTGTTAATCGGAGTAATTGGAATTTAGATCAGTTTCAGCTGCACCTTTCATATCAGTGTTTCATGAAGCCGAAAGTCAAAAAATAAGACACAGGCTTTCACTCTTTTTCCAAAACCACATTCAAGTAAGGTAGTTTATTTTATAAGACTAAGAATACAAAAATAATAAAAAAGGAAAAAAGGAAAAAAAAAGAAGACATTCTGAACGAAATGACAATTAAAATACCAGAACTTCTGAAAATGTTTGATAAAATGGTATTCACTATAAAAACAAAGTGATTAGCTGACTTTCACCTAAATATATCAACAAATCAGATGGTAGATAAACAGGTTTATTCAGTAAACGAGCCTACAAATATTGGAAAAAAAGTTGAGAAACATAATTATATTTTGGAACTGAAATATTAGGAAACTGAAAAGAAATAGGAGAAAAATGAATCGTAGATGATGGACTAACTAGTCTTCACACAAACCTATACCGCTTTAATCCATCAACATATTTAGAAAAAATTTGAAAGGGGTATTTTCAAAATAAAAAGTGGTGTTTACCAGCAAGTCTAGCATCAACACATCAGTGCAAGTCTGACGTCACTACTGTTCAGTTTTGGGGCCTAAAAATTGATATAATAAAAAAATTGTTCTTGTTCGCTTTCTTTACCAGAGTATACCTTACCAATATAAAACACGTAAAGATAAGTATAAAGTCAACTACAATACTGGTTATTTTTGTAAAGAATTGGTAAAACGTGATGAGTAGCTTAATTACATCAATGGTACAGACATTAAAAGTAGGACAGGAAGTTGAACTTTGTTAACTCAGTTAACTGAAAACTCAACTTTATATGCAAATGATGGACATTTCGAATTCACATTAGTTACAGCTGAATCTCTTGGAAGAAAATGGGTTTTCGCCCTGCCTCGAAAAATGCGTCGTACTGAAAACTCCTCTAAATGGAGAATGAGCGTTTTAGTTAGTACGTTCAATTAAGGTTCATTTTGACGACAATAAACAAACAAACAATTCAACTGGCCAACCATGCAACTAGCCAACCAATAGAAAAACAAACAAATAAACAAAGGAAGATGAAAAATAACAAATGGAAAACCCAAAGTAATATTGATAGGCAGTTTAATGTTCTCTAAAGCTTGTTTTTCACTAGCAACGCCAGCACAAGCGCAAGCCAAAAAAAGGAAATTTTCCAATCCTTGTGCTGCTTACGCTTGCGCTGTAGTGAAAACCAGGCCTAAGGTAAGAAATGAATTCAGAGTGGAAAGAGTGAAGTCTTTCACGGCATCAGCCCAAATTATGTGAGGTATTACGACAACATTTTACTCTACGTGTCTTTGTAGATATCCTCCCAGTTTGTCATGTTAATTAGCAAGTAAAACGAAGTGTGAAGTTTTTTTTTTTGAAGATATTACCAATTCCCAAAACTAGAATCTCACAGGTACAGCTGTCTTTACATTTGACAAAAAAAGACAAAAAACTGAACTGTCTTTAAAAATGAAAGAAAGTCCTTACTAGAGATGTCCGTTTTTGCAGCACTGGTACAAGGTGTACGTCAGACTTGTAATTGATATACGTTAAAACTGTTCAAAGCTATTGCTTGGTACCTATCCCTTTAACAAAAGGCTTTGCTTTCTAACAATAGAGTTTAGCTCATTTTGTATTTTTAATATCACTATCACGTCCAAGTGCGAAAGTAAGGCGCCGTATTTTAACAAAATTAATGTTATCGCAACTGTGTTGCAATGACATTTTTTGTCAGTCTTGAAGGAAGGTTATGACCGGAGAAACTACTAGTAGGAGGGAATTTTAGCTTGAGAGAACAATTGCGTGTCCTTCTGCTCACTCCCCTTCAGCCCACAACTGCAGGGAACAAAGATAGCAGGCGTATGGACGGCTGTTTTCTCAAGATTAGTGTGTGTTTCAACTCACTGTGAAATAACTGACGCACTTTGAAATAAAAATATATAGAAATATAGATTGTAATAGATAACCATTGATGATACACCAAAATTCATATCAGGGCCTGACTGATAAAGGGTGTGTTGTGTTTGACTGGGGATGAAACAAAAAATGTACATCGTAAATTGTCGATAAATGGACCTTGAAGTCTGTTCTGTTCTGTTCTGTCTGCCTATTATATTTTGGGTGACTGCATGTCTGTCTGTTGTGTGTGTATCTATCTGTCTGTGTGTCTGTGTGTCTGTCTGTCTGTCTATCTGTCTGTCTGTCTGTCCGTGTCTGTTAGTTCTGGCTGACGTCTGTTCATTAATCCACGTGACCTATGGGCCTCTTTATATTGGCTGTTCAGGTATCATTTATTGATTATATTCAACATTGCTCTTATCAAGGAACGTATTTCAAAGTGCGTCAGCTTTTGTTATTTCAAAGTGCGTCAAAAATAATTTCATAATAATACCTCATGTCATAATAATGGGAAAAGATGAGAAAAATTAGCAAAAAAATGGATATATAAAACAAAAATATGGGAACTTTACACCCTGATGAACTAGCTAGCCAGGTGCATAACTTCAATGAATATTTAGCGCACCCTTAACTCTTATAACGCAATTAATGCTCGGCACATTTTATCCCCCAGACCCCCAGACAAGATTGCCAGTTACATGTCGTTTGAAACCGACAATTAGTAATAAGACGGGAAGTTGAACTTTGTCATTTAGAAACTAAATTCTACATTGAAATAATGGTATATCTTGTACATTCACTAACCAAGTAACAAACCCCACTCAGAGGTTTGCTTAAACTAATGACTTTTACGAAATGTAAATGTTTTTTTTTGTAAAGCTGTTGCTTCAGTTACTGCCGGCTGCTAAGATATTCATTAATTTATAGATCTTAATATAATAATCGCCTGGCGGTCTGAAACCGATTTTATTGGTTGTTATGCATAATGACATTTAGAAAAAGTCAGACTATATACACCTATTTCAAAAAAGGTTGTCGTATGAGAGCTCTCAAGCTCACGCGACTAGACCGAAAAGGAGTATGGGTAGTAGCAAAACTTCAGTTCCCTTCCGCTTTGGTATTGACTTTAGCATCAGTAAGTGAAAGTTCTTTAGTGTATAAGGTAAGAGCAAGCTGAATTTGAGTAACCATGTGGGATTTTTGTGATTTTATAACTTTAGTAATTTCTTCCCATACTTCCTTTCGGGTGAGTCGCGTAGGCTTTTGCCGACAACGTTTATTGAAATAGGTGTATACTACTCCTACAACTATTAGAGTTACTGCAGTTGTAAGCTCTCCCAAGTTATACAACCCAACGAGGAATCTTACCATAATGTGAAGTTCCCCTTTTACGTATCAAGATGAACGCGTCTAACATCACTCAAGACTACAGTGTCTGCAAGTACATCAAACCTGACTCGGATGTTATAGGAATTGTGAAGATAATGACCATTTTGCTGCTTGGTGGATTTGGTGTTTTTGGAAACATCTTTGCCATTGTTATCGCAGCTAAGTACACTGTTCGTAGAAACTTACACCCTTTGATCATCAATATGGCTGTGTCCGATATTCTTGTGATCGTTCTAAAGTCATATTTCGTTTTTCCGGATATCCTTGACTACAACATGTGGAATGATGTCCATGGTATTTGGGGAGACGTTCTTTGTAAAGCAGCACCATTTCTTAACCAGACCGCTTTGACTGTGTCTCTAGTCACTCTTTTGATAATCAGCATCGAACGATTCAAAGTAACCAGACAAACTGTACAAATAATACAACCATACACAGTAAAACAGCGAGTTGCAATGCTTGCCTGCTCTTGGTTCATTCCAATGGCACTGCATGCACACCTCTTGGTTCTATACAAAGTGCTTCAATATGGAACATCTCGGCATTGCCGCCGTTGGTCCTCAAACTTCAACTTCTATATGATCTTTTTCATAAGTGCAGGAATTATTTTTATAGCACTGTATTGTGTAATATTGTTTCTGAGTATTTTAACCTTAAGAAGACTATCAAAGCCACAAGCCATTCATGCCAATCTTTCTGAGGAACAAAGACAACAACGAAGAAAACGAATGAAAAACGCAATTAGAATGGTACTGTGCTCGTTACTACTTTTTTCCTCTTGTTATCTTCCATACTTTATGTACTTGTTTTTAGCCTGTCTTGATTATTTTATGCCGAATGTACGAATACTTGGATCATCTGCCTGTATAGTCGACTGGCGAACACTGAATTTTATGTCTCTCACTGTTTTGCCCCTTATCAACTCTTGTCTTAGTCCTTGTATCTATTTTGCTTTTCTGACTGATTTCCGAGAAGCCGCAAGGAGACTGTTGTTTCAAAGAAACAACTAACAGACTACTCTCTTCTACGACAGAGAAGTGACAACCCATGCTTGAACTAAGGGAACGTCGTAACGACGCCTCTCGTGCGAAGAAGGGGAAGCCGCATACAAAGGTTTTATCCGGCCTTTGATATTTAATCTAAATGTAAATAATCAAACTTGTTCTTACAGCTAGCATCAGTAGTGCCGAGATGTAACAAAATAGAACACCACACGGTAAGCAGTTAGTAATATTTTATTGTGATCAATAATAAAACATGATTGATAAATGTCTTGACTCGGCATCGTGTGTTTATTTAGCTGCTTAATATATTTAATACGTGTGTACGAAAAAAGTTGTCATTTTTTAAACATCAGTCACTTACAATTCGTGTTAGTCACAAAAATAAGCACTCACTGGAAAAAGCAGGTATATCGAGCAACACACACACATAGGAAAAGTTACTTGTAAACTTAATGATTCTTCTCACATATTTAAAGTTAAAGGACGATATTAACCAAGTGTTTTTCCCCTAGCTACAGGGGATCTTATTCGCTCTTGTCATTTTATCAGATTTCCTGAATGTTGTATGATTGAAGATGATATTAATAATGGTAATTAAACTGAGTGGAGTGCAATTTGGGCCGAAATCATACCAGTGATTACGACCGCGTAGCGGGAGTGCAGTTTGATAATCACGAGTATGATTTCTGGCCCAAAATTGCACGACACGAAGTTTAATTACCACTTAATTATATCCATTTTGAAATCTCAACTTTATAAAATCCACTGACAATAAAAGACACTGTTTTGTGATTGGTTGGAAAAAAAGATGCGATTAATGAAGCAAAAGGATGCAATTTAGGAATTAATCGCACACTTTTTAACCAATCAGATTGCAGAAATCACCAGTGATTTCAAAATGGATATAATTAATGAATTAAGAGTCTAGGCAAAGTCTCCTCGTATGGAATAACACTTGTAACATAACCAAGGCTTCTGAATCACAAGATAGCTTGACGCGATCACCACATTCATGTGGTGATCGCGTGGTTACAAATCCTATAGTCATCTAATGATTCAAGATGGCTGAAGAAGAAAGTGTTTTGTATACACGATATCAGTCTCATTTTGGAAAGCCATTTGTTGATTCAGTGAGCTATGCACTTGGAAAAACCAACTAAAATCTTTTACCAAAGTTTGAGCAGTTACAGGCCATTTACGGATGGACCGTTGTGAAAGACGTATTTGCAAGAGACCATAATACTAAGAGAGCGAAGCTCAGTATTGATGTCTGTGCCATGTTCGTGGCGGCTAAGGCTATTTTTAGTAACTTCGCCATCGCGCGCGCAAATCCCTCAACCAATAGAATTTAATTTTTGACGTGCGCGCGGACGGGACCGTTTGAATTCTATTGTTTAAGAGCCTTGCGCGCGCGATTGCGAAGTTACTAAAAATAGCCTAAGCCGCCACGAACATGGCACAGACATCAATACTGAGCTTCGCTCTCTTAGTATTATGGTCTCTTGGTATTTGTGAATTTTTCGATACGCATCACTACCACTGCTACCAAACACTGACATTTGCATATTGCAAGCTCGCAAAATATTAATTAATCAATTGATTGGCTCATTTTGCACATGCGCATGCAAGTTATACTGGACTCTCTTTCTCCGCGAGTCCTGGAGCGGCAAGAAAGAGAGTCTGGGACTGGACTAACCAGAACTTCTGAAAATGTTTGATAAAATGGTATTCACTAGAAAAACAAAGTGATTAGCTGACTTTCACATAAATATATAAACAAATCAGACGGTAGATAAACTGGTTTATTCAGTAAACGAGCCTACAAATATTGCAAAATTGGCAAAGACGATAAAAAAGTTGAGAAACATAACTATATTTTGGAACTGAAATACTTAGGAAACTGAAAAGAAATAAGGGAAAAATGAATCATAGATGATGGACTAACTAGTTTTCACACAAACCTATACCGCTTTAGTCCATCAACATATTTAGAGAGAATTGTAAGGGGAATTTTCAAAATAAAAAGTGGTGTTTACCAGCAAGTCTAGGATCAACAAATGCAAGTCTGACGTTACTGCTGTTCAGTTTTGAATCCCAAATATTAATTGATATAATAAAAGAATTGTTGTTGTTGGTTTTCTTTACCAGAGTATACCTTACAAAGATAAAACAAGTAAAGATAAGTATAAAGTCAACTACAATACTGGTTACTTTTGTAAAGAATTGGTAAAACGTGATGACTAGTTGAATTTCATCAATGGTACAGACATTAAAAGTAGGACAGGAAGTTGAACTGTGTTATAACTCAGTTAACTGAAAACTAAACTTTATATGCAAATGATGGATATATTTAATTCAGATATACAGCTGAATCTTTTGGAAGAAAATGGGTTTTCGCCGTGCCTCGAAAAATGCGTCGTACTGAAAACTCCTCTCAATGGAGAATGAACGTTCTAGTCAGTACGTTTTAGAAATGTAAAACAATAGTTGCTTTAAACAATTCAAATAATGTTCATTTTTACGACAATAAACAAACAAACAATTCAACTGGCCAACCATGCAACTAGCCAACCAATAGAAAAACAAACAAATGAACAAAGGAAGATGAAAAATAGCAAATGAGAAACCCAAAGCAATATCGATAGGCAGTTTAATGTTCTCTAAAGCTTGGTTTTCACTAGCTACGCCAGCACAAGTGCAAGCCAAAAAAAGGAATTTGTTTTCAATTTTTGTGCTGCTTACGCTTGCGCTGTAGTGAAAACCAGGCCTAAGGTTAGAAATGAATTCAGAGTGGAAAGGGTAAAGTCTTTCACGGCATCAGCCCAAATTATGTGGGTACTTCGACAACATTTTACTCTACGTGTCTTTGTAGATATCCTCCCAGTTTGTCATGTTAATTAGCAAGTAAAACGAAATGTGAAGGGTTTTTTTTGAAGATATTACCAATTCCCAAAACTAGAATCTCACAGGTACAGCTGTCTTTACATTTGACAAAAAAAGACAAAAAACTGAACTTTCTTTGAAAATGAAAGAAAGTCCTTACTAGAGATGTCCGTTTTTGCAGCACTGGTACAAGGTGTACGTCGGACTTGTAATTGGCGTCCGTTAAAACTGTTCAAAGATATCGCTTGGTACCTATCCCTTTAACAAAAGGCTTTGCTTTTTAACAATAGAGTTTTGCTCATTTTGTATTTTTAATATCACTATCACGTCCAAGTGCGAAAGTAAGGCGCCGTATTTTAACAAAATTAATGTTATCGCAACTGTGTTGCAATGACATTTTTTTTTCAGTCTTGAAGGAAGGTTATGACCGGAGAAACTACTAGTAGGAGGGAATTTTAGCTTGAGAGAACAATTGCGTGTCCTTCTGTTCACTCCCCTTCAGCCCACAACTGCAGGGAACAAGGATAGCAGTCGTATGGATGGCTGTTTTCTCATAGACAAGGCGCATTTTCGAGAAATCAGATACCTGGAGGCATTTTGGGGTAGAGGCTGGTAACATAACTATTCTAAACCGATTTTTCATGCTGAATGCGAATATGACTGTTACCAAGACGTATTCTGCAATCTTATACGTGTAAGACGTGTTTTGTGAATTGCTACAGTCATTTCATACTAACGGCTTTTTCATGTAATTCCAAAAGTTCCCAAACTTAAAAACAATGACCATAGCTGGAAAGAGCATATCAAAATCAGTAAAACTGTGAAGTTTGAAGGATATCAGTTGACAAATCAAGGAGATACGAATTTTCAAAAATCGAAATTTGGTTGAATCTCTTGCATAACTGTAAGTGTTTTTATACAAAATTTCGTTTTTTGAAAATTCGTATCTCCTTGATTTGTCAACTGATATCCTTCAAACTTCACAGTTTTACTGATTTTGATATGCTCTTTCCAGCTATGGTCATTGTTTTTAAGTTTGGGAACTTTTGGAATTACATGAAAAAGCCGTTAGTATGAAATGACTGTAGCAATTCACAAATGCGTCACTTACAGGTAAAAGATTGCAGAATACGTCTTGGTAACAGTCATATTCGGATTCAGCATGAAAAATTCGTTTAGAATAGTTATGTTACCAGCCTCTACCCTTAAATGCCCACTGCACTTTTTGCGATCGACTTTTTCAATTTTGCGCCTTGTCTATCAAGATTAGTGCGTGTTTCAACTCACTGTGAAACAACTGACGCACTTTGAAATACAAAATATAGAAATATATAGATATTAATAGATAGCCATTGATACACCAAAATTCATATTAGGGCCTGACTGATAAACGGTGTGTTGTGTTTGACTGGGGATGAAACAACAAAAAACGGACATCGTAAATTATCGATAAATGCACCTTGAAGTCTGTTCTGTTCTGTTCTGTTCTGTCTGCCTATTATATTTTGGGTGTCTGCATGTCTGTCTGTTCTGTCCTTGTGTGTGTGTCTATCTGTCTGTCTGTCTGTCTGTCTGTCTGTCTGTCTATCTATCTGTCTGTCTGTCTGTCTGTCTGTCTGTCTGTCTGTCTGTCTGTCTATCTATCTGTCTGTCTGTCTGTCTGTCTGTCTGTCTGTCTGTCTGTCTATCTATCTGTCTGTCCGTGTCTGTTAGTTCTGGCTGACGTCTGTTCATTAATCCACGTGACCTATGGGCCTCTTTATATTGGCTGTTCAGGTATCATTTATTGATTTCTATTCAACATTGCTCTCATCAAGGAACGTATTTCAAAGTGCGTCAGCTTTTGTTATTTCAAAGTGCGTCAAAAATAATTTCATAATAATACCTCATGTCGTAATAATGGGAAAAGATGAGAAAAATTAGCAAAAAAATGGATATATAAAACAAAAATATAGGAACTTTACACCCTGATGAACTAGTTAGCCAGGTGGATAACTTCAATGAATATTTAGCGCAACCCTCAACTCTAATAATGCAATTAATGCTCGGCACATTTTATCCCCCAGACTTCCACAACGGATTGCCAGTTACATGTTATTTGAAACCGATAATTAGTAATACTGATGGAAAGTTGAACTTTGTCATTTAGAAACTAAATTTTACGTTGAAATAATAGTATATCTTGTACATTCACTGACCAAATGACAAACCCCGCTGATAAAATAATGACTTATACGAAATGCAAATGTAATTTTTTGTAGTCATCAATTCTCTAAAAAACAATTTTATTGGTACGTTGTTATAATGACATTTAAAGATAAAGACTGCAAGTCAGACCATATATATACTACTCCTACAAACATTATAGTTACTGCACTTGTAAGCTCTCTCAAGTTATACAACTCAACGAGGAATCTTACCTTGTGAAGTTCTCCTTATACCAAAATGAACGCGTCTAACATCACTCAAGACTACAGTGTCTGCAAGTGGCTCAAACCTGACTCGGATGTTATAGGAATTGTGAAGATAATGACCATTTTGCTGCTTGGTGGATTTGGTGTTTTTGGAAACATCTTTGCCATTGTTATCGCAGCTAAGTACACTGTGCGCAGAAACTTAGGCCCGGTCCAGACGGCGTATTTCTCATGTACTTAATTGCTGCCGTATTTAATTCTCGAATTAAGTACGGCAAAAATACGGCGTCTGAATCAGTTCAGTACGGCAGATTTAATTAGATGCGACACATTTGGTAAATTCGACAGGGCCTGTCGCATTACACGACAGAAGCACGGCAACTGATTCATACGGCGAACTTTTGTAGTGCCGAATCAAATAGATATTCCCATAATGCAACACAAGATTCTTTTACGCATGCGTAGTATTATATTCCAAAATGGCGGAGAAAGAATGTAGTGTATGTTTTCAAGTGACCAAATATTCTTGTATGAAGTGCGAAATTCCGATTTGTAATAAGTGTAGCGATCCAGAAAGAGATGACGAAGTAGAAGGTTGGAAAGCTGGGAAAAAAGTGGGTTATTGTACAGCTTGCAGTCCTGAACACAGCAAAGAAGATGGCCCAGATGAATCGAACAAGAGGTTAGCTTGTCTAGCTTTTTAACTCAATTGACTTAAGCTTAAATGAATTTTTCACAATAAACATCTCACTTTGTATGTATTTTTGTGTTGATTAATCGTTATAGTGGTTGTATTTTAAAGAGACAAAATGATTTCCCATTGTTGTATATAGAAGTTTAGTACCACAGATTTTTGTAAAAAGCCTCGTAATTTGATGCAAGCTATTTCGATATAGCAAGCACGGAAAAGCTGACATACAGTATTTACACATTTTAATACAAGTAGTAGGCGAGAGATGAATTCTAAAATTAATTTCATTAACAAAATGTGTATGGAGATAAATTGCACACAAAAAGAAGGCCAAAAATGAAGAAAAGTCTACCTATAACATAAAAAATAGTTCTGATAGGAGAAATGGCCTGATGAAAACACCATATATCATTTAAGATCTAAATCAATCCACAACAGATATAGCAGCTTCCAATAATTTGATTTAGAATTCTTGAGATTGTTCATTAATGTATGAATTTCTCTTTTACAGTATTGATGACAATAATTCTGAATGCGATGCAAGTGGTGCTGAAAGCGATCTTGATGATAACTTAAATGACCCAAAAAAGAAACAGAAAGGCAAAGAAAAAAAGAAATGTGGAAGAAGGGCAACTTGGAAAGACAGTTGGTTGGGTGATTTGGTGGACATTATTCTCTCAAGTGATTATTACAAGAAAAAATTAATCTTCACTAACACCAAGAATCAAAAGAATGGGAATATATATCAAAAAATCTTAGATGAGTTGAAGGAAAGGCTTGCCCAGAGAGAAGAAGTATTCCCATATGGTGTTACCCAAGTTAGAAACAGGTTTAAGAGAGCAATATCAGAATGCAAAAAGACAGCCCTTACAATCAAAACCAGCACAGGGATAAAGAAATTTGTTGATGATAAGGGTTATGGTCCTTGGTTCAATAACTTGTTTGCTGTTGTTAAAACGAGAGATGCTTGTAGACCAGAATTAGCTATTGAACCATCTTCAACTCCACAGTCAAATTCACAGTCAGTAGATCCTAATGACTCAGACTTTTCTGAAGCATCAACTAGTTCTTCAACAGCTGTATCGATGGCAGTCCCAAAAAATAATTGCAGGAAGAGAAGAAGGGATGAACCTATAAGGGAGGCTATTGATCTTATAAAGAATGTCATTGAAAAAGATCCTGTAAAAGAAATGCTTGCATTTATGAGTGATGAGGCTGAAAAGTCACGCCAACATGAACTTAAAATGATTGAAATGCTACTTCAAGCTACACAACCTACGCAACTTACACAACCTTCCCCTTCAAGCTACACTCCACAATTTAGTCACATGGGAAATTCACATGGATTGCCAAGCCACACTAATGATGTTCAGTATGGTAACATTTATGGGGGTAATGCTAGTTCTACAGTCCCATACAATAGCCAGTGGTACTGAATAGATAAAGGATAGTTATTGTTGAGTTTAGTACAAAAATATTTAAAGCTGTTTTTTGACTATAAATTAGGACGCAATTTGTTAACTTCTATAACAAATATTTGCTGTTAAGAAATATATGTTGTTAGGAAACAGCTACCAGCCAAGTTGATTAGAAAAGTTGTTTCTTGTTCTTTTGTTGTTAATAGTTCTGATGAAAGTAGAGTGATTTTACTTAGCCTGTGAAATTTTGTTACTTTTCTTTTGTATCTATTTGACTATTCTGTTTCACAGGTTAAGTAAAATCACTAACTACCGGTAGGCTTTAAAACTACACACACACACACACACAAAAAAAAAATTAAATCAAAATGTTTTCACTCCTTATGTAGACAGATGTTTTAAAATTTCACATGCAACTTTTACATTGGTTTTCTTAAACTTGAGGAACAAATAGTTGAACAGTAGTATTTTGTGTACAATCTTCATTCAATGTAATAAAATCAAGTTTTCATCTAGTTCCATACTTATCACAGCCAGTGACGTGCAGTAAAATCATGGTACAAATGTTTTCTTTTATGTCAATTCACTTTTCCCATTTACTCTGACTTATTTCAGTACTGTAATACAGTTATTTTATTTAACCTGTGAAAAAATAGTGTGGACAATAGTTTATAGTCTAATTGTACTGTTTTTCTGTTCTTTATAAACTTATCCAAACTTTTTAAACAAGTCATTCTTTCACAAGTTAAATAAAATCACTATTATATTTATCACCCAATGTCCTGGCATTTAGCTACAAACAAAGTTAAATCTCTCACTCCAAAGTTTTTCAGTCAGTGCATTTCTTATTTTACTTGCTTGACAACTTGTGTCTTGAATCTTGTCACATGCTGTCAAATGTAGCACATCTCTTATTGCTTTTCTATCTAGTGTTGCATTTGTAAGTGGATCAATGGTAAGGTCTAATTTGTTGGATAATGTGTCACCCATTTCAATACAGAGATTATGTAATACCATGCATGCAAGTGTTGTCATCTTGACTTCAGCTGGGGTGCTTTCATTTCGCCTCATAAGAACTCTCCATCTACCTTTTAACTGTCCGTATGCCCTCTCTGTCACCATCCTTGCTCTGCTCAGTCTGTAGTTAAAATATCTTTGCTTATCTGTTAATACTGAATTTGTGTGGGGTTTCAATAGCCAGGGTTGTAATGGGAATGCTGAATCACCAATAATCAATGGACCAATAGTAACACCAGCTACTTTATGACCAATATCTGGTATAAAATCATGTTCTTTTATGTTTTCCCATATGTCTGTAGCCTGGAAAATTATTGCATCATGTGAATTTCCAGGAAAACCACTGCTACCCCAAATGAATCTTGACCTTGAATCTACCATAGCCATTAAGACAACCGAGTAAAAGTTCTTAAAGTTATGATATTCCTTACAGGATTCTGCTCCTCCTGCTGGACATTTGATTGGTATGTGGCATCCATCAATGGCAGCCCAACAGAAGGGGAATTGCCACATATTATTCATGTCCTCCATCTTTTCTTTGAACTCTTCAACAGTACTTGGCATAAATTTCGTGATGCAATCCTGCCAGAGGTTATCAACTATGGATTTACATACTTCAGTGGAGATCTCTTGAACTGTCGACACACCCAGTCCGAACATCTCGGCTATAGTATAATAATAATCACCTCTCCCAGCACGATATAAAAAAATACCCAGTCGACATTCAGGTGATATAGGTTCTTCATTTATAGACTCCCGCTCCAAATCGTGGCGAATGAGGTTAAGTATGAAATTAAATGTCTTCTTCGTGACTCTGAATGTCTTTTTAAAACGCTCGTCTGTATAAGAATTCCATACAAGCTCCCACCAGCCGTCATTCTTCTTTAATCGTCTGCAAGATCGATGGTGCTGTACTTTCTGTGTTTTAACATGAAGCACCAGAAGCCAAACTAAACACGTTAATATCATCAATCGTCTTTTTCTTAATGTAATGAGCGTTTGCATCCTTTCTGATAGCATCCTTCTTCGTCGTATTCCGCGCCTAATTGCTTTAAAAACAATTAATTTACGAGCACTTGATAGCTTTGATTCCTTCATGCTGAAATCTCGATATGGCGCGAAAAAATAAAAATGGCGGGACTGGTAAGCTATGACCCAGTCCCCACGCTTATTAAAATAGGTTCGACAAAGTTTAGTTCGGCATATTAAATACGCCGTCTGAATCAACTGCCGCTTCAATGTCGAACTAAATAGTATTATGTCCGGCAGCAATTAAGTACATGAGAAATACGCCGTCTGGACCGGGCCTAACACCCTTTGATCATCAATATGGCTGTGTCTGATACTCTGGTAATCGTTCTAAGGTCATATTTCTATTTTCCGGATGCCCTTATCTTTAACATGTGGAATGATGTCCATGGTATTTGGGGAGACATTCTTTGTAAAGTAACACCATTTCTTAACGAGACCGCTTTGACTGTGTCTCTAGTCACTCTTTTCATAATCAGTATCGAACAATTCAAAGTAACCAGACAAACTGTACAAATAATACGACCATACACACTAAAACAGCGAGTTGCAGTGCTTGCCTGCTCTTGGTTCATTTCAGTGGCACTGCAAGCACATCACTTGGTTCTATACAAAGTGTTTCAATATGGAACGTCTCGGTATTGTTTGCCCTCAAATTTCAACTTACATGTCATCTTGTCCTTGAGTGCAATAATTATTTTAATAGCCCTGTATTGTGTAATATTGCTCCTGAGTATTGTAACCTTAAGAACACTGTCAAAGCCACAAGCCATTCATGCCAATCTTTCTGAGGAACAAAGACAACAACGAAGAAAACGAATGAGAAACGCAGCTAGAATGGTACTGTGCTCGTTACTACTTTATTCCTCTTGTTATCTTCCAGTCTTTATGTACTTCTTTTTAGCTGATCTTGATATTGTGATGTTCAATAGTGTAGTAATTCTCGAATCAATTGCCTGTATCGACTGGCGAACACTGAATTTTATGACTTGCACTGTTTTGCCCCTTATCAACTCTTGTCTTAGCCCTTGTATCTATTTTGCTTTTCTGACTGATTTCCGAGAAGCCGCAAGGAGACTGTTGTTTCAAAGAAACAACTAACAGACAACTCTCTTCTACGACAGAGAAGTGACAACCCATGCTTGAACTAAGGCCCGGGGGGGGGGGGGGGGGGGTACTCCCATCGAAAATGGGCGGGGATGATCGTCGGAAATTTTCAAAAATACCCCTAAAAGATACCGGAGTCTTACGAAGGTGGGCGTGGCAGCATAAGATTTTTACCCCTAAAAGATACCAATTTAAAAGCTGTCGTTGCTGTTATTATTATTTAATATGTTATTCTTTTAAAAGGATACGCTAAAAGATACCAGCTTAGACTCTGGAGGCCCCAAAACCTTTAATACACCCTAAAAGATACCAGATCCCTGATTTTGACCCCTAAAAGATACGACGATCATCCCCGCCCAACGATATATGGGAGTTCTCCCCCCCCCCCCCCGGGAACTAAGGGAACTTCGTAACGAGGCCTCTCGTGCGAAGAAGGGGAATCCGCATACAAAGGTTTTATCACCTTTGATATTAATCTAAATGTAAAGAATATGAATATCTTAGTTGCTCTTAGAGCATCTGAGTGCCGAGATGTAACAACCAGGCTTAAGGTTAGAAATGAATTCAGAGTGGAAAGAGTGAAGTCTTTCACGGCATCAGCCCAAATTATGTGGGTACTTCGACAACATTTTACTCTACGTGTCTTTGTAGATATTCTCTCAGTTTGTCATGTTAATTAGCAAGTAAAACGAAATGCGAATTAAATATATTTTTGAAGATATTACCAATTCCCAAAACTATAGAATCTCACAGGTACAGCTGTCTTTACATTTGACACACAAAAGACAAAAAACTGAACTGTCTTTGAAAATGAAAGAAAGGCCTCACTGGAGATGTCCTTTTAGCATGCAGCACTGGTACAAGGTGTATACGCCAGACTTGTAATTGATATACGTTCAAACTATTCAAAGTTAGTGCTTGGTACCATTCCTTTAACAAAAGGCTTTGCTTTTTAACAATAGAGTTTTGCTCATTTTGTATTTTTAATATCACTATCACGTCCAAGTGCGAAAGTAAGGCGCCGTATTTCAAAATTGATGTTATCGCAACTGTGTTTCAATGATTTTTTTTTCTTCTTGAAGGAAAGTTACGTCCGGTGTATATTATAAGATTAAAAAATAAAAACCGATAAGAAAATTGATATAAAGAAAAGAAAGAAATAACCAACGAAAGAAAAACAAGTAAACTTCCCTTTCTTCTATGACAAATTTCCAGAACTTCTGAAAACTAGTATTCGTTAAAATCAGGAGTCCGGTAGAAAGACAAAGTGCTTTGCAATTTCATCTAAATACATAAACAATTCAGACGATAGATAAACAGGTATAGTCGGTATACGAGACTACAAATATTGGAAAATTAACACTGTTTACTTTCCAGGATGAAAGGATATAAGAAGAAGGACGATAAGATAGTTGAGAAATATGATCAATTTTATATGAAGTTTGTCAGGAGGATAACTTCGGAATAATAATATATTAGCAGAACCATCGAATCGAATAATGTAATACTCCCCACAGACTCAACAAGGTTGCCAATCTATTTATTTATTTATTTATTCATTCATTCATTCATTCATTCATTCATTCATTCATTTATTTATTTATTTACAAAACTTTCACCAATAATAGAATTAAAAACAAATAAAAATAGAAATAAAATATGCAAAAGTGAGGGACACGCAACAGAGCTGGGCTCCAATTCAAGCGTGCCCTAATCATTCTGAAAAAGTGACAAACTTAGATCGATAAAAACGGTTGTTGTTCGTTTGTCCTTACCAAGATAAAACAAGTAAAAATAAGTATAAAGTCAACTACAATGTAGGTTATTTTTGTAAAGAATTGGTAAAACGTGATGACTAGCTTAATTACATCAATGGTACCGACATTCAAAGTAGGACAGGAAGTTGAACTTTGTTAACTCAGTTAACTAAAAACTCAACTTTATATGCAAATGTTGGATATCTTGAATTCAGATTAGTTACAGCTGAATCTCTTGGAATAAAATGGGCTTTCGCCCTATATACTTCAAAAGTAAGTCGTACTGAAAACTCCTCTCAATGGAGAAGGAGCGTTTTAGTACGTCATATAAATGTAAAACAATAGTTGACATAGTTAATGCTTTAAACAATTCCAATAATTTTCATTTCTAATGAGGACAGTTAAAACAAACAAACAAACAAATAAACAAACAAACAACTCAACCGATAAAACTAGAATAAAACAAACAAACAAAGCGGAACGGATGAAAAATAGCAAACTGGAAAACCCAAAGTGATATTGATAGGCGGTCTATTTTCTGAAGCCCGGTTTTCACCAGCGACACCATGCAGCACAAGTGCAAGCAGCAGCATGATATTCCGTTTTCATTGAGATAACATGGACGCAAGCGCTCATATCGCAATTACAAGTACAGGAACAAGTGTGATGTAAATATAATAGTCAAAAATGGTAATAAAGAACAAACTACTACTACTACTATTGATAGGCACTTTCATGTTCTCTAAAGCTTGGTTTTCACTAGCTTCGCCAGCACAAGTACAAGCCAAAAAAAGGATTTTTTTTTCAATTTTTGTGCTGCTTACGCTTGCGCTGTAGTGAAAACCAGGCGTAAGGTTAGAAATGAATTCAGAGTAAAAAGGGTAAAGACTTTCACGGAATCAGCCCAAATTATGTGGGTCCTTCGACAACATTTTACTCTACGTGTCTTTGTAGATATTCTCCCAGTTTGTCATGTTCATTAGCAAGTAAAACAAAATGTGAATTGAGGCTATTATTGAAGATATTACCAATTCCCAAAACTATAGAATCTCACAGGTACAGCTGTCTTTACATTTGACACACAAAAGACAAAAAACTGAACTGTCTTTGAAAATAAAAGAAAGGCCTTACTAGAGATGTTCGTTTTAGCAGCACTGGTACAAGGTGTACGTCGGACTTGTAATTGACATACGTTAAAACTATTCAATGTTATTGCCCTGTACCTATCCCTTTAACAAAAGGCTTTGCTTTTTAACAATAGAGTTTTGCTCATTTTATATTTTTAATATCACTATCACGTCCAAGTGCGAAAGTAAGGCGCCGTATTTTAACAAAATTAATGTTATCGCAACTGTGTTGCAATGACATTGTTTTTCAGTCTTGAAGGAAGGTTATGACCGGAGAAACTACTAGTAGGAGGGAATTTTAGCTTGAGAGAACAATTGCGTGTCCTTCTGTTCACTCCCCTTCAGCCCACAACTGCAGGGAACTAAGATAGCAGGCGTATGGACGGCTGTTTTCTCAAGATTAGTGCGTGTTTCAACTCACTGTGAAATAACTGACGCACTATGAAATAAAAAATATAGAAATTTAGATATTAATAGATAACCATTGATACACCAAAATTCATACCGGTCCTGACTGATAAACGGTGTGTTGTGTTTGACTGGGGATGAAACAACAAAAAACATATATACATTGTAAATTGTCGATAAATGTACCTTGAAGTCTGTTCTGTTCTGTTCTGTCTGTCTATTATATTTTGGGTGTCGGTATGTCTGTCTGTTCTGTCTTTGTGTGTGTGTCTATCTGTCTGTTTTGTTCTGTTCTGACTGTGTGTCTGTCTGTCCGTGTCTGTTAGTTCTGGCTGTCTGGCTGTCTGTTCATTAAGCCACGTGACCTGTAGGGCTCTTTGTATTGGCTGTTCAGGTATCATTTATTGATTTTCGTATTCAACATTGCTCTCATCAAGGAACGTATTTCAAAGTGGGTCAGCTTTTGTTATTTCAAAGTGCGTCAAAAATAATTTCAGTCTGCCAGTTTTTTATTTCAAAGTGCGTATTTCGAAGTGCGTCAATTATTTCAAAGTGATCTGAGTTGTTTCGAAATCAATGAAAAACAAACTGTGTAAACTGGATAAATAAAGAAATTTGCGTTGAATCTAGATCTAAGTTGAAGTTTGGACGGGATTTTTTGTCAAATTCATGATTGCTGCTTTCCGTAGATCTTCTGGTACATTGAAGTAACGGAAAAGAAGTGTATTACTTTCACTACTTTCTGTTGACAGATCTTTCCTAGTTGAATATGTAAAATGATAAAAATAACAATAAGGACGGACCAATATGAATGATAGAGGAGTTCATCTTCAGTCACCTTCATCAATTTAAATGCTTGAACTCCGATATCCGATAATGCTCAGTATTGACATGTATTGATGTCTATGCCAAAAGCAAACGGTACCATCCGCGCGCACGTCAAAAATCAAATTCTATTGTTTAAGAGCCTTGCGCGCGCGATGAGGAAACTACTAAAAATAGCACAGACATCAATACTGAGCTTCGCTCTCTTAGTATTAAGGTCTCTTGCTCCGATATAGTTTGCTTTGAAGTGAAATCTAAAAATGCTTTGCAGTGTTTGAAAAACTGCGTGCCACAAAATGTTCGATGGTGGGCTCAATTTGAAAACACGAATTTCTCTGTCTTACCATCTCAAATATATCTGGGTCAGCCGGATACTTGATTAATATAAAATATCTTATACATATTTGCTTGGTGAATTTATGAATTTTGCTGTTGAGAATTTCAGTGTAACAAAAGTGTATGTTGTGACTTGCTATTGACAAGTGGAAATACAAAAAATTCACAGTAAATTAGGGAGACAGGAAAACTGGGGAAAACAACGAATAGTCCAGTTTCCAATTACTAGAGACCGCTGAGCTTCTTGACAAAAGGCGCATTTTTGCAGGGTTAGCCTCCTTTTCAAGAAAGACCCATGGGAATGAAATGGATTTCTGTATTGTTCTTAGTCAAAACACCAAATCCACCAAGCAGCACAACGGTCATTATCTTCACAGTTCGTATAAGGTCTGGGTCATGTTTGGGGTACTTGCAGACATCGTAGTCTTGGGTGATATTAGACGCGTTCATTTTGATATAAGGAGAACTTCACAAGGTAAGATTCCTCGTTGAGTTGTATAACTTGAGAGAGCTTACAACTGCAGTAACTATAATAGTTGTAGGAGTAGTATATATATAGTCTGACTTGCAGTTTTATTTTTAAATGTCATTATAACAACGTACCAATAAAATCGTTTTCAGAGAATTAATGACTACCTTAGCAGCCGGAGGTAAAGCAACAGCTTTACAAAAAAAATTACATTTACATTTCGTAAAAGGCATTATTTTAAGCAAAGCTCTGAGCGGGATTTGTCTTTTGAATTGGTCTGTGAATGTTCGATTTTGACAGTTCTATAGCGCTCAAATATACACCAAAAAGCGTCAATTTTTCCATGTTCCTATCAATAATTTTTCTTTATTTTTACATAATTGTCGTGTGAATCATTGCAAAAAATGCAAGTTTTGAAATAGAAATTGGGCTTCACCGTGCTCGTTTGCGGGATATTTTGTAAAACATCGTCAGAATAGGGCTAAAAGCGGCACTTTTTCGAGAGGGGGAATGGGACGAGTTTTGCAAAAATTGCTTTTTATTGCACCAAAAATAAGAGAAATCTTCCAAATTGAGTTTTGAAACGTTTTCAATCATATCTTGAAAGAAAATGTGTTTTATCTTGGTAAGGTATACTTGGTAAAGAAAACCAACAACAACCGTTTTTATCGACCAACGTTTCTCACTTAAGAATGATTGACAACCACTGGAGTCTATAGAGGACTACCGAGCATTAATTATTGCATTGTTAGATCGAGTTGATAATTCTGATAAACTATGACTGATTATCTTTGACGAATTCTGGATGCCAAGTTCCTATTTTTATTTTTACTTTTATTTTTATTTTTATTTTTTATTATTTATTTATTTATTTATTTATTTATTTATTTATTTATTTATTTATTTATTTATTTATTTATTTATTTATTTATTTATTTATTTATTTATTTATTTAATTAATTTATTTATTTATATTTATTTATATTTATTTATTTATTTATTATTTTTATTTTGCCCATTCTTCTTCAGGAAAACCACTTTTATTAATGGCTCGAGATATTTTCAGTCATTGAAAACTGAATACTAGTCAGACTTCGTTGTTTTTCTTTTTTATCAATATCATTTTTTACAACACTTGATACTAATCTCGCGATCTGATTGGTTGATTAGAGTGTGTCAATAAGAGGACAGACACACTGCTGACGCGTTTCAGCGCGCGCGCTCGTTCTGTTGCCCCGATTGAAAAGGATTTTTAAACTTTTATCACAAATAATTGTTGTAAAAAACGAATTGAAGATGGCTGCGCTCGTGATTCCACTTGAGTTTTGAACATTTTATGACGTCAAGAGTGTGTCAATAAGAGAACAGACAACTCAAATTAAAACCATCTTCAATTTGTTAAATGCTTTTAAAATACACTGCCTTAAATTACTTGAATGCGGTTTAATTTTTGAGTGAAAGACTGTTTTATGTTTACTTTTAGACTTTTGGCTTCATGAAACAGATACAATGAGAGGTACAAATAATACCGACCAAATTACTCATTACTCAAGAAATTTGACGGTTTTCTGATATACATTTTATTAAAATATGAAACACCATCTGGAAGTACAAAATCGATGATTTTAGTACACAACATGAAATCGTATACTGTTATGACTTATCCTGCTTCAAAATACATTTTTCATGTACCGTGTACAATTTAATAGCAGTTTTTAACATAAGCCGGATTTTCACGAAAGGCTTGTAATATTTGAACAAAAACAAACATAATTTTTGAGCTGACTTAAATATTAAGCATCAAATCCGTATTTGAAAACAGACTTAATAAGATGGGAAGTTGGACTTTGTCATTTAGAAACTAAATTTTACGTTTTATTATGGTATATCTTGTACATTCACTAACTAAGTAACAAATCCCGCTCAGAGGTTTGCTTAAAATAATACCATGATCACCTCGGGATCTATTGTTTTTGGAGGGACGTTTAATCGCTAACATCCCTCCCTCATGAATAGAAAGAGGGAAAATTAGTTCTAATATCCCTCATTAATTATGAATGAGGGATGATTAGAACTAATCGTCCCTCATCCATAATTAATGAGGGACGATTAGAACTAATCGTCCCTCATGTTATTCATGAGGTACAGTCCCTCATATATCAATCATCGGGACGATCGGGACAACTTTGCACGCTGTCCCGAAACTCTATAACTTTCTAACGCACCGATACCTCTTACCACTGCACACTCTTACGCGTGTGGGATCTATGCATTCTATTTTGCGCATGGGCATGACGAAGCAAAGAAAGCATTATGAAAAACAATTTAGCTTTCGAATTGATTAACAACCTATAAATACTTGTTCATTGTAAGTATATAACAAAGAAATATATTTCCGAAAGTCCCCAGAGAACAGGGTTACGCACAATTGGTAAAAGAATTGTATAATATTTTCAAGTTTTGGATGAACAAACAGCGAAGTATATTTTCGTTTATTTCCTCGGTGATCATGGTATTACAAAGTAATACCATGACTTCTTCGGGATATTAGTGATTAAATGTCCCCTCAGCCTCGGGAGGTTTAGTAAAAGTCCCTCGGCCTACGGCCTCGGGACTTCCACTAAACCTCCCTCGGCTTCGGGGACATTTAATCACTAATATCCCTCAGGGTCATGGTATTACTTATAATAATTACTTTTACGAGTACCCGCAAGGTATTCATTATTAGTATTACCCTAAGGTATTCATTAATTCTCAGTCTGAAAACGATTTTATTGGTACGTTGTTATAATGACATTTAAAAATAAAGACTGCAAGTCAGACCATATATATACTACTCCTACTACTCCTCGACCATCCAATTTTATGTCAGTTATAATAATAATGTTCATTAGCTTGTTATCGCTGGTATCTTTTAGGGGTTAAAATCGTCCGGCCACGCCCTTCTTAAAAAGACTTTTGGTGTCTTTTATTGAGGGTATTTTTGAAAATTTCCGACGAGCATACCCGATCCTTTTACAATGGAGTTCCCCCCCCCCCCTGGAAAGGTGATTCCCAGGTACGAGTTATTTTGTTTGGTAGTTTGGGTTTCCTGTGGTAAAGTTACGAGATGATTATTTCGAAGATGATACTGATTCGAAGACCTTCGAAGCTGGGACTGTTTTGAAAAAGGTAGGAATCGAACAATGTTTGTGTATTCTACTAATTTAAACGTCCATCCCCATCCAAGAAAACAGTATTTTTGTCATACAAAATAAATAAACAACTTTCTTTTCAAAATGTGCATTTTTATCCGGAGGGGGGGAGGGGGGGTCTTCGGGGTCAAAACGCTAGGGATGATCGTCGGAAACCTCCAAAACGTACCCTACTAAAAAATACCCAAATGGCAAAATTTTCGACCCTAAAAATACCTAACAGCTCAAAAATACCCCTAAAAAATACCAAAAAATCAATCTCGTTTATTTTGTACTCCTAAAAAATACCATCTTTTCTGGAAAACCTTGGATTTTCTCTGACGACCCCTAAAAAATACCAAATCGGCGATTTCAACCCCTAAAAAATACGACGATCATCCCTAGCACACCAATATAGGGAGTTATGGCCCGAGTCTCGTCTATGGCGGTAAACGGTGGAGTCCGGAATCCGATTACTTTCCATTACTGTCTTGAAATTTCATCTCCTGAAAAAAATTTATTTAAAAAATTACAGTTTTCACATTGTTTGAGATTGTTTTGCTATCGGCTGAGTCATCGGGCGGCTATCGGGTGAACGATTCAAGTCGATCAGTTTCCGAAGCTTTTCCGTTTTTTTTTCGCAGTTTTGTCGGGTCGACCTCGGAATGGCTGCTTTTCTTTAGGATCCAAAATGGCCGAAGTAAACGGTGAAGTTGAAGTAAGAAAATCATTTGAAAACCTCTACATTTGTATTCAAAAAACTAAAAAATGATCCTATATGTCAATAATGTGTTTTTTCTTTCAGTTTGAGATCATTGAGGGCTGTAGAATGCCCGTCCGAATGAATAATTCTGACGAATGGCGTAAGTGAAATATTGGCGTCTTCCGACATTTTTAAAATGTTATTGTACCTTTATTTTCAAATACCTAACTAACTACTTGAATTTATTGATCAAAGCTTTGGCAGAGATCATCAGTAAGAGAGAACTGAAAGATAGCTGGGAGTATTACGTACATTACATCGACTGTAAGTAAACTTTATCGTACTTTTTACGCCATTAGGTCGGTAGTAACATTAACAAAAGAAACTTTCTTGAAGATTTTACGAATTAGTAGCGACTTTACATCAAAATCTCTTAAGTAGGTAGTATAATGAGAATTATTTATTACATATAATTACAAATAGTGTACGAATACATAATTTTAGAATGGATTTTATGACTTTTTTTGAACTTCAAAAAACAAAATGGTGGACATTGTAAAATCTGTCCCATGATGCAATACGGTCTTTTCGCATATTCTGGATGATATATTTTTATGATGTATGTAGTGCTTCCAAATTATTAAAAACGTTATTAATTTTGATATTTTTATTCAAAAAAGGCCAAGCATGATTATATATATTTGAGTATTCAAATAATTGGCAGATGATTTGTTTTTAATTCACAACTTACGCTCAATTATTTCTTTTCTATAGACAAAATTTGTATTAAGAGTTGTATAGTATATACTGTTCAAAAGAATGCAGAGAATGCTTATAAATCCACTTTTAAAATTGCAAATATACAATTTCAATGTCTGAGCAACTTTGAATTTTTCTTTGACAGCAAACTTTGATTTTCAAAGGATGATTCAGGGTTTGACCAAAAACTACTTATTCCATTTTTAGACTGAGCCCTTATTTTCACCCTTTTTGACTATCAATGTATCCAGGTGTATAATAACTAGCTCTTTTTGTTTGATATAGTCAATAAAAGATTAGACGAATGGGTAACAGAGGACAGATTAGACAAAAGAAAGATCCAGTTGCCTAAAAAAGAAGATACAAAAAAGCTTAGCAAAGGTTCTGCTGGAAGTAGACCACCCTCACCAGAGAGAGAACTTGTCAATGGCACTGGACCAAGACCTAAGGCTGTGATTGGACGCAAAAGGAAAGCAAATGCTGGTGAAAAATCTGATGATATCATTGTAAGTCTGTGGAACAAAATTGTCTTTATTGCTCTCTAAAGTTTATTCTTATTTTTACAATGATATTTTTAAAACATGTACCGTATTCATAAAAATGTGAATCAACAAAAGTATTTGTGACATTTTCTTGTAATATCCGCTGCAGTTTATTATTAACCACTGCCTAGCTGATTAGCTCAATTGGTTGAGCTTTAATTAATTTGGTCTTCAGTGTTGAAGGTTGGGGTTCATTTACATCCCTTGCTGGACCAACAGTACTTAGAGTCTTGAAATACATGCAATAGAGGAGAAGGTGCTGCCTTTGTAATTATTATGTCGGCAAATAGTTAGACCTTCATGTCTTCTTAGATAAGGATATTAAAGTGTAGGCCTTGTCTGCTATCACTTAAACCCTGGCAGTATGGTGGGCATAAAAGATCCTGCTATACTATTCACTTCAAGTGGGGGATTGTTGCCTGTTACAACAGTCTGTTCTTACTACTAACAATAATTTAAACACTTTAGCACATTTGATCATATCTATATGGAATTTGTGTGATACAAATGACTAAAATTTGTTCTTAATTTCTAGATTGAAAGTCAAGACAGTCCAACAAAGGACACTCCTCCAAAAATAAACAATTTACGTAACCATGGCAGCATGGTCCATGATAGAAGTAATGATGATATTGTTACAAGAATGAAGAACATTCAGATGGTACAGTTGGGGAAATTCAGAATAAGACCCTGGTATTTCTCTCCTTATCCACAAGAATTCACAAAGCTTCCTCTGATCTATCTTTGTGAGTTTTGCCTCAAGTTTGTCAAGAGTTTTACTTGTTTGAAAAGACATATGGTGAGTTGATTAGTCCATAGTTAATTGTTATTCTCTATCTTCTCTTCCTTCTCCTCTTCCTTTCATTCCTACTCCTTTACTTCTCTCTTTTCTTCCCCCATCCCTTCTTCTCTTTTCCATTTTCATCAATTTTCCTCTCCATTTTCTTCTCTATTTTCCATTTTCTTCTCTATTTTCCATTTTCCTCTCTCTTCTCACAACACATTCAACTGTTCCATAATGGGCCTTCCTATAACAGATCTATCTAACTGGATTTATGTTGAATTGGCAAAGTGAATTCATGTAAATGCACATCTCTATATTGAGAGCTCATTGCATTTAAAAAGTGTTCCATTTCATTTACTGAAAATTACCTTTACTTTCATAAAAACTACATATTTCATGTAATTATCAATAAAAATTACAATACACAATAATTACACATAGTTATCAAATGATATAAAGCAAATGATAGATCTGTGTGTATATTGATCAATGTACTTACTTTTTTGTACGTTTCTAGGAAAAGTGTACCCTATATCATCCACCAGGAAATGAAATCTATAGAAATGGAACCATTTCATTCTTTGAAATTGATGGCAGAAAGAATAAGGTATATGTTAAATGTATGCAAAATAACCTTTTTCCTACTCAATAAGATGGTTGTAATAATGATGTTCAACTATTAGTGGCCTGTGAAGCAAGCATTCTGTACAGAAATATAGTGAGAAAGAACTGACTGGTTAATTGCAAAAGCAAGGCATAAAATTAAAATATCATAGACTGTTATTGACTGTCTTATCTTTTTTCTTACATTTCTAGTTGTATGCACAGAATTTATGTCTGTTGGCCAAAATGTTCCTGGATCACAAGACTCTTTACTATGACACAGATCCCTTCTTGTTTTATATTATGACAGAAAGAGATTCTAGTGGGTTTCATATTGTGGGCTTCTTCTCCAAGGTTTGTTGCCAACAAATTTATTGTTTCATCGCTTGTTTTCAATAGAGATATGATGCTTAACGTACATAAGAAATGGCAGATGGCAAAGAGGATCATAGTCATAAATGCCTGCTCTTTTGTGTCTGCATGCAGGCATTGCACATCAGTGATTCATTGGAAAAGCTGAATTTTTGTGTACCATATAACTCATGCCTTTGCTTTGAAACAACATCACCAGGTGCAAGCTCATGTGATCTTCCCTGCCTTCAGCCTTTTCCTGTGTACATGTGCATCAATCCCAATAAATTTCTCCAATGTGTAGTTCCAGAAAATATCCATACCCCCACCACGGAGGAAATTTGTACATGGATCCCCCTATCCTTTGGAATTTCCATTTTTCTTCCATACAAACTCTGTAATTTTGTTCTTTCTGTGATCCCCCTCCCCTCCAGAATTTCAAATTCCCTCCGTGGTGGGGTATCGATATTTTCTGGAACTACACAATATTCTTTTAAACACAGTCTGTTACAGTGCCTCTAGATTTCCTCACTCCTCTTGTCTGTAATGAATAAATTAATAATATTTAATATTATTTCTACCCCTTTGATAGAGGTAGCGTGATCTCTCTATAAAATTATTAGCCATCAAAATGTATGAACTTTATTTTCTTGAATGTGGACTTTTTATAACTAAAGGTATTTTGTCCTTTTTTCTGTCAGGAAAAGGAATCAACAGAAGACTACAATGTGGCCTGCATTTTAACCCTTCCACAACATCAAAGAAAGGGATACGGAAAACTTCTTATTGAATTTAGTAAGTTATGTGTAATCACACTGGGTAATTAGGCTGTTATAATTACAAATGTGTTGCAAAGTCAGAACAAGATGTGAGATAACAAGTATATCACATTTATTCATAGTGTGACTAATGTGACAAGGATGCAATGCCATGTTCAGGATGCCATTTCACTTGTTTTCACATCATCTCCTTGGTACTGGCAACATCAACAGTCATTTCATACAAAAGTGCGTGCAGTGTCCTCTGTCATGTTGCATCATAACCACACATACAAATGAGAAACTGCTGGCCAGCAAGCTTCAACCACTTAATTAATATACCTTTTCCAACCATGTACTTTAAGCATGTGTAATTCTGTGTAACCTGATGTTCAGATGATCCATTTTCCTCCTGACCCCTGACCAATGAAGATCAGGCTACACTACTCTGCATAGTTTGTTCACTATAGCTTTGTGTATGTGTAACCTAAAACCATTGTTTATGTTTTTCTTTCATGATAAAGGTTATGAATTATCCAAGTTTGAGGGCAAGACAGGAACTCCAGAAAAACCTTTATCAGATCTTGGGTTACTATCATATAGAAGTTATTGGTCACAGACTATATTAGAAATACTTGTAGAACTAAAGTCAGAAGATGGTAATCCTCCTTGTATAACTATTAAGTAAGTAACACAAACTGTGCTTAGCACAAACTCAAATCTGTGACCAGTTAATGCATTCACATACTTTTTGTCTTGCCATCCTCCAATTAGATTCGGATAAGACAATCCTCTGATACTAATAGGATATGATTGCTTAATAATCAAAAGTATGCAAATACTTTTGACTATTAATATCAGATTAATAGTCAGATTTTGATATTTGTGTCCCTTAAACTGTCCTATGATCCAACTTTATTCCCCAATTCCTGAAACCCTCATGTGGTCAGTTTCTCACTCATACAAAAACCGCTCTGTAAGTTAATTCATTTTCCCTTGATATATTCCATTCCATCTTTGATTTATTCCTTTTCATCTTTTTCAGTGAAATTTGTGAGCTGACAAGCATACGTAAAGAAGACGTTGTGTCTACCCTACAGCATTTAGGATTAATTCATTATTACAAAGGACAATATATACTGAGTTTAAATAATGAAGTTCTTGAAGGTCATAAACGAGCTATGTCTAAGAGAAAGATACGTATCGATTCAAGTTGCTTACATTGGACTCCTAAAGACTGGGCTAAACGAGGCAAATGGTGACATGTTAGATAGATAGAATAAATTGTAGATAGAACATTTTTTTCCTTTTACTGTTGTAGATAAAAGATTGAATTCAGGCCCTACAATAATTTATTGCTGGGTTTCACCTGACATCATTTTCAGTCTCTATGGGATTTTTATCAGCTGAAAGAAAAGTTTTAAAAAATCTCTGTTTCAGAGTACATGGTGGCCTGGTCAAACTTTGAGCACTGTTTGAGGCAGATAATGAGATTCGTCAGCTGTTTGAAACCCAGCAATAATATTGTACTAATAGTACTTTTGGTTGTATAAATCTGTATGAAGTTTTATGAGTGCTACTATTCAATAATACTTTATCTGTAATATTTTCCTAGGGTGCGCACACACACACACATCTGTGAAATGTTTAATTTTCATCTGGAACTAGATTTTGGGAACAAACAATGTAACAAGTGTATATAGCTATTTCAAAAAAAGTTGACAGGGCAAACGGCGAATGGGGATCAGCAATAATTATTGGTATCACCAATTATTATTGGTGATTGCCTGGTCGAAAGGAACTGTGGTTGTGCTATTAGACCACTATCTGACACAGAGATATGAATCGTCTATCAACCACTTTGCCCAATTAGGTCTTTACTGCATGGTACTGGCATTGCTTGGGTATTTAATTAATAAAAGTAAAACAATTCTTGTTACCCAAAATTTCCTTTCGGCCATGCAATCACCAATCGCAGATTGCCATTCCCCATTCACCCAGTCAACCTAGCTATATGCTAAATATACCATCATGGTTTTGAGTGGAATACCTTAGAATATCCCATGAGTCACTTGTATTTTTTAGTATACACATGAGCCTTATGCAAAAAAAATACAAGGGACAAGTGGGATATCCATGGTTTTGCCCTGAGAAAATATTGTATAAGTATTTTATCCCACACCATAGAAAATATAGCCCATTACTGCAGGGCCTCATGGAAAGAGACAGTTGAATACCACCTACTATACAATGGTTTTCCTGCTTTCTGATTGGCTGTATTTTCTATGGTGTTGGATAGAAGGTGTTATACTAGGAATACTTGTATAGTAAATTTGATCTATTCCAGGGCCTGGTTGCTAGAAGGTGGATTAGCATTAACCCAGTGTTAAATCCAAAAGTTTTCTTTAGACTAATAACCCTGGTCCAGATGTGCAGTCTAAGGGTGTTTTCCATTTAGTGGAACCAACCAGCCAGAACGGCCTGATTTCTTAGGACTGATTCAAGCTTGAGCTAGGAATAGGCCATTTGCACGATGGTGTCATTTTACTACAACTACCAGAATGCTCTACGAATTTTCTTTCTTATTCAGATTTTTATTCCCTTTTGAGAATAGTAGAACAATTGGAACTAATTGTTTTACAAAAGAAAGTGGGCAAAGCATTCTGGTAGTTGTAGTATATGACACCATCATGCAAATGGCCTATTGATATGTACCATAAGAACTGGCTGTTCTGTCTGGTTGGTTCCACTAAATGGAAAACACCTTAAGAAAGGTTTATGTTCTTGAAGATGCAAGTTATAGTATGTATGCAGGTCTACAGTCTAAGTCAGTAATTGTAAATATAGACTATTTAATTGCTTAATTTCTACTGGAAAAGCAAAAATTGAATTTGTACATACATGTAATTATAGTGCATTTGAGGATTTAGAAATTATGAGGTTCTTTTCTCAGTAAACACAAAATAATTCATGCATGACTCTTGAATCAATACCCAAGACAAATGAATGAATGAAGAGACCAGTATGGGAAAAAGAGGCCCTAGGGGTGGGGAGGGGACTCCATTGTAAAAGGATTGGTTACATGCTCGTCGGAAATAAAATTAAAAATACCCCTAAAAGATACTGGAAGTCTTTTAAGAAGGGTGTGTCTAGACGATTTTTAACCCCTAAGAGATATCAGCAATAAGTAAACAAGCTAGTGAACATTATGATGAACATAAAATTGAATGGTTGAAATGCTTTTGTTGGGCAAATGTCTTCCATGTGAGAACAAGATAATAAGCGATGGGCTCTTTTGATACCCTAAGAGAGACCAGGAAATGCTAAGACTCTTAACTTCAATTTTAACACACTAAAAGATACGAAATTGCTTATTTTTACCCCTAATAGATGTGATGAGCATCCCTTCCCTATTCTTCCCCTTCCCCTCATTCCCCCTTCACCCTCCCCATCCCTGTCCCCCTTCCCCCTCCCCAAAAAAGCCAGGCTAGCTATTCAGGCTACTTTTACAATGGAGCCCTGGGAAAGTGGTGGGCCTAAGATTGGAAAATATAACAGTAGTATGGGAAAAGAGAAAAGTGGTAGGGCTCCCCCTTCTGGGCTCTGTTTAATAGAGATAATTAACAATAAACATGACCAATAACTGCTGACCACCAAGTTTTCAAACTTTTAATAAAAGATGTTTTCCAATGTTTATTCATAATGAAGTTGAATGAAAGTAATACAAACTTTAATTTATAGATTGATTCTGTCAAAATGAAAGCAAAAAATTATATTTTTCAAATTAATGAGTGTGACTCAATTTTTCTGACAGTTTTTACGTTTTGGATGCTAGACAAAATGTATTTTTGGAAATCAATTTTTTGGTGATATTGTTTGAATATATATATTTAGTTAATCTAATATCAAATGAGAAAATAATGTAGAATTTTTGGGAGAGTTATTTAACTTACATGATTTTTGTGCACAACGTTAAATGAATAATATTTCCCTAGCATGGGTCCCCTCCCCCATCCCTCCCTCCCCCCTCCCCCCAGTGAGTTTTCTCAGGATCTATGTTTTCCATTTTACCAGTTTGGGCAACTGACAACAGGCTATCTGGAAGGTTGTTTGTTATATAGTCTTGCACATTATTATATCATCTTTGTGGCCAAACATTTTGTTTTAGCTGACAGCTGTGTTGTATAAATATTTGGGTTTCCTGTGGCAACAAAGTCGTCATTCACGAAAGGCCAGGTTACCCTGCGGCACGTTTTGTTTTTTCCTACCAGACGGGTTGTGAAGTACAGTTGTAAATTTGTCGTTATTTAAACAATAATTTTTGCGATTCTTTGACAATTAAGATGGCTGGTCTGTTTGGTAAGGCAATGAAAGATGCTACATTCTCGGTTACTACGACAAGTGGTGGTTCAAGAACTTTTGATACAGGTATAAATATGACTAACTTGTCGAGCTTGAAAGTCATGGCGTCCAACTCAGATAATCATGTCAAGGCTCGATTTTAGGGCTAAAATTGTTGTGATATATCATCCATGAGTCGTGAAAGATTAGTTATAAAGTGATGTTGATATTTAGGGAAAAGTACTTAGCGGAAGACAAGCTTTCGATTCTTCTTCATCCATGCATTGTACAACAACTTCAAAAATTGATGATTCAGTTAGAAATATAATGCACAGATGCGCATATAATTTCTCCAGATAAGAAAGAAAAAATCACCAACAATCGTTACTTAGTATATTTCTAAGAAAATTTCTTGGTATCCAC
The DNA here is from genome assembly GCA_029948255.1 of Telmatactis stephensoni. NCBI lineage: Eukaryota > Metazoa > Cnidaria > Anthozoa > Actiniaria > Isophelliidae > Telmatactis > Telmatactis stephensoni. Next base: position 78,980 of record JALIZF010001310.1, on the reverse strand, counting down.
ACACAGATGACCTGAGGAAGTAATGGGACGAAATTGTAAATTCAAGAGATTTATCCAGATAAATATAAATGCAAGGGATTATAAATCCCGGAGAAGATCTAGATAAAACCCTTGAATTCATAATGACCAGGGATATTAGTGATATAATACCATGATCACTTCGGGATCCATTGTTTCAAGAGGGACGTTTAATGTCTAACATCCCTCCTGATCCCTGAATAGAAATGAGGGAGCTAGATTTAGAACTAAATTTCCCTCATACATCATTAATGAGGGAAATTTAGAACTAAATTTCCCTCATTAATGATGAGAGAAATTTAGTTCTAAATTTCCCTCATTACTATTCATGAGGTACGGTCCCTCATATATCAATCATCGGGACGATCGGGACAGCTTTGCACGCTGTTCCAAAACTCTATAACTTTCTAACGCACCGATACCTCTTACCACTGCACACTCTTACGCATGTGGGAGCTATACTCATTCTATTACGCATGTGCGTAACGAAGCAAAGAAAGCTTAGTGAAAACAATTTAGCTTTCGAGTTGATTAACAACCTGAATACTTGTGCATTGTATGTATAAAGCAAAGAAATCTACTTTCAAAACTCCCCAGAGAACAGGGTTACGCACAATTGGTAAAAGAATTCAGTGTATAATATATTCAAGTTTTGGATGAACAAAAAAAGCGAAGTGTATTTCCGTTTATTTCCTCGGTGATCATGGTATCACAAAGTAATACCATGACTTCTTCGGGATATTAGTGATTAAATGTCCCCTCAGCCTCGGGAGGTTTAGTAAAAGTCCCTCGGCCTTAAACCTCCCTCGCCTTTGGGGACATTTAATCACTAATATCCCTCAGGGTCATGGTATTACTTATAATAAAGCCCTATAAATAACAAAGAAACTGGACTCAGTCATATATTAAAGCTACTTAAGCTACACAAAAATATACATGTATAGAAAAAAAAAACTTTTTAGGTTTAAAAAAATAAAAAGTAAAAAGACCACTTTAAAAATTAAAATTCATAGATGAAAGGGATGTATATAAAGTGTAAAGGAATCAATGTTTAAAAAATAGAGGATAAAAAAAAAGTTGAGCAAATCCATAGGAGATTCGAACCCTCAATCTTCCGTTTTGAACGCGATCATAAAGCCGCCATATTAGCTATAGTGTATAGGAGTGGAGCCTGGGCTGCCTGTGCTAAAACTACTAAATAACAACTTCCCATGATAATGTTCACTTTTCTTAATTGACAGATGACTGGCCTTGATTTCAGAAACTTGACCTTTGTTGTCAGCCATATTTTACTTTGGTACATACAGTCTTTATTATCTCCTATTACAGTTAACTCTCTCGATAGCAACCACCATTGGGATCAGGCAAAAGTGGTTGCTTATTAGATGGTCGCTTATGAGAACCCAACACAGGAAGCCCAAACCGTTATCAATATGTATTGCATCATGATACATGTCCATGGAGAATGCATTGTTTTATGAAAACAAGAAAACATTTATACCTTGGCTTTAAAAACAATTAAAATAACTTGATTACAATGTTAAATTCAGCATTCAACAGTTGTGTTTATTTAGTAAGGATTTGTTATCATTACTGACTCTGGGTTGGTTGCTTACGAGAGAGGAAAAACAATGGAAAATTCCAAAAATTGAACCCCAACAGTGGTCGTGGTCACTTACGAGAGAGATTTGTTATAGAGTTTATATGGGAAACAAAATGGGAAATTGAAATGGTGGACACTAATGGGAGATGGTCGCTTGCGAGAGTGGTCATTTAAAGAGAGTTAACTTTATATTGTTTATAGACAAAGATGACTCTGGCACTCAAGAGCATAGAGGTAGAGGAGGTTACAGAGGGAGAAGCAGAGGAAGAAGCAGAGGAAGAGGTCGTGGTGGAGGGGGCTGGAGAGGAGGCAAAGGAGGATATAGGGGAAGAGGAAGAGATCAATTTCAGGAAGCAGGACCAAGATCGTACCTTGCTGACGGTGACGATGATGAAAGCATGGAAAGTGATGGTGATAGTCGAAAGTCATATAATACTAGATTGTAAGTATTGTTTTGGAACAATAGGGGTGGAAACTATTTTGTTACCAATGGTTACATGTATCCGTGGCTATGCTGCCCGGGCTTGAAGCACAAAATATTTGATGTTGCTGTTCAGCTATTTTTTCAAAAATACACAAATTTTTCTCAAAAATAAACTTTTATCACCCAGTGAATTTTACCTAGCTAACTCATTCATTTAAATAATGATATATTGGTCTAAGAAAACAATTATCTGGTACTGTAATTAAAGTAGTTGTGATCAAAAGAACATTTTCTCATGCTATTATCAGCTGTGCTTGACTCGATATTTCTTTCTTAGTAATCCCTATGGGCCAAGACCACAAAGCAGGCGTGGCTTTCGTAATGACGATAGAGGCAACAAGCCTGTTAGTGATGTAAAGTCAAGACTTGGTATACAATCTCAAAGCAGTTCAGATTGGTTTAAAGTTTCTGTAAGTTAAAATGTGTAGAACTACATGTACTTTCCAGAAATTATTCACACCCTAGGCAGGGGTAAATACTCTGAGACAGTGGCAAAGCGAGGGGGACAAGGGTGGGGAGGGCAAGGGTGGGCAGGGCAAGGGGGGGGCACACCGTCCCCCCTAAATTTTGGGCTTGAGTCATCATCTGAAGAATGATGTCAATGATATCACTTTAAAGTTTTATTTTTAATTTAATTCACAATATTTAAATGTTATCTCAAGTATTATCTGCACTTAGAACTTGGACGAAGTCTGTTTTTGTTTCTCGCATGCTTTTGTCCCAAATCATTTTTCCTGGGGAATTTAGCATATTTTGGCAGAAATTGATCTCAAGAAAATTGCCGCCTTTTTTGCTCAGGCCTTGCTATGCCCTTGTTCTGAGAAATCCAGAGTGTAAGTGTATGATGTAAATGGTCAAACATATCTGTAAATTGAAACATAATGTAATAACCATAGATAGCCTGCAAAAGCAGCTTCCACTTTACCTGCTTGCCCCTGAGCTCAATTTTCTGTACTGGTGACATCATTTTTACCCTGAATCTTGGTAACGAAGTTGATTACTCGTGCCCAGGCCTTTAGGCCGGGAACGAGTTATAAAATGCAAATGTTTTTTTTTCTCTTTTCGTCGCCAGAAGAGGCCTTTCTTGCGCAATCGGTCACGTGTTAAAGCTCCTGATGACGCCAGTCAGGAACTTTAGGAATGCAAGATGGCGGACAGCCCAAAAAATGGCTTTCAGAGACAGGCTTTTCCAGTAGTGAGACAATAGAAAATGGAGCTTTTAACTCGAGATATACCTAGACACTTATAAGAGCTTCAGAATGGGCTGTTATTTTGAGCTTGATCTCCAATACTTTGACCAAATATCGAACTCCGATGGAGTACTTGAAAACTGAAGCTCTCGCGACTCGTAGCAATAACCTTTGAGCTGGAAATCTACGAATTTCTCACCCTACATGTTGCTAAACGAACGCATATAGAGGCAAGTCAATTATATTTTTCATTCAAGCATTCAAGAGATCTTGAGACGTTTTTGTAATGAATTTTAACACAATTCTGGCCAGACAATTTATTTATATATTTTCATGGAATCAAGGCTCTATTTGACCTGATGCGTTTGGTCACGTAATAGATAAAACATCTGAAACACGAACGCCGAAAAAATACACGATTTGTTATTGTGTCAAAAACGTCGTTGTAGAAGTCTTTACAGCAAACAATTGAGATATATAGTGAAATAAAAAGTTGAATAAACTGGTATATTTTTGCATGTTGGGATAAAGGCAAACACTAAGCTGCTGACAGACAAATTGACTAATCAGATATTCTCTAAAAAGGTCAAAAATGGTCTTTATTATGTTACGGATATAGAGGCAAGTCAATTATATTTTTCATTCAAGCATTCAAGAGATCTTGAGACATTTTTGTAATGAATTTTAACACAATTCTGGCCAGACAATTTATTTATATATTTTCATGGAATCAAGGCTCTATTTGACCTGATGCGTTTGGTCACGTATTAAATAGATAAAACATCTGAAACATGAACGCCGAAAAAATACACGATTTGTTATTGTGTCAAAAACGTCGTTGTAGAAGTCTTTGCAGCAAAAAATTAAGATATATAGTGAAATAAAAAGTTGAATAAACTGGTATATTTTTGCATGTTGGGATAAAGGCAAACACTAAGGTACTGACAGACAAATTGACTAATCAGATATTCTCTAAAAAGGTCAAAAAAGGTCTTTATTATGTTACGGTTAAGTGAAGAATGCGTGAAACGGCTCGGGGAAGAGTACGCACGGGGCCGGTCACTGAAGGGCTCCCGGGGCACGAGTGAACGCACGTGTGCGTCTAGTTGGTTAATGAATCTGGGCAATGAAGCTGATTGGTCAATTTTGGGTAATCCCCTAATTTGTATAAATTCAGCTTGACAGTTTGAAATCAAACCAATCTCTCCAGTTAATAAACTCTGTGAAACTGGTTTAAAGCAAACTTTGAAAAATATATTTTCAATATTCAGTACCCAAATTGGACCACTAAGGTTGTTCAGCTTCATTTGGAAAGCTTTTTAAAAGCTAATCAGGATTTTCTGTCGTCTCGTGCCATTGTTATCACAAAGAGTCACACAGGGTCATGTACAGAAAAATTGAGCTCAGCTCAAGTGCAGATGCTACTTTCACGTAAGATCCAGGGGAGAGTGGATAAAGTAAGGGCTGCTTTCACAGGCTACACGGTAAATGGAACTGGAAATTCCAGTAGTAGGTGCACTAAATTGAGAGGGTAGAGTTACATATGGTTTAAAACATCAATTAAATTTCTAGGTTAAACTAGCCTGCGTAGTGGTGCCATCCATCCCACCCCTCCCCACCCTCCCCACCCCTCCCCAAAGTGCGAACGTTGCTATGCAGGCGAGGTTAAACAAACAAACTGGCTCACAAACAGCTATGCCTATTATGTCTGGAACACTGCATATTTTTTATTAAAAATTATAATTAATATGTAAGATATTATGTCAGTACTGTATGAACCCCTTGGGCCTGGTTTTCATGAGTGATGGAAGCAGAAGCGAAAGGATTATACGCAGACTTAGTACATTATTTTATGCACTGTTCACTGGTTTTTTTTCACACCTAGGTGAGAAATGCAACACTGAGTTATGCTTCTGCTTCCGTTTCTTGTGAAAACCAGCCATTAAGGTTTTCTTTTGAGTCTAAAACTGAGTTGTTAATTTTTTTTGGCCAAAGGTGATAAAAGGAAAACAACATGACAAAGATTGGTTGATAAAAAGAATACAGAATTCTTGTGAAGAAGCTTTTCAACCTGTAGATGTAAGTTATAAAAACACTACTCCAAAACAATACATTAAATGACTGCAGTCAACCATTTTACTTACTTTACTTTGTGTTTGTTGATAGTTTCACTACATGGGAGAGACTGCACTCTTCTTTGTTGAGGGTAAAACCGCTGCAGATGCAATTAAGAAAGTCAGTCATCAAATTACAACAAAAAATAGTGGCAAGGTAATAATTATGTTAAATTTTATTACAAGTTCTGAAATATATTATTGATAATGTTAATTAGCATTTATTGCAAATATTTCTAAGATGATCTGCTCATAGTGAATTCTCTCTCTCTCTCTCTCTCTCTCTCTCAGCAGAAGTGGAACCATTCTGTTCCTTCTGCTTCCATCTCCACTTCCAATTCCATTTTTCTGATTTTCACAATGATGGAAGAACGCTTCTGCTTGTGCTTCCATTGCTGATGAAAACCAGTCTTAAGGGGACTGGGACATACCCAAGAACATAGTTGCACATAGTTAAACAGGACTGCTTGGTGTTTGTATGACTTTAGAAGACACAGTCTAGTATGTTCTCTTTATTTATTTCAGCTCATGATATCCGTACGACCAAGTGGTCCTCCTAAGAGCCATGGTGCTCATGGAGGCTTTGGTGGTGGAGGAAGCTCAAATATAACTATTAATCCAGAAACTGAACAGGCGCTTAAGGTTTGACAAATTACATCCTTAAGTTAGGGGTATAGAGCAGGGTCTACATCATGGCTCATGGAAAATATGAAATCCCAAATCCTGGATGTCTGTCTGATATTTTGTCTTTCATTTGCAAATTGCCAAAATAATTATGTTCACTTGTCAATTCACCATTTGCATGGGTGTTCCTTTCTGTAAGTGCTTTGAGGGCAAATACAAATTTATTAGAAAAGAAACAAAGACAACTGTCATCTTTTGCTACCTGGGAAAATCTAATTCACATGGGACACCTCTGTCAATGAATTAAAAAATGTTGAACAGTTTTTTTGGATTTTTGTGTCATGTCAATATTAGAGAGCCTAAGCTTCGCATACATGGGAATTGGCAAACGGCAAAGATGATCGTATCACCTACTTTTTTGGGTATGGCATTGTGCATTTGCCACTCAAACGAGAGAGTGACTTTTCATGTTTATGTCAAATGCAAGCTGATTCACTCTCACATTAATACTGTATGGCAACACCAGATGGGAAGAAAGCAGGTCACATGATCCTTTTTCCAATCTGCTGTTTTCCCTGTACGTGATGCTTAATCTCTCTCTTTCAGGGGCGGATTTAGGGGAGGGGTGCAGGGGGTGTGCACCCCCTCCTTAGGTGACCTTGAGTCCTTTTTTCTCAATATTTTCCCAAAATATTTCAATTTATATGATGGTGCACCCCCTCCTGAAGACGGTGCACTCCCTCCTGGAAATAATCCTGGATCCACCCCTGTATTTTATTGATGGATCACAAAAAATAAAATTAGTACTTAATTATACTTCATATAAAACCCCCATATGCCTCTTTAAGGGCCTTGACATGCCTTCAGGCAATCAAACGATAAGTGTATGCAAGGCTCTTAAATAATTAAATAATTAAATTCAGGAGCAAGGATGGTACAGTTGGTTAGTGCGCGGCCTTCAATGCGAGAGGTCCCTAGTTCGATCTCCAGTCCTGACCTCGCATTCTTGTTTCGACTGCTTTCCATTCCATGTAGCTTTAAGTAGCTTTAAATACCCTTAAAACGGAGCACTGATGGAGAGAGGGGGTAAAATGAGCACACCATCGGTTTCCTGGAAGATTAGCTCAGCTAAAGGAATTACCGACATTAAACAAGGTCCTTTACCTTTTTTTTAATTGTTTCAACTTGTTTGTCATAGGAATGTTTGAGCAACCGTTATGATGTCGAGAACAAAGCAATGAATTTATCAGACTTATTCCACGATGAAGGTACTGTAATGTTAGCTTTTTAGCAGAAGGCCATCAGTCAGAGGACATTGTGATCAAAACTCTAGAATGTATCAAAACATTTATTTTTCATAATTATCACCTGAATCACCTGAGTAGATGGATCTTCATTCTATAGATATTACCATGCAAACCCAGGGGGGGTACTCCTTCCAGTTTTGGGTAGGGACGTGCCGCTGAGCCCCTCAAACCCCCTGACCCTGTTCCAGAGCAAAATTTCCAAAATTGATACCCTGTTCCAGAGTAAATGTCTGCCTAATTTCATTGTTTCCGGCGAAGTTGACGTGTTGTTAACCCCTTTCAGCCCGGCCTTTTAGACAAACTTTGTTAAAAGATACCTGTTCCAGAGAGTAATTACGATTTTTATATACCCTGTTCCAGAGTAAAATCGCTGAAAACCATACCCTGTTTGGCGGCACGTACCCATATAGCGAATATAGGGAAGTACCCCCCCCCCCCCCCCCCCCCAGGAGTGCAAAAGCCCACAAGTATGACCAGCTATAATTGTATTCAGTCACATTCTTTTGAAAGAGCAATTATCCAATCAGCAGCCAAAGATTCTCTTATCTTATCTAAGTGCTAATTGGAAGATGGCGAGACAAAAGTGTGCGAATACATTAATACTGGTCACAGTTTTGAGATTTGTGCTGTAAATGTGATTTCAATTTATAGCGTAGACTCACATCATGGGTTTTAGTGAATCATCAAATTTTGATAAAATGATCTTGTTTTAATTTCAGTTTTGAAGGCTAATAATATTCAAGGTCACATTTATAAGGCTCACATTGCTGGTGGGATTCTCAAACTTATTGGTGAAAATTGTCAAGATGTAAGTGAATGAATACCAGATTCAAACTTGAAATAGATATCACCATATGAAATATCTATACTTTTTTTGTTATATGAAGACTAATTATTTATTGTAAATTATATTTATTGTATTATATTATTATATTTTAATTTATGTATCAAAAATTTATATTGAGTGAATAAAGTTAATGTGAACTGAACTGAACTGAACTGCATCCAGTCCATTTACCCATCCATCCATTCCATCCACTTATCATCCATCCATTCCATTTGTTTATCTAGTATCTGTCTACTCCATTCACCTATGCATCCATCCATTCCATCCACTTATGCATTCATCAATTCTGTCCACTTATCCATCTATACATTCTGGCTATATATCCATCCATCCATCCATCCATCCATTCTGTCCACTGACCCATCTGTCGATTCCATCCACTTATCCATTTGTGGATTCCATCCACTTATCCACCTTTCTAGCCAATCTGTCCACTCCATTCGATCTATCCACTTATCCATCCATTTATTTTGTCTTCCTTAATACCCATCCATCAATTTTTCCTTTCAATTCACTAATTTAATAATAATGATCTACTTTAAGATGGAAGGTTTGGATTTGAGCAACAATCGCATGTACGGTGTTGATTCCCTGAAGGATCTTGCTAGTTATGCTCCTAACATCAAGCACTTGAACCTTTCAAACAACCAGGTACAGTAGAGAAGTTTCCCTATGACTTTTAAAACATTTAGTGCTGTACTGTGCCAAAGTTTTATTATAATGAACTTTATCATAACATTTTTTGTTGATAAGTTTCCATTAGTTATTTCAGTAGTATAGAGGTTAAAGATGAAGATTATCTTCAGTTCGAATCCTACAGTTATTTATAAATCAACAGGGTTTTTTTCATTAAAAAATTGCTAGTTACAGGACTTTATGATTTTTTTTTAAAAACGTTTAGTGCTGTACTGTGCCAAAATTTTTGTTCTTTTCACTCGGCACTAATGAGACCTAACATGGCACAACCTACATGTAGTTTAGTACAACAACCTTTTTCACAGTCTACAGCCAAAACCTGCTCTATTTTAATGGTGCTTTTTATTTACTTGACCTCTGATAATGATTTCAGATCAAGAATCTTGATGACTTAGATAAGCTTAAAGCTCTGCATGATGTCGTTACCCTGGATCTGTCTGATAACCCTTTTTGTGAGAAATATGAAGCTGGTGGAGCAAGTTACATCAAGTATGTATCAAATGAAATCCAATTCTTTTTTAAGTATCCCTGTACAGTCTCTACATATTTCATGAGTGTGAAACTGAATCTAGAGTCATGATTTTTGATAGGAGAGAAAAATCAGAGAATCTAAAGAAAAACCATTTTTATGAGAGAGCTACCTGTATTACCATGATTACATTCATTGCATGTGTTTTACAATTGTAATCCACTTATCAAAGTTCATCCCTTTTGGGGGGGAGTGTGGGAAAGTGCATGTTTTTTTGGGGGGGAGGAGTGGAGAAAAAGCCAGGGATTTGGAAAAGAAAGATTTTAATTACTATGTACTTTTTCAGTGCTGTGAGAGCTAAATTTCCAAAAGTAATAACTCTGGTAAGTTATTTGTACTAACTTTGTTTGCAGTTGTATTCTATATAAATAGGGAAAATTTAATATTGCAATGAAAAACACAATGTGCACAGGCTAAAATTAATGTATTTCTTAACAATCATGATGTGTGTGTTGTAGTTTTTACAGCCATTTAAAACATGCTCTATAGATTAGCATTTATTACAGTTTATAGCTAGTATGCTGGGATTGGTCAGAAGCTGTGCTTTATTACTTAATGGAGCAAAGAACTTCCAATGTGAGCTGTGCAAGCGCGTTTTCCTTTGAAATTTATTTAACAGTTTAACAAATGTATGGACAGAGCATGGAGTAAGCTGTTGTGTTTGTTGACTGTATTCAAATTTATTTAAAAATGTGTAATTTTAGGATGGAACAGCCCATGCACCGCCCATTGGTTTTGATTTAGCTTCAACAACTACTTTACCAAAAGTCAAGGTAAATATCTTATAAGCAATCTGTGTGTGAAGAGGTTTGCTGTAAAACTAAATGTATACTGTGATTTGTTTTTCTCTGAATCTACATGCACTCCCCTCTAATCTGTGTAGCTTGCTTAGTACGGCTGTAAATACCCACTGGATGGAGGGTGGATGGTGTGAGAGGGTTAAGGGTGTGTCATTTTGAGAGGGCCTGTGTTCCCACAGTTGTATCATTTTGCCTTTCTAAAAATTTTCAAATTACAAAGATCACTATAGTACATGTAGGAATGCAATTCTCTCTCCATTCCAAGAGAAATGTTATTCAGATTTAATAATGACAGTGTGAAAATGGAAAAATAAACATCCCCTTTTCCTCCTCCTTTTCCTATAAATTTCTAAAGGTAGCTTTTGATCAAAGTAAAATATTTGTATATAGTTATGAACATCTTTTGTTTTGTTTGTTTAGGAAAGTTACATGGGTGACCCTGCCATCAAACAGATTATTGTTGAATTTCTAAAGCAGTATGTATGACAGACACTGATAAGATGTACCATCATCAGGGAGTCTTTCTTAAGTTCCTCTTATCAAGCATTTATTGAATGATGTTGTAATGCTAAAGTGAAGATATGTATTGTGACTACCAACTCAGAGTTCCCTGGAGTACTTCCGTGTGCTACACAGCCAGTAGCTTTTGCTTATTTCATTCTGTTATCAACTAAAATCTTGAAGCTTAGATCTCTCTCATCTACTGATGTGTACACATATGAATGCAGCCCAAGCTAGGCATCACAGTGACTTTAAAGTTTCCTGTTTTAATCCATGTTGTTTCAGTCAAGATGATTTATATTACAATTTTGCAGTTGTCAATTGACAGATAACCTTCCATTATGATGTTGCAAAAAATGTGTGTTGCTGATACCAAATCACTCAAACATGATAACTTCCATCCTCATTTCATGATCATGTATTCCATTCCATCCACTCTTTCTTTGCAATAGCACTAAATCTCCTGACTGTTTATACAATGTTTTGGGAGTAGCAGAACTGATATTGGTATGGAAAAAAAGAAGTGAAAATTGTGGAATTGAGGTTGGTCTGTAGAGCTCAATTTATGTATATCTGGTCAAACCTCCAATAGGAAATGAGAAGCCTTGAATATTATTGTAGTCTTGTTTTGGCTGGGTCAGTTTTGACAAGAAAAGGGGTCGTACCAAGAGCGTGCCAAACCCCAGTCAAACTGTTTCAACCCAATGACTGAGCTACAGAAGTTGTCACTGACATACAGTTGATTAGAGAAACTTTTGCCAGTCATTCAAAATTGGAACTATCAATGATTTGAGAACAAACAGCAGGATCCCTGACTGGGAAGCTGTACAACAATGCTGTAAAAAGGAAAATGAAAGCAGTTAGCTGTTGCTGCTGCTACTACTGTTGTTGTTGTTGTTGTTGTTGTGTTGTTGTTCTTGATTTTGTTGTTGATGATGATGGTGGTGATGTTACTGCTGCTCTTGTTGGTGGTGGTTGTAGTGGTGGATATTGAAATGATAGTGTTGTGATTGTAATAGGAGTGGGGTGTTGTGGTTGTAGAAGGGATGGTGTGTTGGTAGTAGGGGCGGTGATAGTAATAGTGGATGATGGTGTTTATGCACATGATGCAATAAATGCTAACATTACTTCATTTTGACTATTATATGATGCTAAGTAACATTCATTCAGCAACCACATTTCTAATTGAAAATATTGTCTAATTTTGAATGAGAAAGGAATCTGCAAGTGGCATCTGCAAAAATTGACAAAGCCTTGAAATTATGATTCTGAGATCAAAATCATGATGGTGTTCTCCCTCTTGAGCTGAATTCCCTGTGTACATGTGGTGGATGATGACTATCTGTTGCAGTTTTTTTAATAACCTTTCCCATTTACACTTCAAAAAGAAATTATCTGGATATGCAATTCACACTATGTATAAGCAATACCTAGATAAATAGACCCCAACCTTATTTTGACTTCACCCATTACCATTAATTCTTGACCCATCCTCTAGCTATTGTATTATATAATACACTATTTGTGGTGCATGCTGTCTTTGAATATATTAGGTATTTCAAGGTTTATGACTCTGGTGATCGGCAGCTTCTACTGGAAGCTTACCATGAACAGGTAGAGCATATGGTACTCTAAATGACGCCAGTCAATAATACCACCAAACTTTCTTTTCTATCCTTTTATCATTTGTCCCCTTTATCTTCCCTTCCTCCTCCTTTTCTCCTTTTCTCCCTTTCTCCCTCCCTCCCTTCCTCCTTTCCTTCCCTCCCTCCCTCCCACCTTCCTACCTTCACCCTTCCTCCCTCCCTTTCTTCCATTCCTCTCTCTCTCCCTTCCTTTCCTCCTCCCTCCCTCCATCCTTCCCTTCCTTCCTTCTTTCCTTCCTTCCTACCCTCCCTCCCTTCCTTGCTTGCTTTCTTCCTTCCTTCTTCCCTCCTTTCCTTCCTTTCTTCCTTTCCTTCTTTCCTTCTTTCCTACCCTAACTCCCACCCTCTCACCTTCCTCCCTTCCATCCATCCTTCCCTCCCTCCCTCCCTCCCTCCCTTCCCCCTCCCTCCCTCCCTTCCTTCTTCCCTCCTTTCTTTTCTTCCTCCCTACCCACCTTCCTCCTTTTCAGCAGTTTTTTACAGTGGCCATATAGGATAATAACTTAGAAAGACAGATACTGATATGTTGTTTTTATTCAGGCCATGTTTTCTCTAAGTGTCAACACTGGGCAGAGCAAAGACAGAGGGCCAACTAGTTTTGGCAAAGACAAAGGACAAAGGTTTGTATTTTACCTGACACATGCAATCAATACTTGACACAATAAAATACAATAAACTTTATTTAAATGCGGATTTCATTGTAGCATACATTCTAATATCTCTGAATAAAATCATTAGCTATTTCCTTGATAGCTAATGAACAAATGTAAGGTGTTACAAAAACAAAAAACTCTTGCAATTCTTGGCATTTCCCTATACTTCTCCAGGACAAAGCCTTGGGAAAGTGTGATTTGGAGAAAAATTATTTCAGTAAATAAAAAGATTGCAATCAACAACTAAAATATTTCTGATCAACTTTAATATTCTACTCCACTCCTTGGGACATTGAATTTTTAGGAGAAGTTATATTTTGATATAAGATTACTTATATTCTTGGCAATATTTATAGGCGAGGCAACCAGTCATGGAGTTATAGATCATTTAGATTTGTCAGGTAACTAGACAAAGTACTTCTATGGTCATTAGCACTTCTTTTAGTGTTGAGGTGTAACTGAAAAACTGATATAAATGTGGTAGACATTAGTTGTAAATGTAGCTGTGGTTGCAGTGCACATAGGTGAATGCAAATAAACGTAAACCATCATTATGTAAAGTCTGTACCAGAAATTCATTGGCTAATTTAACAAAGCAGGATGGCAGAACCTATTGTACACATGGTTAGCATATTAGCATAATAATGCCAATGTTTGTAAACATTGCATCCACCTATAGACCATTTGCAGCACCTTGGAATGCAGCTCAATTTGGAGGGCAAAACAATAGGTTCCAATTCTTTGGAGATTGAAATTCTTTTGTCAAAATTGAGCTGCTTTGACGTCACACGAAAGTGATCTATAACATGAAATGTAGATGTAGGTATAGTTAATGTGGTTTCTGTTATCAGGGGTCCATCGCTTGGTGAATACATGAAAATCAGTAGGAACATGCTAAGAAGGAAAGAGTCAGGTTGGTTGGGCCACTAGTAACTCAAACAATGTGGATTTAGTTCTAATACAGTCCTTTCAAGCCCAGTATAACCAGTTTAATTTCTTGATTGAGTAACTGGTTTTAATGACCACTTGCTATTTCCTTATTTACCAACCACTTATTCTGTTACGTCTTTGTTTTCTTACCTACCACTAAGTACCAACCATTTATTGACTGCTAGCCTGCATTTCTCTCCTCCTCAGTCCCCTTCCCCTCTCCTTTCCCCTCCCTTTTCCCCTCCCCTCCCCTCCCCTCCCCTTGATAGCCAGCAACGCAGGCTAATTGACTGCTTTCCAATCACTTATCAACCACTTACCTTCCACATACTGACCATTTACTATATGTTATAAAATATTTGAGATATAACGCGCGCGCTGATTGGCATGTTTATATCAGAGGACACAGACATGGCTCGCACAAAAACGTCGAATATATTTTATAAAAGCATTATAAAATATTTGAGATATAACGCGCGCGCTGATTGGCTGGCTACCATGTTTATATCAGAGGACAGAGACATGGCTCGCTCAAAAAAACGTCGAAAATATTTTATAAAAGCAATATAAAACGATCGCTTATGTCTCTGTACTGTGATATAAACACTCTGGAAGATGTAGAGCACTCGAAAAGCAAGAGAAACACTCGGCTACGCCTCGTGTTCCTAATCTTGCTTTTCTCTTGCTCTACATCTTCCATCGTGTTTATATCACAGTACAGAGACATGCGCGCGCGTTTTATATTCCTTAAATATAGATTGTTCACTGTTATTGTTTTTGAAGGATAATTATAATGACTGGTGACCAAGGCTCTTTCATACTTAAACTGCCCAATTTATTCCACGGAGAAAAAGTTAAACAGGAAAATAATATTTCCGTCATAAGTATCAATTAAATTGGTCATCTTTTTAATATTTCAGATCATCGTGCATCGTTAATTAAAAACAATCGTCTGTCAGTAGTTGCACTGTTGAATGAGCTACCTGCAACTACACATGATCTCCCTACATTTGTGGTTGATGTCCACTTGGCTATGGTAAGTCTGTCTGGTTTGTCAATGGTTTCATAGGTTAATGTTTTTGTTCCTATAGAGGCCACTCTTCTAGTAATCGCTCTGCAGCCCTATCAGCTTTCTTCTAAAATTTACGTAAAGAGCTACAAGACTTTCTTCTAAAATTTACATAAAGAGCTACTTCTGAACGTTACAAAGACATCTTCACTCCCCTCACTTTTTTGGGCGAGGGAGTGGGCCAGATACATGTAAATACACCCTAGTCTGTGAGGTCTTCGTCATCTACCAATGCTGTTTTAAGAATAGAAAATAATTTATAAATAATAAGTTGGACCTTTTGTGCTGTGAAACTAAAGAAGTCATCAGCTAGAAATTTTGTTTGAGTAATATCCAACAAACTTATGGTTTCAACCTGCCAGCTATTTTTCGTGGAAAGGCTGGTGCACACTTGATATAAGCAATATAGAATATATTAATATAGGATATGTCGATGAACATGACGACGAATATAACAGGACAGATGACGAAATTTTAACGTTCTTTTGTTGCTGTTTCTTGTTTAAGTGTTTGTACGTTTTTTGGGTGGGCTCGAGTGGATCATATGTTCCCTTCTAGTCCTTCCCCACTGCATATTTTTCTTAGTATTGAGTAGTTTTTTTCGTTGTACTTATTTAATTTCTGATTAGTTTTCTTATATATGTATGTACATTTTTTTCCCTTATGTTAAAATGCAGTGAAAATGGATTAAATTAAAGTAAATTAAATTAAATTAAATTAAATTAAATTAAATTAAATTAAATTAAATTAAATTAAATTAAATTAAATTAAATTAAATTAAATTAAATTAAATTAAATTAAATTAAATTAAATTAAATTAAATTAAATTAAATTAAATTAAATTAAATTAAATTAAATTAAATTAAATTAAATTAAATTAAATTAAATTAAATTAAATTAAATTAAATTAAATTAATGAAAGGGAGGATGAAGGAACGGGAAGAAATCGAGGCTAAAAGTATGACACTTTTTCTTTTCTGTTGCTTCTAACTCATCGTGTAGACTATTCTGAATTTATCCTGCTCCTTTCCTTTTTAATTTTCAGCCATCTTGTCTATCCTTTTCAATTCGTGGGTTTTTCATGGAAGGTAAGCTGCCACATTTTATGAATTTCAGTTATGTGTGTTAACAGTTGTTAACCTTATCGTGATTCTCTTTATTTAAGCTGATAAAATAGCAAGGTCATTTACACGAGTCTTTGTGGCAGTACCAACTGCAAATGGAAAATCGTGAGTATTAATACCATAGTGACAATTCTCATTAACAAAAAACACCACCACCGATTACAACAGAGGAGCAAGTGTGGCTCAGTTCATTAGAACCTTCACACACTTGTTTCGACTTCTTTCCTTTCTGTGTAGCTTTAAGTAGCTTTGAATACCCGTGAAACGGAGCACTGATGGAGAGAGGGGAGTAAAATGAGCGCACCGTCAGCCTCAAGTTTTCAAGTTTACTAGTCAGATGATGACTATTACGAACTACCGACGTAAAATAAGGTCGTTTTCCTTTACTTTTTACGACAGCTAAAGTCATTTTATTCAATCCGTGACTACTGTTTCACGGGTGAAATAAAACCACCACTCTAAAGACCCGGACACACGGTGCAACATTTCTTGAAACATTTGCTGAAACATCGCGCGCAACACAATGTTGCAGCGTGTGTCCACCCATTCCAATGTTTCGCGAAACGTTGCGCGCAACAGCCGCAGAATTAAAGTAGGATTTAGTTCTACTTCTGAAATTGTCCAGAACTGTTGCGCGCAACATTGCACGAGATGTTTCAGTGGTGGACACACGGTGCAACCGTGTTGCGCGCGGTGTTTCAGCAAATGTTTCGGGAAAAGTTGCACTGTGTGTCTGGACCTTAAGAACTCTAACACACAACAACCGTACTGAGTGGCAGCAACAACAATTAATAACAACATCATCGTTATCAACAACGAGAACAATAACAACAACACTTGTAGAAAAGTAGCAACCAATTCCAACCATTCTCACCTAAAGCAACAAAAACAATATTTCTATATTATAGAGTGGTTTTCGTATGAGTGGGAACACTGTACGGTTACAGCAGGAAATTCGAATGTTTTTATAGAAACTATGATACGGTCTAATACTGGTACAGTTACGATACGGTACGATAAGTTTCCCACTCATACGAAAACGACTCTACTTAGTGATGTAATATTTTATGTAGGCTGCAAATAGTCAACGATGAACTACATGTAAGAAGCCCGACATTGGCTCAAATTCAGGTAAGTGTAAACTCTTCTCTAGTATGAATAATGGAAACCCGATTTACACGGAAAATGAACGGCAAGGATGATTTTCGGCAAGGATGATTCTATTTTTCGGTAAGGCAAGGATAGTTTACACACACTTGTCTAGTCCTTGCTTTTCTTGGAAACGGTCAGGGGATACTTTTGTAAAGAACACAACTGAACTTGCGCAATAGCATTCACGCATGCTCTATGAGACAATTTTCTATCGTCCCAATCTCTCGTCCAAGGAACGCAGGCTCTGGGTACGAGATTGCCAGGCAAGGTAAGACGTTTAAACGAGTGTAATTTGGCAAGGTTCCGTTTTCGTCGCTAAAAGGGCCTCGTCCACACGCAGTCCGAAATCCGAAATATAGATTGGCAAGGCAAGGCAGAAAGATACTGTTTACACACAATTTATCGCTGTTTTGCTGAAACATAGAATCATCCTTGCTCAAAGTCATCCTTGCCTGTTAGACTTCCTGTGTAAATGACGTTTGATGTACAACACAAGAAGGGATGGGTCATGAATGGCTTACGTTTTACAAATACTGGACTTTTACCTTTTGTTATGTAGTCTTATCAGAAGCAACTTTCAAGCACCACGTCAGCAGCACAACCAACTTCATCAGCATCATCAGCATCATTATCACCAGCGACATCATTATCCAGTTTACCTAACACACCCAATCTAACACCAGAGGTAATTGTACTGACAATGAATAACCCCCATTGGGTATGGTTGGACTGTCTATACTGGGTTGGTCTTCCTGTGGTTTGATTTGCACGCTTGACCAGTCCACTCCACAGTCTACAATTTGACAAATAAAACTATAAACATCAACGCGAGAAATCTTACCCAGCTTGATGTTACCTTATAAATAAAAAATTCATCTGTTGATGTTTAACATGACACACGGGATTTTTAGAGCAATTCTGTCTTTGACAAAACGTTGCGAGTGTTTTTTTTTTGCGAGTTTTTTTTTTAATTTGTAATTTTTTAATTTTTTGAGTTTTTAATTTGCTCATAGTAAAAATCTGTCCATATTTTTTTATTTTGCGTGAAAAGTTACTGTAACAAATTTGCCGTACCAAATTATTGCAATAAAATACATGGAAAGTTCGGCGTCGAAATAAATTTGGAACTGCTGGTGTGCTGCGCGCGCGCACTTTTGGCGGGAAAACGGGCTATGGTGTACTCAGAATGCTCCTGAATGCCCATTCAGTACAGTACACCATAGTCCGTTTTCCCGCCAAAAGTGCGCGCGCGCGCAGCACACCAGCATAGCAACGACGTTGCACAGCAACGAAATATGTCAGTGTACCATTAAATTGAAACGGCACATGGAAGATACGGTGTCTGAGAATAGAGTGATTCTCCCTCAGTCACGTGATTCATGGCGTCACGAAGCGATAGTGATGGGCTCACATATGCTGTAGATATCCGTGGGAATCCGTGGCGAGTTGTTATCACATTTGTGGTCTCTCGATGGCTAATAGTTTTTACATTTTGCGTTGTTACATTTCGCGTCAAAGAAGTTGTATTTCGCGTAAACTCTGGTCCGGTCGCAGAGGTTTTCTCTGCTTTTTTCCTTGGATTTTGAGCTGCAAGTTGAGGCGGCGAACAGCGAGCTGTTACGCAGCTTTCTCTTGACTCGCTGCTTCGCAAGTCGCCGCGTTGGGGGAAAGGGGGTTGGAGGAAACTCCTGCGACTTGGGTAGCGTTAAGATTGCATTTTGCGTTGATTGTTAGATTTTGCGGCGTAACATCCCACTCTCTGTACAAAGTGACACAGGCGTATTAATGAGACTCTAATATGATATCCATTAACAGATCTAATCGATGATCGAATTTAAAAAGAATGGGATAAAAAGTGAAGTTGATAAATGAAAAATCACATTTTCTTCTGTGTATTGGGTTTCCTGTGATGACGTCAAGTAGTGGTGCTTGTTCTTTGTCGTCGTATAGATATTTCCTTATGATTTGGGAAAGAAATTGAGCTAGCTATCTATTGAACAAATATTTTAATCACAAAATGTAGACAAAAACAACTTAATTCTTGCCAAAGATAAACTACAGGACACCACTACTTGACGTCACCATTGACCACACAGGCAACCCATGCGTTTCCCTGCGAGCAGAGTCTCCTGTACGTGATTTTCTCAAAAAATGACCTACAGTAAACACGGCTGTTAGGGAGACTAGACCTACAGGAGACTCTGCCCGCAGGGAACCCATGTGTTTTAGTAGACAATATAACTTAATTTTATCGGCTGCAGTATTCATTCTTTATAAATTTAAGTTTAATTTTCAAAATCAGGAGGTTTTTCTAGGTAAAATAAGTTTTAATGTACTTGCCATCTGATAGTCCCTTTAACGTAATGTAGCCATCGGGGACCGAGTCTTGTAAGATAAGAAGACGTAGGTTTGATTATGCCACGTGCGAGAGGCTCAAGAATGTACCAGGTGTTTATTCTGTTTTTTCTTTTCATTTGGATTCTCATAATTAAGGTGTGTGTGTGTGTATCTCTAATTTAATTTTGCCTATAGAATTGTTAGTCTTGAGTTCATCAGGTCTGTTGCTTTCTTGCTTTAGACTAGAAGAATCGTCATTCTGTCAGGCAGACAGTAAAAATTGTTTTTTCCTGTCATGATTTCAGGCTTTTCTTTTTTATCCTCTCGCTTTAATTGCGTTTTCCAGTCTATCTTAGTACATTCACATTTTTTATTTCACTGATTTATCATTCTTCAATATTGTAAGGTTTTTCGCGATAATACTGAAATGTAACAAAGACTGTAACATATACCACTGTGGTCTTTGATATACATATGGCGCTAATCGACAATAAATCATTCGAAATTACATGTACCAACATACTGCTCAATTCAAAGTAAACTTGATATCGAACCTTTGTTTACTATTCCATACTTCTAACCTCTATGTAAGAGGGGAGGGGTGGGGAGGTGGGAGTGTGCGACACACTTGACAAACCCTTATCCTATTGTTTCAGACCAGAATTTTCCTGACCTATTTGAGACCAGGTGATTTTTCTGTAAATTATACCCTATTTTAGACGAAAGTGGTCAAAATCTCAAAATCTTTGACCTAATGCGAACAAAAAAACAAAAAAACAAAAAATGAAAACTATACCCTTTGGGTACGAACATACCTAGAAACTATATATGTGGGGAAGTACAAGGTAGAGACTAATTGGGCTAAAACGTTAGGAAATATCCATTCATTTATTCATTCATTTCTATTTATTTATTTATTTATTTATTCATTTATTTATTTATCTATTTATTTATTTATTTATTTGTTTGTTTGTTTGTTTGTTTATTTGTTTGTTTGTTTCTTTATTTCTTTATTCGTTCATCCATCCATCCATCCATTTATTTATTTTATCTTTCTTTCTCTTTCAGCAACAACAGATGGTGTCCCAATTTAGCCGCGAATCAAAAATGAACGCCGAATGGTCTTACAAGTATGTTTAATTTTTAGTAACTCTCGACGACTTGTATTTCTGGCGAGTTTTAGTTAAAAACACTTACTGACGGCGTTGTTTGATAATTAATAGCATTCTAATCCTGAACGTAACGCGATGTGTAGGAGGAAACAATTTAGCAATAGAATCAATTAATCTAAGACCAACAGATGTTAACACCCGACTAGAGTTACTTTTCAACCATGTGTATATCAATCCCCAAATAGGTTAATATGTGAAACACTGAAAAAAATATTTTTGAATGCAATGGATAGTTGTAGTATTTAATTGTTTTTCTCTCGGTAATATTTCTTTCAAGTGAGTTGAAAAAAAAATTTGAAAAGGTTTTTGTTTTGATTCCTATTTTGAATATTAATATTGCATAAACTTAGAGTATTCAAAAATGCGCTAATAGGCTATGACAACTGACTGTTCGCATTATTGAAGATGCGATGCGTCTTGTGGATAAAGAATTTCTAAAATTGCATTAATATTTTTTGAAAAAAAGTTTTTGAACGATATCTGTAATAAGAAGACAAAAAGTAAGTTTCTCGGCGCGCTCTGAGAAGCCCTTTTTAGGCTTTCTTTTTAATTTTGTGAAATAACTTAATTGAAAGGGAAGCGAACTCTAGCAGGAGTGTTACTTTACACCTTAACTAACATTAAATTGGAATGAAAGCTAATTGCCGTTAATATAGCTAATGTATATCTGTATGCGTTGGTTCTTAAAATGCAATATGATTAACCGCATTGTTTAAATGGCTGTAATTGTTATTGTTTTTAGGTGCCTCTCGGAGAACTCTTGGAATTACCAGAAAGCAGCCGAAGTTTTCACCTCTTTGAATGTAAGAAAAACATTACCTTACAGATTACTCGGGCTAAACTGCAGGGTAAATTTTATTTCTCATGTCCTCGGGCTGCCTTTGTGGTTGACAATAGGGATTTTAGCTTGTCGATAAGAGCGGCTTAAAACGATTAGTATGCCCCGCCTTGCCTTTTGGCGGTATCCTCTTCATTTTCACGTTATCTGCATTTATTTTCCTTGTGCTATGATCTTGTAGCTTTATCGAGGACTTCGAATGTTCAGGTTTGCCTTTGACCGATCAACCCGTAGGTTTACAACACTTATCAAATTGATCAGAGTGATTTTTTGCCATTATCGGCTTTGCCTATCCAAGACGGAACAACGTGGGTACGACTTGTGAATGCTCTTTGTGAGTGACTCTTTACCGCTATGGCGGAGACGTACATGAGGGGGAGGGGAGTCAGATCGGTCCTGTGTGCCTTTGCGCATAATCTTTACAAGGTGACCGCTGTCTAGGTCCGTATGTAGGGAAGAGACAGCTTAGTATGTCCGGAGTAAATGCTAAAAATCTGTTTGTACTAGTAATACTAATCCCTCATTTGTGATATGGCCGTGGGCCCAGTTTTTTAATTCTTTTTTGAAAGGGTATTAATTGCAGTTTCTAATCCTAATTGTACGCTCACTTTGTTATCCGGTAAATTGACTAAAGCGGCATGCCATGTCAGTCCCAATTTCCGTGTGAAAATATGAGTCGTTTATAAAGCGCCTTTAAAGAAATATTCAGCCATTTTAGGCCCCACCCCCATTGTTTATTCAAAAATTCAAAACGTTTTTGAGTCATTGAAGGCGCTTTAAAATGCATTTTGAGGGCTGTAGAGCAGGAGAGGAAAAAAGGTGAAAAAAAAAAAAAAGAATTAAAAAAGAAAAGAAAAAAGAAAAAGAAAAATGGGAGAATCTCATTTAATATCGCAAAAACTTTCTTAGACTCAATTTTACTTTTCATTCCTGCCCTCTAAAATGATGCTGTTTATTCTCTCATTGCCTGACGAGTGGAGAAAAAATAAAATCGTAGTCACGCGGACGCTGTTCTATTTTTTTTTTTCAGAGTAAAGGAAGCATTCCACCAGATGCCTTTACTCAAACGTAACATCTTATCGAAGCAAAGGCATCTTTATCACTACAACACAACTATCTCCTGGTGGCCTTCGTAGCCTGAAGCAAGACTGTGGGAGTTCCAATAGAGTATCAGATCTACTGAGTGAATAATTTTAGTCGATTTTAATGACAATTTTTAGAATCCAAAGATCTAGTATTGTCCAAAACCTATGATATCTTTTAATAGATTGTGAACTGGGAAAATCATAAACGTATTGTTATAGTCAAAATTATTCTATAGTATTTCACCGTGTGTACTTAGAAAGTACATTGTTCACGCCATGAATAAACAGTAGAAGAGAAACTTAAATGTTGAAGTCCTCTATGACAAGCTTATGAAAATTATGAATCTACTCGGTTGCGTAAGCTTACGTTTTTTCCAACACCCGTAAGTGAACCGTAAGAAATCGTTGCCACCGTCTACTAAATGATTTCAGATAAGACACGCTTATGGAAATTGTGAAACCTAGTAAGTTGCGTAAGCTTACGTTATTTACAACCGGCCCGTAAGTAAACCGTAAGAAACCCGCTGCTACCGTCCACTAAATGATTTCAGAATCTGTTTTACCCATAACAGAAAATTGAAGAGGGCGGGAGAGTGGAGTTATTCTCTTGTTCTACACTCATGAGTTTAGTAATAATTGTAAGAATGAAATTGTAAATAGTAAGTTATACGTATTTTACTGAATAAAAGTGTTGTAAATGGTTGTCGCTACAGTTTGAAGTTGTAACAAAGTTCGCTGCGGTAGTAACGTTTGAACGTCGTCCAGAACGGTAGGGTTTCCGTGTTTAATACATTCACGGGTTTTCCCTGGGGCATTGAGTGTTTCCATGCATGGTTTTTCCCTGGCACCCCCAGTGTGTATTCTGACTACATCTATTTGAATTGCACTCAGTTTCAACGGGTTTTATGAAAAACTAAACACCAAAGACAAGGGTTATTTTTTCTTGGAGAATAACCAGAGAACCAAGAAGAGAACCTATATGACGAGCAAGAGAACACGGAAGCTCAACTCACGTGGCCCAAGTGTGACCCACAGCTATGTGGCCCAAGTGTGACCCACACCTACAGGCAGTCACCCATTCCTCCATCTTCAGGGATCCAGAGCATCAGAGAGATGCCAGAGAGATGCCCAGGGCCCCCGAGGATGTCATTCCTCATACAACAATTACTACTCCAATATTGTAGTCTTGCATGATTTATTTTTTATCTTACATTGCTTCAATAATTAATGACAATCTAGTTAAAACTGAAAATGAGAAACAATGCACAGAACAGGTCTACTACACCTAGGCACTAGTCATATCTAACATTCTACTCCCAGGGTTATAAACATAATGTGGAACTTTAGGGTGTACCCACAGGAACACTACGTGCACCCCTGCCCACCAGAAAGGCAGTTACACCAATTTCATTTTACAGTATTTCTATTCTTTTGTACATTGTTGCATAAGGGTGCTATGGGAGACTCATCAAGTGTCATGAATGGCAACATTGCATTTGAGTAAAATCCTATCCTATTTTTGATGTTCAATTATGACTATTGCCAAAGACAGTGCTTCTAGAATAGAGTAGTTTTTTGTATTCTTTTGCCTGGGATCTGGTTCATGAATGTGACTGAACCTTTTGGTACTGAACAATTGTTACTGTAACCAGTCATAAATCAACTGTACATTGACAATGCCCCCTAAAACTTATCTCTACCACTTTCCATCCAATTCTCTTGCAGCACAAACCCCAAAGATATGACCAGCTATAATGTATTTGCATACTTTTGACTGAGCAATCATCCAATTAGCATCAGAGCAGTCTATCTTATCTTGTGTCGAAGCACTAATTGGAGGATGACAAGACAAAAAGTATGTGAATACCTAAAGAGTGATCACAGTTCTGAGCTTTGCACTGTAACTTGCCATGACTATCTATAGGTAGCATTCCAATTTACACATAACTCCATCCCATGGGTACACCCTCGACAATAATTATTACTCTAATAACAATAATTAATGATTTACAATTATTAAGTTAAAAATAGAGATATTTAGATGTTTTTGTTTTGGATGTTTTGGATGTCACAAAGTTTGAGGATTCCCATGTTGGGAATGAGTGAATCTGGAAAATGGACACCAGTATTTGATTCCTGCCTTATACAGTATCGATTGTACTCCATGTGCCAAAGCTTTCTTTCACATTAGGTATATTTATCAAAAATTATCTGGGGTTGAGAATTTTTCCCAAAATAATCTGAAACAAAATGTAATGTGAGACAAAACTCTGCTACATTGACTGGGAACTTTGTTTTCTCAAATAAATTGTAGAAGAAGTATTTTCACTGGAATGTCTCTGTTTTTGTTGGTATATAACAGGGTCTGTGGCTGCATTGCTTTTTTCTTTGCAGTATATTGTCAGACCACTGTACTCAAATGCAAACGTCTTTGTCCAGCGGGGAAACTTTTTTCTTTCTATTTTTCTAAACATTATTATATAGAACTATAAATTCCAATGAATATACTTCATCCAGAAACAAAACTCAACTGAAATCTTTGTAAAATAAAGATAATATATTAAAATCTATAGTAACAGATTCATTTGAAATAAATGTACAGAATATATCTTTCAAAGAAAATAATATTAGGTAATTTGTGATATTTATTTGATAAAGGTATGACAGTTATTTCAACTACATTTGTGGCTTATGGAGCAATTGACTCAACACTTTGCACTGAATTTTCAAATTACTCTACTTACACTATCAACTTTTATTATGTATGTACTTAGAATCATTAATTTCATTTTCAATAAATAACAATAATTTATACAATTGGCATTAAACCTCTACATCTAGTTCCTGAAAGGCTGATTAGTAATAATATTATTGAAGGATCAAATGAATGGTTTTTCTAGCTTGTTGCAAACCCCTGGATTAGCTCTAATCAGCCTTTGAGGAACCTGGGCCTGTCAAAAAGGTGGTATTGCATTTTTTGCACACAAGTATTGGAATACTGTCATAACCTTGTTCAATATAATTTACTTTTAATAATTTTCAGCACTCTGACTTCAAAGGGGCAATATATTAAATTACAATTTGTAATGAGAATGATAACTGGCTGCGGCAATCCATCAAACTGTGACAAAGTTTAAAGTAGTTTTTGTTTCTCCCTGTAATTAACTAGTGTTTGTAGTGCAGTTCTAGGTACTCAAAAATAACTGAAGAATAGAGCGAATTTTTGTATGACAAAATTCACAGTTAAGATGAGGGAGACAACTGGTACAAAGTTCACAGATTTGAGTTGGAACTCAGGACCTGAAATGCTGAAAAACAAATCTGTCTTGGCTGCTACATATCATTGTTTGAACAATACCATGAATTTTACAGACATACAAAATCTGCACTATTCATGCTGAGAGCTATACTTTATAGAAATTCATGCCATTCACAAAAAAATATATGGAAAGGGTAATGATATAATTGATTGTGTGAAAATTGTCAAACTACACAAGTTTCAAGTATGAAGTTAGCACTTGTGGAAGGATTGTGTCATATTGTAGGCAAGGATACAGCTTCATTGATTTTTTGGCTGCTGCCTAACAGTAGCCCAGCAGCTGAGCTTGGGCAAACAAATTTTTGTTCTAGGAGCCATAACAAAGCTCAGCTCCTAGCTTTTAATTTTGGGGGTCGAAAGGGATCCTAAGAATTTTTCTTAGGCAGCAGCCCTCCCCTTTATCCCCCCCTGGGCTAGCTGTGCGGTGCTGTGCTGTGTCATTTTAGTGGGATAGAGTAGATTTAGTATGACTGTGAAAATAGCACCACATGGTCATGGCACGGTTACAGCAGGAATTTCAAATGTTTTTATAGGCATCACAGCACTGACACAGCCATGGCACAACACAATACATTTCACATTCATACGAAATCTACTCTAAGGCATGTCACAGCACAATGCAGCATGGCAGCAGAATTTTTCACAGTGATCCAAAAAACTGCTCTAACCATATCCAATCAACAAAATGACAGTGAAAATGTAAAGTTCAACATGATGAGAATGCCATGACTAACAAATATGTTAAATACCCTCCCCTCAGTTAATATAAATATATTACTTCATAATTTAATTGAATATAATTGAATAGATACTTTATGGTAGATGTTTGATGAAGCAATTTCTCCTTTCATATTTCTAACCTTGATTCAACCCTACAACCTGGTAAAGTAACAACTATGCTCTATAGTACTGTACAGTCATGTCTCTATGATCACAGGACACAGCAGAGATGTAATGCAAGAGTTCTGCACAATGACACATCGTACATACAAGTACACAGTATAACTGTACCGAGATCTAATATGCAACAAGATTTTATGTCATTGCTGATGTTTATCATACAGTATTAATACTGCTGTTAGCCTCAGAGTGTTTTAATTACAATAAGTTGACTGTACCATAACTAACACAAGTCCTAAGTCTAACCATCTTATACTGCATTAGTCCAAAGTCGTTTATCATTGCTACCAAAATACAATGTTTATACATCTTTGGTGAATTAATCCTTTAGAGCTATTAACTAGTTTGATAGTCAAATTCCTGGTAGTGCCATATATATTAGAATTTGATATCCAACCAGATTAAGTATAACAAATCAACAAGATGACTTATCCACTTTTACATTGTACATTATCATTTTCTAAAGCAAAACAATGGCTAATCAAAACTGCAGTCAAAGAGATCTGTAGATTGCCAGGATGGTAGCACATTGACGTCAGTATGTTGGTGAGTTGGTTGATTGTTAGTAGGGTGTAAGTGTACTCTTGGTAAGTGTTGGCAGGGTGTTGGTAGGTTGGTGGATGGCCATTAGTAGATTGTTGAAAGTTGTCTGTAGGGGCATCTGTAGTATGGTGGTATTTTCTTTGGAAGGTACCGTAGTTTATCAATTAGGCTGTTGGCTAAGTACTGGAGGGTTGTTAGTAGGTTATTAGTAGTTAGATTTTTGGTAAGGTGTTCACTTGGTAGATTGTTGGTAAGGTGTTGGTAGATTGTTGATATGCCATTGGCAGGTATTGGCCAGTAGGGTGTTGGCAGGGTGTCAGTAGATAATGTTGGTAAGGTGTTAATAGGGATGTTGGTAGGCTGTCAGTAGGTTGTTGGCAGGTTCTTTGTAGGGTTTTGGTAGGTTGTCAGTGAGATGTTCATTGGCAAGATCTTGATAGGTTGTGGGAACAGGGTTGCTGGTATGTTTCTAGTGTGCTATTTTGGTCAGATTGATGCAAAGGGTGTTGGTAGAATATCAACAGTGTCACTAGCTTTTCATAGTAAATTTAAAGTTGGTACAAAGATTGTGGGTGGCGTGTAAATACTGGATGTGCATCAGCCCTAATGACACGCATTTTGAATAACCATTGTTTTGTCTACTAGCCTTTATCATCAATTAATACATTTACTAGGTAATTCCCCAAGGCTGTCGTCACAGGTTCTCATAAAGGACAGCATGTATTTTGATAGGAACTCAAGACATGGTGGATTCAAAATTTCTCTTACACATTTCAGCAAGTCTTTATTCATTAGCCAACAGACAGAATGAGTACATATCCCTATTCTCAGTTAGCTTTACCCGTGTTCAACAGTCCTGGACATAACCTAAGGATGCCCTACGTATGTCTTTTCTCTCAGTAAGCTAAAAATATAATCTAATATCCAACTAATTGAAAATAATGTGATAAAGTATGCATACGATAACTCTTTCCAAAAATAACAGAGTGTGATCCTCTTTTAAGAGTGTAAGGTGCGCTCGATGAATAATCCTCTTTGCATTCCAACGTTAACACTTTGATCAAAATATATATTAAATACTTTATTTGTCTGATGTGGGACTGGATAAATATTGAAAATTCTCTGATTTTTGTGCCAAATTTGCAACACCTTACAATTTTATTTAAGGTGCATGCATTAGACTGCATGAAGTGCACAATAAAGCAACTTAAATTCTCCTCAATTTACAACAATTCTTATTACAACTATAAGTTTATATTTTACGCACTTTGTTTTATTGTCATTCTTTTTTTTGGTTCTATTTCCAGTGGAAATAACACAAGCCTGTTAGGGGCATATTGACATTACAATCCCAAGACATATCTAATATAGATTAATAAACACTGACCAGTGGTTAATTTTGGGAAATGTATTGGGATATACTTATCCCAGTAAATAATCATTATTTTATTTACTATTTACATTCAGAGTGCATTGGTGAACATGGACTGGAAAGCCAAAATATTATGAATGAGAATCACATGTCGAAAAATCATCATGGAAAACAACATCCACTACTTTTTCTTTCTATGACTATCAATATTTCTAATGAAAGAATGAACTAAAGCAATGATAAGTGCAATTATACTCCAGTATGTTGTCACTAATTCTATACTGTTATTATCAGTGGTGATTATTTAAAGCATGTCACCAATGCAAGAACTGATATTTAACTATGATATGCATGCATATCTATTTACAATGATTATTAATTTTACTACACCAAAATAAACCCTTTGAATTATATATATTATATTCTACTAATAAATAGCTATCGATCCTTGTACAATAAATTATAGCCAAATCAATCCAGGCTATGTAGATAATTACAGATTGGTAGTATGTTGCTACAGTGTAGACTGATAACTACTATTAATGAATAATTTAGGTTTTAATTCTAACAAGACTATACAGGGAATGATCTATATGGCTATAGTTTACCTGGTAATAGTTATCAACTATCCTATAATACAAGCATGTACTTAACTGCTAGATGCTTCCTGTGACCAATGGAATCTTGAGGGGATGATGGTTGTTTGTTCATGAGCTGGTAAGAACACAATGACAAGAAAATAGGGAAACATCTGATTGTATATTTGTCCAAAGGCTTGAATAGGCTAATCTGAAAATATAGAAAATTAAAGATTTAAAAATAAAATATACAAAGGAATGAAATAATAAAATGAATGAATGAATGAATGAGAATGACAAAAGATAAATAGAAAAGAAAGGGTGAAAGGAAGAAAGGATAGGAGAGAAAAAATAAAAAAAATCAATGTTATAATTCTGATTATGATAATGCAATTAGCGAAGACTTCATTATGAGTTTGTTCACTGTGATCTAGGTTACTATCACTCATCAACACTTCCAAGATAAAAATAGCTGCCATGCAATAATAGATCTATGGTACATGTAGGTGTTTCCTTGACAACAGCCATTGTTTAATATGTTTAATTAAGCCATAGAAAATTGATTAAATTCATGAAGAAAATGTAGCTCTTCTTATTTACCAAGACCCCACGTGCTTGTTATTCTTTGACCTGGGTTTTGTCAGATTATCTTATAGGTAGATTGTTCTGTTATAATTTTGATATCAGTGCAATATATTGGCTATTAGAGTTAAAGTGGACATTAAACCTAAATATAAGCAATTGTATTCAATATTCAAATTGTAAACATTTGATAAAAATTTATATAAGCACTAGTAGACATAAGCACATTCTCACCCAGTAAACATTTAGGCCTAGTTCAAACGTCACATCTCACATGTGCTGAATTTAATGCAAGTGAGATGATAATGAGAAGAAACAAAAGAGTTGACTAATTTGCATTGAGTTTGGCACATGTGAGATGCGACGTTTAGGCCTTAGTCATTAAGCTGAAATACAAAAATACACAATAGGATGAATTATGTTTAATATTATATTCATTTTTGAAATTTTAATTTAACAGCCTAATTGACTGAATATTGTGAAGGGTAACGTGTTGCTTAATTGGTATGTGAAAGGAATTTAAGAACAAGGATGAATTTCACACTCAACATTCATTCTTATTTGGTACTACCTGCACAAATAAATAATATACATTGAAGGCTCAAACAAAAAACTCTACCCTTTCTCCAATCTTCAAATTCCAAAACGTTGTGGACATAAAGATAAATTACCAAAGGGTCTGAGCAGTAATAAATGTACAATAATTTTAAGGGAGACAACATGACACTTTTGATGTTTTTGCAACACATGTTTCAGCTCAGCTATAATTTTAACAAAGAAAACAAACTCCCTCTTCTCAAGGTGTCCTGGCAATGAGCTTGAACTAGAGACTGAACAAATTCTTGGGTTGGCATGTGCCCAACTGAAAAGGGGGGAGCACCGGCCCCCCCTGGCCCCCCTCTTGGATCCGCCACTGATATTTCATTTATAAACTCAACTCACATATGATCCAGTCTCTGAGCTGGGACTTGAACAATGGGGTCCCTTATGCATTTTCAGGGCATAGTCTCTAGTTAGTTAGTTTTGTTATTATACAGTTTGCCCTGAAGGTGCACTAGCAATGTTAAAGCTTGGTATCAATGTGTAGTTCCAGAAAATATCCATACCCCACCGTGGAGGGAATTGGAAATTCCGGAGGGGAGGGAGGGGGTCAGAAAAACAAAATTACAGAGTTTGTATGGAAGAGATATGGAAGTTCTAGAGGGTAGGGGGGTCCATTTACAAATTCCCTCCTTGGTGGGGGTATGGATATTTTTTGGAACTACACAATAAATAAAATGGGTGGCAAGGGTGGCGTAGTGGTTAAGCCACTCACCCCTCACCTGCTGTGGTCCAGTGTTCAAGTCCCGGCTTGGACACCAGATCATATGTGAGTTGAATTTGTTTGATATATTGTTCTCTACCATGCCACAAGGGTTTTTCTCTGGGTTCTCCCGTTTTTCCTCCCTCATCAAAAATCAACATGTGAGCTGAGTGTTGTATGCAAAATATTCAATGTAGAGGTAGTGAGTATGAGATGAAAGACAGCCCAATGGAAGATTAGCAAAAGCTAAATTGGCTTCTGTCACCTATAAATAAAGACTGTTTTTTATATGTGGAAGAAACAACCATTCAATAATAACTTATAAACAATCACTTATTGAATAGCTGTTTAATTTATGTTAAATGTAAATGATTAGTAAACATGACCAACATCTCTCCCTACCTCTCTCTCTCTATATATATATATATTAAAACGGCCACTTCTTTTGACCACAAGGAATGCTAGTCAAAAGCAATCTAACTAAAAAACTGAATGTGACTTTTGATTGTTTTAAAAACAGCAAACACTGATACTAAACAATCACTTTGTTGTGAAACAAGGGTTTACTGTTTTAAATGGTAATAATTCAACTTAAATGATTCTAATATTAATTGTGTGCCCATTGTGTTGTCTGTATTGTGAACCAAAAAAGATGTTGCTTATGAGCTGTTCAATTTATACACTCTGAATATGATTAAACTGTATTTTTTGAAGCGAGGTTTGTCTGTTGATCAACAGGGTGTTTAATTACTGTATCACTTTGAATATGGAATAAACATGAAAGATCAAAAACATAAATGAAACAACAGAGGAACTCTTGTGAAAACACAGTTCTTATGGTAACCTTACTATGATTTTTAATCCTATTATAAAGCCCAATGTACATAAACAATGTCCACTTGGTCCTGAATAGCTCTTTCTTCCTACATCCCTAGGCAGCTATACTAATGACTCTTAACCAGAAAAAGAGCAGTATTTTCAATGGACAATAAATAATAATATAAATAGTTACTACTAATAATAACAATAAATTATATCTCAAAATAATTTTGATGAGATTTACAATACTATAATCTATAGTATAAATTAATTCTAAAATTTTAAGATAATCTGTGAATCTGTTAAAATTAAGTCATTGGTAAATCTGTTTTTTATTGTCAGGCAAGCTCAAAATATTGTTAGCTAAATATGGTGGTAATGAATACCCAGTTTAATGTTGAAAAAGTTTTAATAGTGTGAGTAAAATATGACATGAATAAATGATTGTTTAACAAGATTATGGTCAACCTTTTCTGCGTGATATGTTTGGTGGTGTTTACTGGTAAATTACTAGGAAAATAACTACTAAAATTAAATTGAAAAAAGAATATTTACATTATGATTTGGTTTACATATTTATTTATCTCACTTAAAATATTCCAAATGATGCTCTAATTTAGTCTTGTCATTTTAAAAACATTAATTTTTACAAATCAAAACCTTAAAATAAATCTACAATTTACTATCATTGAGTATTCTTGTTTTTTGACAGAAATATCTAAGAGATGTGTTACAGCAAGGTAGAAATCAACAGCATGATAATCAAAGTCTTTTTTTTTTCTTTTCCAGAAATGATTTTTTTTAAATTATATTTTATGCAATTTTTTAGGAATAATAAAGGAATTCACTGAATAGCTGATATCACAAAGAGGAGTATCTTCAAGGAATTAAATTCAAGATACATTTAAATTAATACTTATTTTCAGTACAAAGAGGAATGGAAGATCTAATTTCCTTTTCATTGATTTCTTGTTTCGTTCATGTACAATTTGATTGTCTATATTGAAAATTTCATCTTTTGTGAAGAAAATATTATATACTGTAATTTAAGAGAAAGATTTAGTTAAAAAAGGATTCTTATTAAATATTCAATCTGAAAAGCTTCAAAATCACAATTACAAGTCCAAACAAGACAACAATCCCACACAACCTCCTACTCATTTTTCTATAAATGAATTTTTTTTCCTCTTTCATTACATTAATGGGAATGAATTTGGCACAAAACTAAAAGACTTCATTCAAAGACACTATCTTAACATATGAACAAATTGAAATCTCCAAAATGGAGACTTAAGGGATTTAAGCGCTTCTAAGAAAAATAATGGCATTGAGTCTGGGTTAAATCAACACAGCCATATCTTCCCCCACACAGAAGTCAACACAGCTTCATCAAATTTGAGGAAGGAAACTGTAAAAAGTAATAACTAAAATAAAAGCAGCAAAATAAAAAATGCTTTTCATACATTGTAATACTGTTTCCTAAAATATTTTTAAAAATGACTTTTCTAATTTTTTGTTCCGTTGATGACAGAGGTAAATTTGGTCTATCTGTTAAATCTATATTAAAGATCGACATTAAGCTGAATAAATGATTACCACTTAGAAGATAAACTATACACAAAAATATGAATATGATGTTCAGTAATAAAATAAAATATTGTGAATACTACTGAATACCTTAATAAATTTAATATTTACAAATATAATAACAAAAATCATAAAAATAATTAACCATTTTGGAAAAATTTAAATTTTGAAAAGATATGTATAATAGAGAATGAAATATGATACATGGATATGGACTGCCAAAAGAACAACATTAAGTCAGACTGGTCTTAAAGCTTTCATGATCACAAAATTGGTTAAATGTATGTTGCAATTATTGTTGATTGAGAAAAATAAAGGAAATCACTTACTATTTTAGACCATTAGAGGTTTGGTCAATCAACTGTTAGAGCTGCCAACTCATCTTCTAGTTCCTTCTTTCTGGTCAGCTTTTTCAATTGGTCACAGTCCATTTTCACCCCTGAGTTCTTTTTGTTTTCAAGAATATGGATTTCATTCAACTTCTTTCTCAGCTTGCGCACTACTTTATCTTTCTCGCCTTTCTTGGCAAGACTGATTTCACAGGTTTCACTGGGCTCTGGAGACAGGTCTGAAACATTGCCATTGATGCTTGGTAGACTGGATTCTCCATCAGAGTCAGTGATTATGTGAACAACCTTTTCCAGACTGACAGATCCTTTGTTTGATGGGGAATACTTGGTCCTCCTGGTATTCCTAGGTGGTCGGTGGTTGTCAGATTGGTGAGCAGTTCCATTATATGTGCTGTGCTCAGTTGTGCCAATATCTGAGTGTCCAGAGGCTGAACTATTGGAATCGGTATCAGTATGGCTGTAAGTATCATGATTGTTGGAATAATAACCATTGTAGTGGCCATGGTAATTTCTGTTGCCATGGTTACTGTTATGGTAATGACCATTATAGTAATTATGATTATGGTAGCCATTATGCATATGCCTGTTGTGCGAATGATTATTATGATGGTAGTTCCTACGTCGGTATGGTGGACGGTACTGGTGGCGTGGTGAGTACATAGGGCTGTACTCGTATCCAACCCCTGGCATTGGTTGCTGCATATACTGGTGTGCAGGCCCATTGGGTGCTTGAAATGTATAATGTGTAGGATACGGTGACTGGCCATTCATGTTGCCCACCACTGGATGGTACCCATTTGGGAACGCTATATAGGTGGCAGTATTGTACATGCCTGGATTGTGGTAGGGTTGGTTGGGTTGATATGGTGTGGTAATATAAGTATAATTCTGTTGCCAAGTTTGGGCAGTGTAGGATTGATTGAATGATTCGTCCTTATCATCTACACTGTTCTGCTCGTCTTTGTGTTGTTTGATAAGTCTAAGAAACTCTTCTTTCTCCTCCTTCGTCGGGGCATACTTCTTGTAGTCAAAGTGCTCTTGGATACAGCCATTCATGTTGTTTTTGTCCAGAAGACCATTTTCCGAAGGAGGGACGGTACCATTTGATTGTGATAATTGGTTTTCAATTGCTATATTGTCATCTTGTGGCTCGAATCCGGCCATGTGTGAAACCGCATTCACCGACACATCTTTCAAGTCACACTTGTTCTCGTCATTCGCGACACTTCCATGCATTCCTTCTTTCTCGCCGTTCTCAACTGTTTCCCCGTTTTCAAGTGCCACGACGGTGGCTTCCTCGGTGTTCGAAACTGTATTGTAGTCTTTCAAACCGCCTACTTTTAGCCCGTTTATACATCCGGTCTCATCCGTTCGAGGATCCGACTTGCTGTTCATGTGGGGTTTCGCTTCTTCGGCTTCACCAACGTCAACCTTTTCGCTTTTGTCTACAGATCTCTTCCCATCGCTGTCTTGACTCTCGTCGTCCCCAAAGTCGGGCTTATCGGGGCAAACCATTTTGTGATACTCAATTTCTTGGGCAAAAATCACATGTTCAGCGTTGAAAGGGCATATGGCCTTTTCAGTGTCATTGACAAAATAGTTCTTCCTACATTTGACTAAATGGTGATTCATTCGGGCCGCAGTCACTTTGTGACTTGACTCGTAAGGACAAACCAAAAGTCGGTCTAGATCATCGACATCTTGGTCTTCGTCATACATTCTACTTTAACACGGAAAAATGGCTTGGTTGGTGTCCTGAGAAACAAAAAATGGCTGCTGTACAATCAGCTGTTCCCTAACGCAGAAATCATTCAGACTTGTAGCGCTTGTGACATGGTGATTTCTTTATTTGTTCCATATAATTCACACATGCGCACTCTTCTCCTCCCACCTGCTTTCAAACTGGGCACCAGTTCCCTAATGCTTCACAAGGAATTCCCCTTTTCAAAATACCAACTTTCGTGGGTTCCTAAATTTAACTTCTTTCAGTAATTTTAGAACTGAAATTCCATGTTTCTGGAATCTCCCTTATTTCATTGTAGTGGTTCACTAATCTAAAAGAAACGAATGATCCTCTGTTTATTATCGAATGGCGGAAATTAATTAGTGTCGCAGAGCTCAGTTCCCGACTCCTCTTCCCATACAGCGAAACAAAATTTCCAAATATATCCTTAAAATATACATGAATAAACGAACTGCTCAGTTTCTTAATGTGACTTAAAGGTTCTTGTATGACAAACAATGTCAGATCTTCTGGAACGAAGCCGTTTGCTTTCGAAGATTATTCTTACATTGCAGTCATGAATGTTCGATTTTCAAGCGACATATCCCGTTTATTTTAATTCTCTACTCCTCGACAATACTGAACATCGCCTTGAAAACTGAGAATGTATAAATCGCCGAGTAAAAATCGCTTAAAATTTTGACTAGTCTTTGTCGGGGAGATTTCGATCGGGGAAATTTTTGGACTCCTCGTAAGAATGGACAGTTTTTGTCTGCTTTTGAATCTTATTCTCCGGATGCACCAAAATAGAAACACTTAGTATTTTTGATCTTTCATTTTCTATTTTTGAATGTCCGTTTTAGCTTTGACTCAAGCTACAAGGCTCACGCGCGCGGCGGATCGAATTCAACATTGGACTGGTTTTCGGTTATATAGCCAGTGTTTTACTTAGACATTGAGCGATTTCTTGATCCTAAAAAAAATATCTAGAGATCTCAAATATTGACAAAGACTACTTCTATAGTCAATGGATATAAAAGAATAATGTACTACTATTCCAGGCAAAAATATTCTGAACAACGGCTTTTCCTCGGATTCAGGATTTCCCACTATGCAGCACGACGTCACTCGCTCTTGAATTACACACCAAAAAGTAAATTTTTGTTAAAAGGAAATTGTTCATTTATCGGCCATTGAGGTAAATCACCCCATGTTGGGATTCTCTATCTTTTTCAATTGCAGTTTTCGGGACCATTTATCGAGCTGCAGCTATAAATAGCGCATTAAAATAGTAGTCCCTGCCGAGATAAATCATTATTTGCGATCAAAACTCCTCAAAGTTAAGAGACAAACGTGGATTCAAGACTGGATATCTATTACGGTCTCATTACTGTCATGTGATAAACACACTTGGACATTAATTTGAACAATTACCGAAGAAGAAATGAAGAATATAGAACGGAAGGCATCCTAAATTTTTGTCGTTGCTAGGATACGCCGTGCTGAGGGTCGCGCTTATTTCAAAATGCATGCTTCTATGAAAAATTGCAACAATGTAACTTTTGATAGAATTCACTGCAGAAAAATTATAAAAACGAGTAAAAAAGCAAACGCAATTGGCTTCAAAACTGACAACATTTGTTATGTTTTGAATATTTTTCTTGGTTTCTTTTTTATTAATTTTTTCTCAGTTACGTACGCTGGTGAACTAATAAGAAACTGCGAGTTAAATATCCTCTTAACTGTTACCAATACTATGTTGAATAGCCTATAGATCCACAATACATATTCATTTTTGACTGGCGTATGGGCGGAGCAGCATATCTTATATTTTCCTCTGGCTTACGAAGAAGTTTTATCGTGACATGTGACAGATCAAACTGACAATCCTGATCTGTTGCCAGTCAGAACGATTATGCGAAACGTATATTAAATGACATATGAACAAATGACAAATTCGAAAGAAAAAGCTAATGTATCAAATTTATGCAAACAAATGGCAGTACAACGAGATCATAGCTCAAATGAATTGTTCTTGAGATAATACATCATTGCATGGTGAATTGTTTTGAATGAAATTACATGACTTTATCAGCTTTTACAAAAAGATTTGATGACTTAATATTATCGTTATTGTTATTGTTGCGATTATTTGCATATATTTCTATTAGTTTAAGGAAAACTTAACTATGAACTCCAGTATGACAAGTCAGTCCGTTGCCGCGGTAACTATTAGAGGAAACTGCAATTTTATGTCTTACAGAAAAAAAATTTCATTTCTTACACTGTAGGCTGATAATATTGTCGTCGGTTGACTGTCATTCCACCGACACTTTCAAAGTGAATGTCGGACATTCATTTTCAGATACACGGTAACCTAGGTAACTGAAACTCTGAAAAACAAAATCTTCTAGAATATATCATACATGATGATAAACCAAACTGAAATACTGAGAATGAAAAAAATAGTTACAAAATTAGGAAAAAACGCAAAGTTTCAGTGCCTATTTTCATGTGCATTAATGGTTCTTGCAACGAAAATTGTTCACTTACCGTTTATCGGTTTTTGCGAAAATACGTTCAAATGAAACAAAAAACTAGTGTCGCCAATTCATTTTCCTTTTCTGTTGTATATTGTTTTTAGCTTTTGTTGTCAGTTGTTGTTATTTAAATAATATTTTTTCGTTGTTTGTTTGTTTTTGTATATGTTTCTTGTTTGTTCCCATTGGATTGTTTATTTTTTCATTCGTTTACACTTTTTAACTTTCTCTTTTTTATTTCAATGTTCATTTCTTTTTCCTTTTCCCAGTCCTGACGTCGACGACAATTTTTGATAAATGACCGGTCTTCCTTTGGAATCACTAATCGATAAAGCCTGGTAACCACAGTGGTACAAAAATGGCGGCAGTTTTCTAATTTCGATTCCTTACAAAACAGCTCAATTATGTCTTTTCTTAGTCTTTACACAAAGAGTTATTGCTGAAGCAATCTTCATTTTCCAAAAATCTAATGGGTGCCAGCTTGGCTGCCTCAAGATTTTCTCAACGCGTAAGCAACAGGTCTTATCTGGAGATGGTGGACGTGTGGGATTTATACTGCATGACATATTACTATAGGAACTGTGGTGGGGAAAATGTTACACTGAAGCCACCTGAACCTCCATCATTTGAAAAACAATACCTAGAAGTACATAAGTGTGTGTCTGAACAGGTATGAGGCCTATTGTGTCACTTAATGTCATCATGACATCAACAGCATCTTCGATCAGTCATCATCATCATTATGATTGAATGACATTACCTGATCCTCCATCATTTAACAAACCAATATGCTAATAATAATAACATTTTAGAATGTAAATGATAAGCTATGAAATATATTGAATTGCATAATTTGATAACATCACCATCATCACAGAATGATCACATCTCTAACTCTTCATAATGTGACACTTATTGCCTAAAAGTTTATAAGCCTGTGTGGCTGACCCTCGGGGAGGGGGAGCAGAAGGAATTGTTACTAAACATGAATTATTGCATTATTGCTATTTATCTGGCTTCAAAATTTGTGATAAATCAAGGAAAACTATACTAGGTGGCTGTAACTCAAGATAAACTAAAATGTCTGTATATTAAAAGTATATACTTATCAGTAATGGCACCGTAATGGTACCATGGTAATGGTAATGGTACCATTGGCACTGAGGGATAATTAAGTGATTAAATGTCCCTGAAGCCGAGGGAGGTTTAGTGGATCGAAGTCCTGAGGCCATAGACCTCAGGACTTTTACTAAACTTTCCTGAGGCTGTAGGGACATTTAATCACTAATATCCTGAAGAAGCCATGGTATTATTTTGTAATACCATGATAACAGAGGAAAATAAACAAAAATGTAGTTGATGCTTGGCTTCCAAAAGTTGAATAAATTTCAGGCTGCTTTTTACTGCACTGTAATTAAGGAAATTCTGAAAATTGTTTGACTTGTATAATGAGGATGGATATAGTTTTTGCTGAGTGATATCAGTTTGAATAGTTTTGTGGGCATGCGCAAAAAAATAAAAAAGCCTGTCCCACATGCGTTAGGGAGTTGACCAGTCTCTAGTGTCAGTCGATGACTGAAGTTGAAATGTTTTGATGCAGCAGATGCAAACCTGCACCCATCATCCTAATGACTGTTAACTGAAGGTCTGTACCTCATGAATAGTTATGAGGGAAATTTAGAACTAAATTTCCTTCATTCTATTCATGAAGGAGGGAATGTTAGAGATTAAACATCCCTCTTAAAACAAAGGATCCCAAGGTAATCATCATGATATTATTCATATTTATCTACTTTTGTTTCAGATAGAAGATCTTTAGTAGAACACTGCATAGCAGCCTGTCTGAAAATAACACTCAGTGGAATCAACAGTCACTCAGGAATAATTCACTTTTCAGTCTTGAAGTGAAGAAATCTATAATTGAACACCAGGACTCTGGAAAAGGTTGTAGATATACAACATTAGGGAGCTTAAGCACGAGACATATTTGTCGACACGGACGTCACGCATACGTTTTTGTTCGTGCGCACGCCATCATAGATGAAATCTAGAATGCTGAGAAAGCCTCAACTGACATTCTTTCGAGAACGGAACCTCATCTATGATGGTGCATGCACAATCAAAAAAGTATGCATGATGCCTGCGTTGACAAAAACGTCTCATGCTTAAGCTCTCCATTATTAATACTAGTTAGTTGTGGTGATTTTCATAAACTCATGAAAATATACTTTAAAGTTAAATTAACTTATTTTTGGTATTACTTCACTCCAATTCTTTTCTTTCCTACATATTGTATTTATCTATTACACTCTAACCAGTACACTCTGTTTCGTGATGAAAACCACAACAAAAGCCATTCGATAAATTATCTCTCCTTTATCCCTTTCTTACTTTTGGGCCAAGTCATGCTCGGTCGGGGTGACAAAGGGTTCCCATCAGAAGGGTTGCCTGTGGATGAAGCTATGCTAAGGGGTGGGGACTGGATATTTTTCCAATGTCTGCTATACATGGAGTGTGGTTGTGTAGTGGGTGTGCAGCTCTGCAGTTTCTTTATTTCTCTTCTATTTTATTCCATTGCTTGATTGTAAAATAGATTTCCCTGATAAATTTCTAGTGGATTTAGATTATAATATTGATGATATGATTTCATGTGTGTTAAGGTGTTTTTATAAATGGTTCTGCAGTTCCTGGGACAGTTGTTTCATTTCATCCTGGACTTGTGGTAGGTTGTTAGACATTTACCCCTTGCATAATACTGCAAATCATATGCAGATACATCCCTTGCCTCACTTTGGCATGTCTAAACAATGGCATGGTTATATACTTAGATGGTTCTTTTGTTTTACTGAGCCAAAGAGGCAAAGGATGTATCTGGCAGGCATATTATTAGTATCTTTATGCAAAGGGTCTATTAGTGTAAACATTTTGAAAAATGAGATCAAGTGTGGCATCAATAACAGCTTAAGAATTTTCAGTGGATGTCTTCTCCATCTCCTTTCACTTTCTTAATAATAATAATAATTTATTAATTTATAGAGCGCATTTTGCATGACTTGATGATCAAATGCACAATTATTGGCAGCTCCTTTAGGGGTTTGCTTTTCAGACTTTCAGATTTTAATTTTATTGGACTACTGGTCAGGAGACTCAGTTGGTACCTTTTAGATAGAGTGCTTTATATAGTAAAAAAGCTCGATCTCCTAAAAATAGGTTAAAAATTTATGAAAATGTACTCATAAGCTTTATGATTGAGTAGAAGGTACTTGAAGATTTTGTCTTTAATACTATTTTTGATAACTGAAAAATGATAAATTTATTAGATCAATGGTGTGTTTGTACGTAGGATTCATTATCAGGAATAAATAAGTTCAACTACGTTTTTCTTTAATTTTATGCCAAGCTTTCGGACAAATTGTTTATCTTCAGGGCAATGAAGATGGACAATTTGTCCGAAAGCTTGGCATAAAATTAAAGAAAAACATAGTTAAACTTATTTATTCCTGATGATAAATTTATTGTTTTGACTTGGAACATTTTATGTGGCTAAATGAAATTTAGGCAAAGTTAAACTCAAGATGTTTGCCTGCTTGCATTTATGGGGCCCATGTTCACTGTATGGGCACCCCATGGGTACGTAGTTGCTACAGGGCGACCCCTGTATTGCCTGCTTTTTCTTCCTTGGTCAGCGGTTCATCTCGTGAATGTGGGATGGCCCGGGCCATTATTGTGCAGGGCCTGCATGTGAGTCCATCAAGTTACGGATCTGATGATCCTCGTGCTAGCTCAAAAGCTAACATTTTGCTGCTGTTTGTTGCCCTTCCCCCCACCCTTGGATGGTCTATAGGTGAGTATGTCAATCTCCACTGACCCAATAGTCAGTGTGACAGGTGCTAGGTGGTTGACCGTGGTTGGTTACCATGGTTACTGCCCTGCTGCTGGGGGCTGCGCGTCCCTGGAGGCAGCATCTAGGCACCTCACCCAACCTCATCACCGTTGATGAGTTTAAAGGGGCAAAAATCATGTGTTGCCACGCCCACCTGGATAAGACTCATCTACCTTTTTAGCAAGGCTTTCTTTTAGGAATCATATAATTCAACATTTCTGACAAGCACCCCCATCTTTCATGATGATGACAGGCTATGGACCAATCTCATGATATGACATTAAAAAGACTGAAAAAATTGTAAACAAGCAAGCAAACAACTGCTTACAGCTGTAGAACCTCGATTTAACAAGCCTCTATATAACAAAGTCGTGTGTAATGAATGATATTCTTCAAAATGTCTTTTTCATTGCAGTATCTTCCTCATCACATCAGGAAAATGCCTGACTATCCAGGAATGGATCCAAAAAGTACATATCTCATATCTCGTTATGATGGCTGTATTATTGACCCTAATGGATTCAGTGCTGAATTGGAGGTATGGGATGGGTATATGGTCACCTAGCCCCTTCCACAGGCAACTCCTTTTTATTTTGTCTTCTTCTGGGATCTCTTTGTTTATCTTCAATGAATACAAGCACAGGAAGCCCAAGAAAACAGGAAAGAGTGGGAGAGAAATAAAAAGTGACTTCTGTAGAAGAGGCAAATGGTTTCAGCTATGTAGCTATTTTTAGTTGTAACACACCTATCTCTTCCTAACACAGTTTAGTAGCCAGGACATAAATGGGTTTCCTGACTGGTAATTTATCACTTACCTTTTACCTTGAAACTATGTTTGCCCCATGTAATAATATAATAACAACTTTATTTAATGAGGGTTACACATGACAGTTTACACTGATAAACTAGTGGCCCTCAATCCTAAAATATCTATAAAATATAAAAAGTCATAAAACTAATAAAGAACCTAAAAAAACCCTGTACAAACAAATAATATATATAAATAGATTTTGAACGAATGATGTGGTCTACTTTTAGACCAACAGCCACTTGTGACCTCACTGATACATTTGATATTTCCACGGTGTTCACTACCCACGCAAGCTGAGTTTGAGTTCTAAAAATAGCCATGTGGAGCAGCAATAATTTAGCAGCCAAAGGTTTTTATTAGGACATCCTGATGCTCTCATAGTTTCAATCTCCCAGTTATGCTGTCCTGTTGTGACACAAATGACAACTCCTGTCACACGTTTTTATGCCAATAGTGTCATGATAATGATGTCATACCTCATCCATTTGCCGTTGGTCACATGATGAACCACCCACCTCCAGGTAAGCACCCCATGGGGAGTGGGGTAAGGCCTGTTTTTTTTTTGTCCTTCCATTTTATTCTAATATTTCCTCTTTTTTTTCTAAAATTAGGTGAAAAGCCAAACATTATGCCCTTTTCATATGATTTTTATACTTTTTCAAAAGAACTACTATACCTTATTCCAAACAAGTAAGTTTATTTAACAATAATAGGAGCAAATAATTATTACTGATTTCCTTCACTTCTAATTATTACTTCCTTACTGTTGTTTTTCAATTGCATTAAGGATACAATCTACCTGTATTCTGATCATTTTTAGATACTACAAAGAACCAGGATTTCTTTTCAAGACTCAGGCAATTATGCGTAGTTTAGTGTATGTCACTACCAATCATGTATGCAATGAAGAACTTTTTGTCAAGTAAGTTACATCTGGCAATAACCTGTTTCTTATCTACCCAGGCAAATATAATGATCCCTACATCAGGTTTCATTAATAAGCAGTTATCAGTAGTTTACCACAGGGGCGGATCCAGGATTTTGCAAAGGGGGTGTCCCAAATAAGCCTCTTGAGAGATGCCATTACATCCAAGATGGCGGCCTCCTATCAATGGAATCTGATGACGTCATTACGCAAGAAGCCCGGCTATAGAAAAAAAGGTAAGTACGGCGCTAGGGGCTGTCCGGTGCACCTATGGACACCCCCCCCTGGATCCACCCCTGTACCACCACCTACTTTATGGTATTTTAATTACCTCTTATTGCCAGCTGTTTTATGATGGATTCCATATTTCATTTTTACAAATAGCTGGCTATTTGTCAAAGTAACCCTTATAATCCACCCTTGAATTTTTGGTTGACGGTCATGTGCTCATAAAATGTTTTTTTTTTTTTTCGTGTTCCTGAAAGTTTTGGGTTTCTTTTGTGCTCCTGTAAAGCCTGGTTCATACTAGCAGTGGGAATGACATAAGTGTAAGCAGCATCTGCAGACTCAGTAATATACTGCTCATTAGCAGTGCTTGTCTTTTTTCACATGATAAATGCAATACTGAGTCTTTGTATGCTGTTTGTGCTTAGGCTTGCATAGCTAGTGTGAACCAGGCATAAGCTGAATTTACTGCCTTGATATGTTACAAATGGTGTTAAGAATCCTAGGAATCCAAGCTAATATTGCTGATCAAGCTAGAAAGCTGCATACTCTAGCTGTATGTACACTAGACTTGCTCCAAATCTAGCTCATTAATTTTTTTGCTTGGGCTTCCTTATTTTTCTGTTGCTTGGGCTTCCTGTGTTATAATTTGCTCAATTTTTTCCTGGATTTGAAATCCGAGTTACAACACAGGGAGCCCAAGCAACAAAAAAATTAATGAGTCTACATACAAGGGGTATAGAATGGTGTCT
Source organism: Telmatactis stephensoni (assembly GCA_029948255.1). NCBI lineage: Eukaryota > Metazoa > Cnidaria > Anthozoa > Actiniaria > Isophelliidae > Telmatactis > Telmatactis stephensoni. The sequence continues at coordinate 34,049 of JALIZF010001310.1, read as the reverse complement.
AAAAAATAAAGAGGCTCGCAAAGCTCGGATTTGATTTTTGTAGAGGCTCGGAGGCTCGGAGTTTCAAGATATTAGGCTTGGAATCTCGGAATTTTCAAATGCTGGGGTCGGAAGCTCAGATTTTGGATTTTGCATGTTGAAAGCGGGCTTGGATTTTAAAACAAGGGGCTCGCAGGCTCGGGAGGCTCGGATTTTACCATTCTATACCCCTCATACAGACCTGCAAGAACTATTCAGTCTTACATCAGTATTTGTACTCATTGTATCAACACCTTTTAGTTATAGACTAAATCCTAAAAGTAAGCTGCCAGAATGGTATACACCAGTAGATAAAGAAGAAGATTCAAGAAGGTGGAATACATAGTAATTTGGGAATGCAAATTTGAGCAATAGATCATGATTTATTTTATTTTGATGGTGAATGTAAATATTAATATAAACAATAAGCAAGATATATGGTATATCTAGTTGTCTCAGGGGCGTATCCAGAATATTTCAAAGGGGGGGTCACACTTTCCATTTTCCACCAAAGGGGGGTCACACTTCCAATTTCTCAATCTTTCTCCAGTCAGATTCTTTTATTTCTATCATCTTTTTGTTTTCAAAGGGGGGTCACGGGCACCCTGGGACCCCCCCTTGGATACGCCCCTGTGTCTGTATGACTTTAAAGGTACAAAACAATATCTTAATACAGTCTGTTTTTGCTATTTTATATTATGACATTATGACACCATGTATCAATTCACCATGTTTGAAACAGGTGGGAACTTGGTTCAGGTTGCACTAATATTGAGATGCATCTATGGATTGTCTGGAGGGAAAGAACAAGAAAAAAGTGATGTATGTCTCCCTCCAAATGACCCACAGATGCTTTGTGAACACAACCCAAACTCATTTCAAACATGGCAAATTCTTGATAATGAGTTTAAGTCTCTTTTCATATCACTACAACACAAGGGGATGGTATCTTGAAGTTGTATATATATATATACAAAACATGATTACATTGTTAGATGATCTTTTAAGATCATCTAAATACATGTTAAAACATGTATTTACAATATTTAAATTGGGTCACTTTGGGATGATTACAAGGAATTCACTGTGAATGGGTCTTTAAGGCATTAGAGTTCTGCTACTTGTTGTGCAAATGCATTGATTTCTTTCTCTAACATGGCTTTCTTCTGGGCATCACTGGCTTTAGGGTTTTTCTGGCACCATTCACTCACTTTTAATATTGTTTGGTACTAAAAACAGATCAAAATATTATCATCATTAACATGAAAACAAAAAATAACATATTGATAATTTGAATGCCATAAAAAAGTATGACCATTATAGACCAGTTTCAAAATTACTTGATACTGAGGCTAAAGTGGATAAAACAAAAGAAATGCTGATCATAGCTGGCTGGTTTCTTTTGTTTAGTCATGTTAGCCTCATTGTCAAGCAAATTTTGAAAGTGGTCTATGTCTTTGCATACTACTGTCTTTGCACATAGTTAATAGAGGGGACTGGTTGTGAAACCCAGCAAACTTCAAACTGTGTTTTGCAACTACAGTTGAATCCCTATAACAAGGGAAATGTAAAAAGGTTTGAGTAAATTACTGTGTTTTGCTTGTATTTCCATTCTTATTTAAACATAATGTGTTTTAATCAGGTTTCAGTAACAGATTAAAGAGTGTTCTTATTGGTGATGAGGGGGGAGAGGGGTGGATATAAACCCGGGGGGGACTCCTATATATAAGAGGACGGGGATGCTCGTTGGAAATTTTGAAAATGACCCCTAAAAGGTACCTGAGTGGGAGTGGCAACAATTCATTTCTACCCCTAAAAGGTACCAATTCAAAAACAATAATAGAGAATTAAAGTAATGAAACACTCTGTTATCGATGTGCTTTGAAGATTCAATTCAGATCATCGAAATCGTCCCTTTTATGCATATATTAGGTAGTTTATTTACCCCAAAACAGTCCCTAAAAGGTACCAGCTATGTCTCTGGTAGTCCACTTAAGTCTGAGACACCCTAAAAGGTACCAGATTGCAGATTTTGACCCCTAAAAGGTACGACGAGCATCCCCGTCCATTTACGATCGGAGTCCCCCCCCCCCCCCCCCCCCCGGGGATATAAAATGGAATGGCCAACAAAGGGTTCAGATTTAGTTACACCCGCTGTTATTTTCAGGTTCAATTTATAACTTACTCGAAGCACATCTGCCTTGGTTACTGAAACTCTCTTGTAAACTTCATATCCAATACGACCAGTTACAAATGCTTCATACAACTTTTTTCCTGTCTCACCTCCATTTAGAAAACCAAGAACTGCAATCTAATCAAAACATTTTAAAATATAATAAATTTTTATAAACCAAATGCTCAGAGGGTAAAAATCTATACGAAAATGAGTGTACAAAAAAGGCTGCTTTCACGATGAGTCCGAATGCTAGAATAGGTAATGGTGGAAGTTGGATGTCGGAAACTGTCAGGTTCAAGAAACAAAACCAACTGTACACCAGTTGTGTATATTAATATTTGGAACATTATGGCAATTCTCGACTCTTTATGATAAAGCAACAACTTACGATTAATAAATGATTGTTAACACGATGCTATACTCAAAGTATTACCTGTTCTAAAAGATCTAAGTTGCTAAGTCGTAAATTATTGGCAGCCATCTTTGTTTAGCTTCCACCCTGAACGCCTGCAAAGCATCATGGTACATGGAAGGACTGGGTACCTGTACGGTTTGTCTCATTTGGCCGTTCTCATTCACTTTCATTTGTTCACTATATTTACATATTTTTGCATATTATTTACATTTGCATTAACCGGACACGCCTTATCCAGCTTGAGGTCAGCATTGTTTTGATTTTTCCCTTCTGTGAGCTGGTTATCACCTGGAAGAATAGAGAAGTCATTAAAATAATATAAAAATTAGGTACTACCTAATAGCGGAGCTCCCATTTAAATAAATAACAATAATGCAAAATATGATAATGCTTGCTCATCAATAAAACTAGTTAGAGCAAAAATAACTTTTTATCGTTTGTATCCAAAGTCGTTGCCTTAACATACTTCAGATGGACTTTTGTTAGCGTCCACATTTCGCGCCAGTGCAAGATATGGACCAAAACACCATGTACTATACTATGCATTTTGAATCCATAGTTCGCACTATGGACTTTTGCTAGCGTCCACATATCGCGCCAGCGCAATCTATGGACCATGTACTTTGAAGTCCATAGTTCGCACTATGGACTTTTGCTAGCGTCCACATATCGCGCCAGAGCAATCTATGGCCCAAAACACCATGTACTATACTATGCACTTTGAATCCATAGTTCGCACTATGGACTTTTGCTGGCGTCCACATATCGCGCCAGAGCAATCTATGGACCAAAACACCATGTACTATACTATGCACTTTGAATCCATAATTCGCACTATGGACTTTTGCTGGTGTCCACATATCGCGCCAGCGCAATATATGGACCAAAACACCATGTACTATACTATGCACTTTGAAGTCCATAGTTCGCACTATGGACTTTTCCTAGCGTCCACATATCGCGCCAGCGCAATCTAAGGACCAAAACACCATGTACTATACTATGTACTTTGAAGTCCATAGTTCGCACTATGGAGTTTTGCTAGCGTCCACAAATCGCGCCAGCACAATCTATGGACCATGGACTTTGAAGTCCATAGTTCGCACTATGGACTTTTGCTAGCGTCCACATATCGCGCCACAGCAATCTATGGACCAAAACACCATGTACTATACTATACATTTTGAATCCATAGTTCGCACTATGGACTTTTGCTAGCGTCCACATATCGCGCCAGCGCAATCTATGGACCAAAACACCATGTACTATACTATGCACTTTGAATCCATAATTCGCACTATGGACTTTTGCTAGCGTCCACATATCGCGCCAGCGCAATCTATGGACCAAAGCACCATGTACTATACTATGCACTTTGAATCCATAGTTCGCACTATGGACTTTTGCTGGCGTCCACATATCGCTCCAGCGCAATATATGGACCAAAACACCATGTACTATACTATGGACTTTGAAGTCCATAGTTCGCACTATGGACTTTTGCTGGTGTCCACATATCGCGCCAGCGCAATCTATGGACCAAAACACCATGTACTATACTATGCACTTTGAATCCATAGTTCGCACTATGGACTTTTGCTGGCGTCCACATATCGCGCCAGCGCAATCTATGGACCATGTATTTTGAAGTCCATAGTTCGCACTATGGACTTTTGCTAGTGTCCACATATCGCGCCAGCGCAATCTATGGACCATGGACTTTGAAGTCCATAGTTCGCACCATGGACTTTTGCTGGCGTCCACATATCGCGCCAGCGCAATCTATGGACCAAAACACCATGTACTATACTATGGACTTTGAAGTCCATAGTTCGCACTATGGACTTTTGCTGGTGTCCACATATCGCGCCAGCGCAATCTATGGACCAAAACACCATGTACTATACTATGCACTTTGAATCCATAGTTCGCACTATGGACTTTTGCTGGCGTCCACATATCGCTCCAGCGCAATCTATGGACCAAAACACCATGTACTATACTATGGACTTTGAATCCATAGTTCGCACTATGGACTTTTGCTGGCGTCCACATATCGCGCCAGCGCAATCTATGGACCAAAACACCATGTACTATACTATGCACTTTGAATCCATAGTTCGCACTATGGACTTTTGCTGGTGTCCACATATCGCGCCAGCGCAATCTATGGACCAAAACACCATGTACTATACTATGTACTTTGAATCCATAATTCGCACTATGGACTTTTGCTAGCGTCCACATATCGCTCCAGAGCAATCTATGGACCAAAACACCATGTACTATACATAGTATAGTACATGATAGTTAAATCAAAACGAAAAAAGGACGCATCCATTAACATAGAAATCAAAGGTAAAGATGGAGCGTCCTGCTTATTAGAAAGAAAAAATTGCATAAAATATCTAGGCGTGATGATTGATGATTCTATATCCTGGAAACATCACATCGCTTACGTCTGCTCACGCATAGCGCGAAATACTGGTATCATCTCAAAATTAAGACATTATCTCTCAATCAAACAGCTTACACAAATTTACTATAACCTGATATACCCATACATATCTTATGCTATTTTAGCATGGGGTAGTGCGTACAAAACAAATATTCAGAAGGTCCAAACCAAACAGAATCATATAGCTAGAATGATTTTCTTTGCCACCCTCTACGGGAAAGAAATAGAAAGTGCAAAACCGCTCCTAAACTTATTAGATATTTTAACAGTACAAAATGTATTTCATTTGCACGTCTTAAAATTTATGCACTCCTGGCATATTGGCATGTTACCAGACATTTTCAAAGACATGTTCAAATATGCTAGGAGTGTACATAAGTACAACACCAGATATGCAAGTAACGAAAATCTTTATAAATCACGCGTGAAAACTAACACAGGCAAACAAACAATTTCTTTCATAGCAATTGACATTTGGTCTAACATTCCAACGGAACTCAAACTATTAAATACATTTTCATTTAATAAAAAAGTAAAAATGTATTTGCTCAGTAAACAACTAGAACACTGAACACTCTCAGTACAGCTCTTTTCTTCTCTATTTTTCTCCTTATCAATCTAACTTGATGTTAAACCGTTTTATTTAATTCCTTTTCCTGTTTTATGTTATCAAAATGTAAAGACTAGGGGCTAACAAGAAAACTTCCCAGTTAATTTAGCCCCTGGGCTCTAAATTTATAGAAAGAATTCTAATTAGTGTAAATTGAAAATATCATTACCCTTTTTTTTTAATTTTCTTTCTTTATTATTATTATATCAAAACTGTAAAACTGTTAAAGATATAGGGCAATAAAGAACAAAGAAATGTACTTTGAAGTCCATAGTTCGCACTATGGACTTTTGCTAGCGTCCACATATCGCACCAGCGCAATCTATGGACCAAAGCACCATGTACTATACTATGCACTTTGAATCCATAGTTCGCACTATGGACTTTTCCTGGCGTCCACATATCGCTCCAGCGCAATATATGGACCAAAACACCATGTACTATACTATGGACTTTGAAGTCCATAGTTCGCACTATGGACTTTTGCTGGTGTCCACATATCGCACCAGCGCAATCTATGGACCAAAACACCATGTACTATACTATGCACTTTGAATCCATAGTTCGCACTATGGACTTTTGCTGGCGTCCACATATCGCGCCAGCGCAATCTATGGACCATGTATTTTGAAGTCCATAGTTCGCACTATGGACTTTTGCTAGTGTCCACATATCGCGCCAGCGCAATCTATGGACCATGGACTTTGAAGTCCATAGTTCGCACTATGGACTTTTGCTGGCGTCCACATATCGCGCCAGCGCAATCTATGAACCAAAACACCATGTACTATACTATGGACTTTGAAGTCCATAGTTCGCACTATGGACTTTTGCTGGTGTCCACATATCGCGCCAGCGCAATCTATGGACCAAAACACCATGTACTATACTATGCACTTTGAATCCATAGTTCGCACTATGGACTTTGTTGGCGTCCACATATCGCGCCAGCGCAATCTATGGACCATGTATTTTGAAGTCCATAGTTCGCACTATGGACTTTTGCTAGCGTCCACATATCGCGCCAGCGCAATCTATGGACCATGTATTTTGAAGTCCATAGTTCGCACTATGGACTTTTGCTAGCGTCCACATATCGCGCCAGCGCAATCTATGGACCATGGACTTTGAAGTCCATAGTTCGCACTATGGACTTTTGCTGGCGTCCACATATCGCGCCAGCGCAATCTATGGACCAAAACACCATGTACTATACTATGGACTTTGAAGTCCATAGTTCGCACAATGGACTTTTCCTAGCGTCCACATATCGCGCCAGCGCAATCTATGGACCAAAACACCATGTACTATACTATGCACTTTGAATCCATAATTCGCACTATGGAGTTTTGCTGGCGTCCACATATCGCGCCAGCGCAATCTATGGACCAAAACACCATGTACTATACTATGGACTTTGAATCCATAGTTCGCACTATGGACTTTTGCTGGCGTCCACATATCGCGCCAGCGCAATCTATGGACCAAAACACCATGTACTATACTATGCACTTTGAATCCATAGTTCGCACTATGGACTTTTGCTGGTGTCCACATATCGCGCCAGCGCAATCTATGGACCAAAACACCATGTACTATACTATGTACTTTGAATCCATAATTCGCACTATGGACTTTTGCTAGCGTCCACATATCGCTCCAGAGCAATCTATGGACCAAAACACCATGTACTATACATAGTATAGTACATGATAGTTAAATCAAAACGAAAAAAGGACGCATCCATTAACATAGAAATCAAAGGTAAAGATGGAGCGTCCTGCTTATTAGAAAGAAAAAATTGCATAAAATATCTAGGCGTGATGATTGATGATTCTATATCCTGGAAACATCACATCGCTTACGTCTGCTCACGCATAGCGCGAAATACTGGTATCATCTCAAAATTAAGACATTATCTCTCAATCAAACAGCTTACACAAATTTACTATAACCTGATATACCCATACATATCTTATGCTATTTTAGCATGGGGTAGTGCGTACAAAACAAATATTCAGAAGGTCCAAACCAAACAGAATCATATAGCTAGAATGATTTTCTTTGCCACCCTCTACGGGAAAGAAATAGAAAGTGCAAAACCGCTCCTAAACTTATTAGATATTTTAACAGTACAAAATGTATTTCATTTGCACGTCTTAAAATTTATGCACTCCTGGCATATTGGCATGTTACCAGACATTTTCAAAGACATGTTCAAATATGCTAGGAGTGTACATAAGTACAACACCAGATATGCAAGTAACGAAAATCTTTATAAATCACGCGTGAAAACTAACACAGGCAAACAAACAATTTCTTTCATAGCAATTGACATTTGGTCTAACATTCCAACGGAACTCAAACTATTAAATACATTTTCATTTAATAAAAAAGTAAAAATGTATTTGCTCAGTAAACAACTAGAACACTGAACACTCTCAGTACAGCTCTTTTCTTCTCTATTTTTCTCCTTATCAATCTAACTTGATGTTAAACCGTTTTATTTAATTCCTTTTCCTGTTTTATGTTATCAAAATGTAAAGACTAGGGGCTAACAAGAAAACTTCCCAGTTAATTTAGCCCCTGGGCTCTAAATTTATAGAAAGAATTCTAATTAGTGTAAATTGAAAATATCATTACCCTTTTTTTTTAATTTTCTTTCTTTATTATTATTATATCAAAACTGTAAAACTGTTAAAGATATAGGGCAATAAAGAACAAAGAAATGTACTTTGAAGTCCATAGTTCGCACTATGGACTTTTGCTAGCGTCCACATATCGCGCCAGCGCAATCTATGGACCATGTATTTTGAAGTCCATAGTTCGCACTATGGACTTTTGCTAGCGTCCACATATCGCGCCAGCGCAATTTATGGACCAAAACACCATGTACTATACTATGCACTTTGAATCCATAGTTCGCACTATGGACTTTTGCTGGCGTCCACATATCGCTCCAGCGCAATATATGGACCAAAACACCATGTACTATACTATGCACTTTGAAGTCCATAGTTCGCACTATGGACTTTTGCTGGCGTCCACATATCGCGCCAGCGCAATCTATGGACCATGTATTTTGAAGTCCATAGTTCGCACTATGAAGTTTTGCTGGCGTCCACAAATCGCGCCAGCGCAATCTATGGACCATGTACTTTGAAGTCCATAGTTCGCACTATGAAGTTTTGCTGGCGTCCACATATCGCGCCAGCGCAATCTATGGACCAAAACACCATGTACTATACTATGTACTCTGAATCCATAATTCGCACTATGGACTTTTGCTAGCGTCCACATATCGCGCCAGAGCAGTCTATGGACCAAAACACCATGTACTATACTATGCACTTTGAATCCATAGTTCGCACTATGGACTTTTGCTGGTGTCCACATATCGCGCCAGCGCAATCTATGGACCAAAACACCATGTACTATACTATGCACTTTGAATCCATAGTTCGCACTATGGACTTTTGCTGGCGTCCACATATCGCGCCAGCGCAATCTATGGACCATGTATTTTGAAGTCCATAGTTTGCACTATGGAGTTTTGCTGGTGTCCACACATCGCGCCAGAGCAATCTATGGACCAAAACACCATGTACTATACTATGCACTTTGAATCCATAATTCGCACTATGGACTTTTGCTAGCGTCCACATATCGCGCCAGCGCAATCTATGGACCATGTACTTTGAAGTCCATAGTTCGCACTATGGACTTTTGCTAGCGTCCACATATCGCGCCAGCGCAATCTATGGACCAAAACTCCATGTACTATACTATGTACTTTGAAGTCCATAGTTCGCACTATGGAGTTTTGCTGGCGTCCACATATCGCGCCAGCGCAATCTATGGACCATGTATTTTGAAGTCCATAGTTCGCACTATGGAGTTTTGCTAGCGTCCACATATCGCGCCAGCGCAATCTATGGACCATGTACTTTGAAGTCCATAGTTCGCACTATGAAGTTTTGCTGGCGTCCACAAATCGCGCCAGCGCAATCTATGGACCATGGACTTTGAAGTCCATAGTTCGCACTATGGACTTTTGCTAGCGTCCACATATCGCGCCAGCGCAATCTATGGACCAAAACACCATGTACTATACTATGTACTTTGAATCCATATTTCGCACTATGGACTTTTGCTAGCGTCCACATATCGCGCCAGCGCAATCTATGGACCAAAACACCATGTACTATACTATGCACTTTGAATCCATAGTTCGCACTATGGACTTTTGCTGGCGTCCACATATCGCGCCAGAGCAATCTATGGACCAAAACACCATGTACTATACTATGCACTTTGAATCCATAGTTCGCACTATGGACTTTTGCTGGCGTCCACATATCGCTCCAGCGCAATCTATGGACCAAAACACCATGTACTATACTATGCACTTTGAATCCATAGTTCGCACTATGGACTTTTCCTAGCGTCCACATATCGCGCCAGCGCAATCTATGGACCAAAACACCATGTACTATACTATGCACTTTGAATCCATAATTCGCACTATGGACTTTTGCTAGCGTCCACATATCGCGCCAGCGTAATCTATGGACCAAAACACCATGTACTATACATAGTATAGTACATGATAGTTAAATCAAAACGAAAAAAGGACGCATCCATTAACATAGAAATCAAAGGTAAAGATGGAGCGTCCTGCTTATTAGAAAGAAAAAATTGCATAAAATATCTAGGCGTGATGATTGATGATTCTATATCCTGGAAACATCACATCGCTTACGTCTGCTCACGCATAGCGCGAAATGCTGGTATCATCTCAAAATTAAGACATTATCTCTCAATCAAACAGCTTACACAAATTTACTATAACCTGATATACCCATACATATCTTATGCTATTTTAGCATGGGGTAGTGCGTACAAAACAAATATTCAGAAGGTCCAAACCAAACAGAATCATATAGCTAGAATGATTTTCTTTGCCACCCTCTACGGGAAAGAAATAGAAAGTGCAAAACCGCTCCTAAACTTATTAGATATTTTAACAGTACAAAATGTATTTCATTTGCACGTCTTAAAATTTATGCACTCCTGGCATATTGGCATGTTACCAGACATTTTCAAAGACATGTTCAAATATGCTAGGAGTGTACATAAGTACAACACCAGATATGCAAGTAACGAAAATCTTTATAAATCACGCGTGAAAACTAACACAGGCAAACAAACAATTTCTTTCATAGCAATTGACATTTGGTCTAACATTCCAACGGAACTCAAACTATTAAATACATTTTCATTTAATAAAAAAGTAAAAATGTATTTGCTCAGTAAACAACTAGAACACTGAACACTCTCAGTACAGCTCTTTTCTTCTCTATTTTTCTCCTTATCAATCTAACTTGATGTTAAACCGTTTTATTTAATTCCTTTTCCTGTTTTATGTTATCAAAATGTAAAGACTAGGGGCTAACAAGAAAACTTCCCAGTTAATTTAGCCCCTGGGCTCTAAATTTATAGAAAGAATTCTAATTAGTGTAAATTGAAAATATCATTACCCTTTTTTTTTTAATTTTCTTTCTTTATTATTATTATATCAAAACTGTAAAACTGTTAAAGATATAGGGCAATAAAGAACAAAGAACTGTACTTTGAAGTCCATAGTTCGCACTGTGGACTTTTGCTAGCGTCCACATATCGCGCCAGAGCAATCTATGGACCAAAACACCATGTACTATACTATGCACTTTGAATCCATAGTTCGCACTATGGACTTTTCCTGGCGTCCACATATCGCGCCAGAGCAATCTATGGACCAAAACACCATGTACTATACTATGGAATTTGAAGTCCATAGTTCGCACTATGGACTTTTGCTAGCGTCCACATATCGCGCCAGCGCAATCTATGGACCAAAACACCATGTACTATACTATGTACTTTGAAGTCCATAGTTCGCACTATGGAGTTTTGCTGGCGTCCACATATCGCGCCAGCGCAATCTATGGACCATGGACTTTGAAGTCCATAGTTCGCACTATGGACTTTTGCTGGGGTCCACATATCGCGCCAGCGCAATCTATGGACCAAAACACCATGTACTATACTATGGACTTTGAAGTCCATAGTTCGCACTATGGACTTTTCCTAGCGTCCACATATCGCGCCAGCGCAATCTATGGACCAAAACACCATGTACTATACTATGCACTTTGAATCCATAATTCGCACTATGGACTTTTGCTAGCGTCCACATATCGCGCCAGCGCAATCTATGGACCAAAACACCATGTACTATACTATGCACTTTGAATCCATAGTTCGCACTATGGACTTTTGCTGGCGTCCACATATCGCGCCAGCGCAATCTATGGACCATGTACTTTGAAGTCCATAGTTCGCACTATGGACTTTTGCTAGCGTCCACATATCGCGCCAGCGCAATCTATGGACCATGGACTTTGAAGTCCATAGTTCGCACTGTGGACTTTTGCTAGCGTCCACATATCGCGCCAGAGCAATCTATGGACCAAAACACCATGTACTATACTATGCACTTTGAATCCATAGTTCGCACTATGGACTTTTCCTGGCGTCCACATATCGCGCCAGAGCAATCTATGGACCAAAACACCATGTACTATACTATGGAATTTGAAGTCCATAGTTCGCACTATGGACTTTTGCTAGCGTCCACATATCGCGCCAGCGCAATCTATGGACCAAAACACCATGTACTATACTATGTACTTTGAAGTCCATAGTTCGCACTATGGAGTTTTGCTGGCGTCCACATATCGCGCCAGCGCAATCTATGGACCATGGACTTTGAAGTCCATAGTTCGCACTATGGACTTTTGCTGGGGTCCACATATCGCGCCAGCGCAATCTATGGACCAAAACACCATGTACTATACTATGGACTTTGAAGTCCATAGTTCGCACTATGGACTTTTCCTAGCGTCCACATATCGCGCCAGCGCAATCTATGGACCAAAACACCATGTACTATACTATGCACTTTGAATCCATAATTCGCACTATGGACTTTTGCTAGCGTCCACATATCGCGCCAGCGCAATCTATGGACCAAAACACCATGTACTATACTATGCACTTTGAATCCATAGTTCGCACTATGGACTTTTGCTGGCGTCCACATATCGCGCCAGCGCAATCTATGGACCATGTACTTTGAAGTCCATAGTTCGCACTATGGACTTTTGCTAGCGTCCACATATCGCGCCAGCGCAATCTATGGACCATGGACTTTGAAGTCCATAGTTCGCACTGTGGACTTTTGCTAGCGTCCACATATCGCGCCAGAGCAATCTATGGACCAAAACACCATGTACTATACTATGCACTTTGAATCCATAGTTCGCACTATGGACTTTTCCTGGCGTCCACATATCGCGCCAGAGCAATCTATGGACCAAAACACCATGTACTATACTATGTACTTTGAAGTCCATAGTTCGCACTATGGACTTTTGCTAGCGTCCACATATCGCGCCAGCGCAATCTATGGACCATGGACTTTGAAGTCCATAGTTCGCACTATGGACTTTTGCTGGCGTCCACATATCGCGCCAGCGCAATCTATGGACCAAAACACCATGTACTATACTATGGACTTTGAAGTCCATAGTTCGCACTATGGACTTTTGCTAGCGTCCACATATCGCGCCAGCGCAATCTATGGACCAAAACACCATGTACTATACTATGTACTTTGAAGTCCATAGTTCGCACTATGGAGTTTTGCTGGCGTCCACATATCGCGCCAGCGCAATCTATGGACCATGGACTTTGAAGTCCATAGTTCGCACTATGGACTTTTGCTGGGGTCCACATATCGCGCCAGCGCAATCTATGGACCAAAACACCATGTACTATACTATGGACTTTGAAGTCCATAGTTCGCACTATGGACTTTTCCTAGCGTCCACATATCGCGCCAGCGCAATCTATGGACCAAAACACCATGTACTATACTATGCACTTTGAATCCATAATTCGCACTATGGACTTTTGCTAGCGTCCACATATCGCGCCAGCGCAATCTATGGACCAAAACACCATGTACTATACTATGCACTTTGAATCCATAGTTCGCACTATGGACTTTTGCTGGCGTCCACATATCGCGCCAGCGCAATCTATGGACCATGTACTTTGAAGTCCATAGTTCGCACTATGGACTTTTGCTAGCGTCCACATATCGCGCCAGCGCAATCTATGGACCATGGACTTTGAAGTCCATAGTTCGCACTGTGGACTTTTGCTAGCGTCCACATATCGCGCCAGAGCAATCTATGGACCAAAACACCATGTACTATACTATGCACTTTGAATCCATAGTTCGCACTATGGACTTTTCCTGGCGTCCACATATCGCGCCAGAGCAATCTATGGACCAAAACACCATGTACTATACTATGTACTTTGAAGTCCATAGTTCGCACTATGGACTTTTGCTAGCGTCCACATATCGCGCCAGCGCAATCTATGGACCATGGACTTTGAAGTCCATAGTTCGCACTATGGACTTTTGCTGGCGTCCACATATCGCGCCAGCGCAATCTATGGACCAAAACACCATGTACTATACTATGGACTTTGAAGTCCATAGTTCGCACTATGGACTTTTGCTAGCGTCCACATATCGCGCCAGCGCAATCTATGGACCAAAACACCATGTACTATACTATGCACTTTGAAGTCCATAGTTCGCACTGTGGACTTTTGCTAGCGTCCACATATCGCGCCAGAGCAATCTATGGACCAAAACACCATGTACTATACTATGCACTTTGAATCCATAGTTCGCACTATGGACTTTTCCTGGCGTCCACATATCGCGCCAGAGCAATCTATGGACCAAAACACCATGTACTATACTATGGACTTTGAAGTCCATAGTTCGCACTATGGACTTTTGCTAGCGTCCACATATCGCGCCAGCGCAATCTATGGACCAAAACACCATGTACTATACTATGCACTTTGAAGTCCATAGTTCGCACTGTGGACTTTTCCTAGCGTCCACATATCGCTCCAGCGCAATCTAAGGACCAAAACACCATGTACTATACTATGTACTTTGAAGTCCATAGTTCGCACTATGGAGTTTTGCTAGCGTCCACATATCGCGCCAGCGCAATCTATGGACCAACAACAACAACAACAACAACAACAACATCTTTATTTGTGCCCATAATGTTTAAAATAAGATTGTAACAAAAAAGAAAAAAATATAATGAATAGTTAAAGGCACTGGCCCTAACAAATAACTAAAAAGCTAAAAATCAGTTAGGACCAGAGGACAAGTACTGATTTACATAAAACAGATGGGGGCTTTTACAATTTTCAAAAGTATTTAAATTACATATAACTATGCTAGAATAATTACACACAACATATCTATAAAGAAAAAACAAACACACATATACACACGCACACACACACACCTATGGTAAAGAGGAAAAAACAGAGAAAAGCTAGCTTAACATAATGAATTGAAATTCAATAGAACTCAAGAAATTTACTTTTGATGTTACATTTAAACTTCTTCATGCTCATCATTTTTACGGAGTCATCAATAGAATTCCAAATTGATGACCCTGTAAATCTGATATTAAATTTACCATAATTTGTTCGTATTTTGGGCAAATAAAAATGATCTCTAGTTGCTGACCTTGTATTATAATTATGAATTTGTTTAACTGAAGTGAAAAAACGATCAAAAATTGTAGGCAAAATATCATTTTTAAATTTATACATAAAGACTGCAGTGCAGTATTCTACAAGATCATGCAATTTCATTATGTTAAGACTTTTAAATAAGGGACTAGAATGAGCATCAAATGCCGAAAAGGTAACTAATCGCACAACCTTTTTTTGCAGAATAAAGATCGGCTGTAAAGTAGTTGGATAAGTATTGCCCCAAGTAAGAATCCCATAGATTAAATATGGGTAAATTAACGCATAATATAGATTTACAAGGATATCAGTGTCAACATAATAGCGTAATTTCGATAGAATTCCAACATTTCTTTTGATCTTTTTTGAGATATATTTGATATGAAATTTCCAAGACAGATTAGAATCAATGAATATTCCAAGATATTTTAATGATTCTTCTTGCTTTAATTTTTTGTTGTTTAATTTTAGTTCAAAATTAATTGTGATTTTCTTTTGCCTTGCATGAAAGAGAACAAAGTTGGACTTTTCAATGTTAAGTGACAATTTATTTGCACATAACCAAACATGAATATTAATCAATTCAGAATTAATATTCTGTTGTAAGACATTGAGATTTTTGTGCCTATAAAATAAGTTTGCATCATCTGCAAATAGGTTAAAGTCAAAGAGAGTAGAGCATAGATGAAAATCATTTATATAGATCAAAAATAAGATTGGTCCAAGAACAGACCCTTGCGGAATTCCACAAGATATTGTAACCAGGTCAGATTTAGAATTATTTATAGTGACTGATTGTTGACGATTACTGAGATATGATATAAACCAGTTTTTAGTTGTGCCTCTAATCCCATAATAGTCTAGCTTGTTTATCAGAATATTGTGGTCTACCGTATCAAACGCTTTACTAAAATCCAAAAATATACCACAAGAATAATCAGAATCATCAATGGCCGTTTGAATTTTATCTATAATACTAAGTAAAGCATAATCCGTTGAATGATTGCTACGAAAGCCAAATTGATTACCAAATAAAAGGTTATTTTTCTCAAGAAATGTTACTAAACGATTTGCCATCAGTTTTTCAAGTAGTTTATCAAATACAGATAGTAAGGAAATAGGTCGGTAATTGGAAAGAGAATATTGAGAATCTTTTTTATAAATTGGAATTACATTAGATGTTTTTAAACTGGAGGGAACTATACCAAGAGAGAAAGAGATATTAAACAGCATTTCAAGCGGATGAGATATAATGTTTTTAATTAATTTAAGGACCTTGATAGGGGCGCTAAATGGTCCAGTAGATTTATTATCCTTAAGGCAAGAGATTTCTCTCTCGATTTCTGGCGCATCTACAGGAAAGACATAGAAACTAGTTGGTATTGGAGTTTTAAGATAGTCCATTGGCGACTTATCAACATCTTCAATCTTATCTGCTAAATTGACACCGACAGTTGAGAAATAGTTATTAAACGCATCAGCTATTTCCTTTGGCTCCGTTATTACAGTATCATTTTCAATAATTTTATTAATATTATGACTATTTTTTGATTTAAAGTGAACAATTTTCTTGATTCCATTCCAAATTCTTTTACTATCTTTTGTATTTTGTAGGAAATAATTGTTATAGTACAATCTCTTACTAATTTTCAACAGATGATTAAGTCTATTTCTATAGCTTTTGAATTTGCAATGATAGTAAGTAAAATTGTAAAATCGAGTGAACATGTTTGAGGGATCAATTTCTGAACAAAGCAATTTTTGCCATTCAACCAGTTTAACTTCTTCTACAAACTTATCCTCATTAAAGTTTGAATAGTCTCTTCTATAGAAATTTATATTCGGAGATATTTCCGTTAGCCTATTGACAATGATGAAATTAGGTAAGTGATCCGTAAGATCGTAAACAATATTCCCACTTATAACAAAGTGCTCAATGGAGTTAAAGAAAATATTATCTATCAAGGTTGCAGAGTGGCTAGTGATTCGTGTCGGTTGGAGAATATGCGGTTGAAAAAAATAGGAACCAAGAATGTTAATAAAATTTTCGGATTCAAAATGAGTTTCTGATTTCAACAAATCTATATTGAAATCACCCATAAAAAGGCAAAGTTTATTCTCCTGATGTATTTTCTCTATAATTGAGCTAAAAAGATCCATAAAGTTGTCCAAATTACTATTTGGGTGCCTATAAACCACACCGCAAATTAGATTTGGTTGTCCAGTAAATACAATTTCAATCCACAGCATTTCAAAGTCAGTATTAGACATAGTAAAATCTTTACGGATGGAGAAATTTAAATCATGCCTAACATAGAACCCAACACCTCCTGCATTTGAAAGACTTGGTTCATGAACGAAATCATAGTCTATTATGTTGACATTGCTAAAACTCTCATTGTCTTTTTTAAACTTGGTTTCTGACAGACCAATTATGGAAAATGGATACCTCAGTTCTTCCAATAACTGATGTAGGTTATCATAATTTGCTACTAAACTTCGTATATTACAGTGTAATGCAGCAAAGGCTGTGCGATTTATAGAACATTCCTTTATATTAGGGCAATTAATCAGGATGTTTTGCGGCCAATCCAATTTTCAAATCAGGAATCTAAAATCGTTTGAAATCATTTCAGATTCCTGTTTCAGAAAACAGAAAATAGATCATTTTAGTCTTTCAAACATGATTTGAAACTTCAAAAGCACAATTCCAAATATCTCGATTTCCGATTCCTGTTTTCTGAATCAGGAATCAGAAATCCGATTTCTGATTTCTGTTTTCTGAAAATCAGAAATCAGGAATCGGATTATCTTATCTATACTACAAAAATGCCCGTGGAGGGGTAGGCCGCTTCATTTCCTACTTCCGGTCAAGAAACCACAGGTAGCCCGGAACTGAAAAGTGACAAAGATGACTTGACGGGGGGAGGGGTAAAGTTAAGTTATTCATCTCCAGACTTCTCTCGAAACCACGCAAAATGTACATACTGATTAACAATGGCCGACTGACGAGGGCGATTAATTTGATAGTAAATCAGGAGGATTTTAGGCCTTAAATGGCAACAAATTTAATGTTTTTCTTGACAAGCATTTAGTGGATTTCAACCTAAGCAAGAACATGTAAAAGCAAGACAATTGTTTTAAAGAATGACAGGCCATCAGTGCTGAATTCCGTGGAATATAATCGCATACCGTTTCTTGAGCTTTTTTGGAGCAATTATGAATTGAGTATATATCTATCCTCCTTGAATATTTTGCATGAGAACTTTATCAATTTACCCTGGATAGTAAGATAAGTTGCTACTACAATATATAGTGACAAGCGAAAGGTCATTACTGCTTCCTCGTATAACTCGCTATCAGATTCACCATGTGTTATCCTCTGAAAAATGTTAATGTAGTCTGAAAAATAGTGTTCAAATTCACTTTGACGGTCACTGATTTCATTTCTGTCGATGATCATTTCAATACGAGTGTACAAGGCTAGTTAACTCGGCGTATTTTTCATGGCCTTGCTAGTCCTTGCTTAGGTTGAAGTCCACGAAATGTTCGTCATGAAGAAACATTGAATTTGTTGCCATTTAAGGCCTAAAATTTACTATCAAATAAATCGACCTTGTCAGCCGGCCATTGTTAATCAGTATGTACATTATGCGTGGTTTCGACAGAAGTCTGGGGATGAATAACTTAACTTTACCCCTCCCCCCGTCAAGTCATCTTTGTCACCTTTCAGTTCCGGGCTACCTGTGTTTTCTTGACCGGAAGTAAGAAGTGAAGTGGCCTACCCCTCCACGGGTATTTTTGTAGTATAGGTAAGATAATACGATTCCTGATTTCTGATTTTCAGAAAACAGAAATCAGAAATCGGATTTCTGATTCCTGATTCAGAAAGCAGGAATCGGAAATCGAGATATTTGGAATTGTACTTTTGAAGTTTCAAATCAAGTTCGAAAGGTAAAATAATCAGTTTTCTGGTTTTCTGAAACAAGAAATCTAAAAACAGTCGACAACAATTTCTGATTTCTAGATATCGGAAATCAAATAATCGATTGGCCGCGAAACATCCTGATTCAATTGTTGAAATCACCAGAAGTATAATAGCTAAAATTAGCCTCAAAGGGCATATGCAAATCTGCATCTAGATCTGAAAGATTAGGAATATTTGAAACTGGTGAAGTTATATTAAGTAAAGGCAATTGATTTAATTCAGTAATCCTATTTTGAAAACTATCATTAGAAATAGAGTCCATAGATCAAATATATACAAATGTTCAATGGATTTATTTTATACTGGCCTGTAACTTTTTCAATTCATCTATGCTGTTAATGGCAATGGCTCTGGATTTTTCGTCCTTTCGTAGAAAGGTCCTTCCGTTCGATGTCCAGATGAATGCAAACTTCTGGTCTTTCTTAAATTTGAGGCTTGCGTTGAAAATCTTCTGATTTCTTTCGGTAAGGCATTCATTGATGTAGATATGAGTATCTTCTTCAAATTCAAGATCCTTGATCGTGCAATCTTTCAGTTTGGTTCGCGCCTTGTAGAACCGATCTTTCACGTCGCGCCTGACAAATTTCACAATCACCGCCGGCATCGAATTTTTCCCTTTGTAGTTCTTCGAGACAGGGATTCGGTGGCTTATAGAGATTGCTTCGTCCTCTAGGTAGATATCCATCAGATCGCCGACACGTTTTACGATGTCATTTGTGTTTTCATCCTTAGTTTCGGGTATCCCACGGATTTCAAGGCAATCTCTTCGGGTGTACTGTCTTACATCGTTGGATTCTTTTTCAAGTTGACTTATTCGTTGGTCTAAGACTTGGATGGTTTTCTTCAGTGTGCTATTTTCAGCACGGATCTGAGCATTTTCAGACTCAATTGTTTCAAGTTTCTTGCAAATTCCATCATATTGGGAGTTAGCATGCTCCAGGAATGAGCTGATGTCCCGTAGCTCTTTCTTGAGTTGTGTTATCTCCTGGTGTAGAGGGTTCACGATCCCTTCTAAAACGGCTGTTAGTTCCTCTTTAGATAAAGCCATAGCATATACATATAGAATACAATGAACGAATAACAGATATAGGGAAAAAACTAAGAAAATTAGGTAATTCGTTAACTATGATTCGGGAGCACTTAAATTTGCCGCCATCTTCGTCACGCTCTGGATGAGCATGTACTTTGAAGTCCATAGTTCGCACTATGAAGTTTTGCTGGCGTCCACAAATCGCGCCAGCGCAATCTATGGACCATGGACTTTGAAGTCCATAGTTCGCACTATGGACCTTTGCTAGCGTCCACATATCGCGCCACAGCAATCTATGGACCAAAACACCATGTACTATACTATGTACTTTGAAGTCCATAGTTCGCACTATGGAGTTTTGCTGGCGTCCACATATCGCGCCAGCGCAATCTATGGACCATGGACTTTGAAGTCCATAGTTCGCACTATGGACTTTTGCTGGGGTCCACATATCGCGCCAGCACAATCTATGGACCAAAACACCATGTACTATACTATGGACTTTGAAGTCCATAGTTCGCACTATGGACTTTTCCTAGCGTCCACATATCGCGCCAGCGCAATCTATGGACCAAAACACCATGTACTGTACTATGCACTTTGAATCCATAATTCGCACTATGGACTTTTGCTAGCGTCCACATATCGCGCCAGCGCAATCTATGGACCAAAACACCATGTACTATACTATGCACTTTGAATCCATAGTTCGCACTATGGACTTTTGCTGGCGTCCACATATCGCGCCAGCGCAATCTATGGACCATGTACTTTGAAGTCCATAGTTCGCACTATGGACTTTTGCTAGCGTCCACATATCGCGCCAGCGCAATCTATGGACCATGGACTTTGAAGTCCATAGTTCGCACTGTGGACTTTTGCTAGCGTCCACATATCGCGCCAGAGCAATCTATGGACCAAAACACCATGTACTATACTATGCACTTTGAATCCATAGTTCGCACTATGGACTTTTCCTGGCGTCCACATATCGCGCCAGAGCAATCTATGGACCAAAACACCATGTACTATACTATGTACTTTGAAGTCCATAGTTCGCACTATGGACTTTTGCTAGCGTCCACATATCGCGCCAGCGCAATCTATGGACCATGGACTTTGAAGTCCATAGTTCGCACTATGGACTTTTGCTGGCGTCCACATATCGCGCCAGCGCAATCTATGGACCAAAACACCATGTACTATACTATGGACTTTGAAGTCCATAGTTCGCACTATGGACTTTTGCTAGCGTCCACATATCGCGCCAGCGCAATCTATGGACCAAAACACCATGTACTATACTATGCACTTTGAAGTCCATAGTTCGCACTGTGGACTTTTCCTAGCGTCCACATATCGCTCCAGCGCAATCTAAGGACCAAAACACCATGTACTATACTATGTACTTTGAAGTCCATAGTTCGCACTATGGAGTTTTGCTAGCGTCCACATATCGCGCCAGCGCAATCTATGGACCATGTACTTTGAAGTCCATAGTTCGCACTATGAAGTTTTGCTGGCGTCCACAAATCGCGCCAGCGCAATCTATGGACCATGGACTTTGAAGTCCATAGTTCGCACTATGGACCTTTGCTAGCGTCCACATATCGCGCCACAGCAATCTATGGACCAAAACACCATGTACTATACTATGTACTTTGAAGTCCATAGTTCGCACTATGGAGTTTTGCTGGCGTCCACATATCGCGCCAGCGCAATCTATGGACCATGGACTTTGAAGTCCATAGTTCGCACTATGGACTTTTGCTGGGGTCCACATATCGCGCCAGCGCAATCTATGGACCAAAACACCATGTACTATACTATGGACTTTGAAGTCCATAGTTCGCACTATGGACTTTTCCTAGCGTCCACATATCGCGCCAGCGCAATCTATGGACCAAAACACCATGTACTATACTATGCACTTTGAATCCATAATTCGCACTATGGACTTTTGCTAGCGTCCACATATCGCGCCAGCGCAATCTATGGACCAAAACACCATGTACTATACTATGCACTTTGAATCCATAGTTCGCACTATGGACTTTTGCTGGCGTCCACATATCGCGCCAGCGCAATCTATGGACCATGTACTTTGAAGTCCATAGTTCGCACTATGGACTTTTGCTAGCGTCCACATATCGCGCCAGCGCAATCTATGGACCATGGACTTTGAAGTCCATAGTTCGCACTGTGGACTTTTGCTAGCGTCCACATATCGCGCCAGAGCAATCTATGGACCAAAACACCATGTACTATACTATGCACTGTGAATCCATAGTTCGCACTATGGACTTTTCCTGGCGTCCACATATCGCGCCAGAGCAATCTATGGACCAAAACACCATGTACTATACTATGTACTTTGAAGTCCATAGTTCGCACTATGGACTTTTGCTAGCGTCCACATATCGCGCCAGCGCAATCTATGGACCATGGACTTTGAAGTCCATAGTTCGCACTATGGACTTTTGCTGGCGTCCACATATCGCGCCAGCGCAATCTATGGACCAAAACACCATGTACTATACTATGCACTTTGAATCCATAGTTCGCACTATGGACTTTTCCTGGCGTCCACATATCGCGCCAGAGCAATCTATGGACCAAAACACCATGTACTATACTATGTACTTTGAAGTCCATAGTTCGCACTATGGACTTTTGCTAGCGTCCACATATCGCGCCAGCGCAATCTATGGACCATGGACTTTGAAGTCCATAGTTCGCACTATGGACTTTTGCTGGCGTCCACATATCGCGCCAGCGCAATCTATGGACCAAAACACCATGTACTATACTATGGACTTTGAAGTCCATAGTTCGCACTATGGACTTTTGCTAGCGTCCACATATCGCGCCAGCGCAATCTATGGACCAAAACACCATGTACTATACTATGCACTTTGAAGTCCATAGTTCGCACTGTGGACTTTTCCTAGCGTCCACATATCGCTCCAGCGCAATCTAAGGACCAAAAAACCATATACTATACTATGTACTTTGAAGTCCATAGTTCGCACTATGGAGTTTTGCTAGCGTCCACATATCGCGCCAGCGCAATCTATGGACCATGTACTTTGAAGTCCATAGTTCGCACTATGAAGTTTTGCTGGCGTCCACAAATCGCGCCAGCGCAATCTATGGACCATGGACTTTGAAGTCCATAGTTCGCACTATGGACCTTTGCTAGCGTCCACATATCGCGCCACAGCAATCTATGGACCAAAACACCATGTACTATACTATGTACTTTGAATCCATAGTTCGCACTATGGACTTTTGCTAGCGTCCACATATCGCGCCAGCGCAATCTATGGACCAAAACACCATGTACTATACTATGTACTTTGAATCCATAATTCGCACTATGGACTTTTGCTAGCGTCCACATATCGCGCCAGCGCAATCTATGGACCATGTACTTTGAAGTCCATAGTTCGCACTATGGACTTTTGCTAGCGTCCACATATCGCGCCAGCGCAATCTATGGACCATGGACTTTGAAGTCCATAGTTCGCACTATGGACTTTTGCTAGCGTCCACATATCGCGCCAGCGCAATCTATGGACCAAAACACCATGTACTATACTATGCACTTTGAAGTCCATAGTTCGCACTGTGGACTTTTCCTAGCGTCCACATATCGCTCCAGCGCAATCTAAGGACCAAAACACCATATACTATACTATGTACTTTGAAGTCCATAGTTCGCACTATGGAGTTTTGCTAGCGTCCACATATCGCGCCAGCGCAATCTATGGACCATGGACTTTGAAGTCCATAGTTCGCACTATGGACTTTTGCTGGCGTCCACATATCGCGCCAGCGCAATCTATGGACCAAAACACCATGTACTATACTATGCACTTTGAATCCATAGTTCGCACTATGGACTTTTCCTGGCGTCCACATATCGCGCCAGAGCAATCTATGGACCAAAACACCATGTACTATACTATGTACTTTGAAGTCCATAGTTCGCACTATGGACTTTTGCTAGCGTCCACATATCGCGCCAGCGCAATCTATGGACCATGGACTTTGAAGTCCATAGTTCGCACTATGGACTTTTGCTGGCGTCCACATATCGCGCCAGCGCAATCTATGGACCAAAACACCATGTACTATACTATGGACTTTGAAGTCCATAGTTCGCACTATGGACTTTTGCTAGCGTCCACATATCGCGCCAGCGCAATCTATGGACCAAAACACCATGTACTATACTATGCACTTTGAAGTCCATAGTTCGCACTGTGGACTTTTCCTAGCGTCCACATATCGCTCCAGCGCAATCTAAGGACCAAAAAACCATATACTATACTATGTACTTTGAAGTCCATAGTTCGCACTATGGAGTTTTGCTAGCGTCCACATATCGCGCCAGCGCAATCTATGGACCATGTACTTTGAAGTCCATAGTTCGCACTATGAAGTTTTGCTGGCGTCCACAAATCGCGCCAGCGCAATCTATGGACCATGGACTTTGAAGTCCATAGTTCGCACTATGGACCTTTGCTAGCGTCCACATATCGCGCCACAGCAATCTATGGACCAAAACACCATGTACTATACTATGTACTTTGAATCCATAGTTCGCACTATGGACTTTTGCTAGCGTCCACATATCGCGCCAGCGCAATCTATGGACCAAAACACCATGTACTATACTATGTACTTTGAATCCATAATTCGCACTATGGACTTTTGCTAGCGTCCACATATCGCGCCAGCGCAATCTATGGACCATGTACTTTGAAGTCCATAGTTCGCACTATGGACTTTTGCTAGCGTCCACATATCGCGCCAGCGCAATCTATGGACCATGGACTTTGAAGTCCATAGTTCGCACTATGGACTTTTGCTAGCGTCCACATATCGCGCCAGCGCAATCTATGGACCAAAACACCATGTACTATACTATGCACTTTGAAGTCCATAGTTCGCACTGTGGACTTTTCCTAGCGTCCACATATCGCTCCAGCGCAATCTAAGGACCAAAACACCATATACTATACTATGTACTTTGAAGTCCATAGTTCGCACTATGGAGTTTTGCTAGCGTCCACATATCGCGCCAGCGCAATCTATGGACCATGTACTTTGAAGTCCATAGTTCGCACTATGAAGTTTTGCTGGCGTCCACAAATCGCGCCAGCGCAATCTATGGACCATGGACTTTGAAGTCCATAGTTCGCACTATGGACCTTTGCTAGCGTCCACATATCGCGCCACAGCAATCTATGGACCAAAACACCATGTACTATACTATGGACTTTGAATCCATAGTTCGCACTATGGACTTTTGCTAGCGTCCACATATCGCGCCAGCGCAATCTATAGACCAAAACACCATGTACTATACTATGTACTTTGAATCCATAATTCGCACTATGGACTTTTGCTAGCGTCCACATATCGCGCCAGCGCAATCTATGGACCATGTACTTTGAAGTCCATAGTTCGCACTATGGACTTTTGCTAGCGTCCACATATCGCGCCAGCGCAATCTATGGACCATGGACTTTGAAGTCCATAGTTCGCACTGTGGACTTTTGCTAGCGTCCACATATCGCGCCAGAGCAATCTATGGACCAAAACACCATGTACTATACTATGCACTTTGAATCCATAGTTCGCACTATGGACTTTTCCTGGCGTCCACATATCGCGCCAGAGCAATCTATGGACCAAAACACCATGTACTATACTATGTACTTTGAAGTCCATAGTTCGCACTATGGACTTTTGCTAGCGTCCACATATCGCGCCAGCGCAATCTATGGACCATGGACTTTGAAGTCCATAGTTCGCACTATGGACTTTTGCTGGCGTCCACATATCGCGCCAGCGCAATCTATGGACCAAAACACCATGTACTATACTATGGACTTTGAAGTCCATAGTTCGCACTATGGACTTTTGCTAGCGTCCACATATCGCGCCAGCGCAATCTATGGACCAAAACACCATGTACTATACTATGCACTTTGAAGTCCATAGTTAGCACTGTGGACTTTTCCTAGCGTCCACATATCGCTCCAGCGCAATCTAAGGACCAAAACACCATGTACTATACTATGTACTTTGAAGTCCATAGTTCGCACTATGGAGTTTTGCTAGCGTCCACATATCGCGCCAGCGCAATCTATGGACCATGGACTTTGAAGTCCATAGTTCGCACTATGGACTTTTGCTGGCGTCCACATATCGCGCCAGCGCAATCTATGGACCAAAACACCATGTACTATACTATGGACTTTGAAGTCCATAGTTCGCACTATGGACTTTTGCTAGCGTCCACATATCGCGCCAGCGCAATCTATGGACCAAAACACCATGTACTATACTATGCACTTTGAAGTCCATAGTTCGCACTGTGGACTTTTCCTAGCGTCCACATATCGCTCCAGCGCAATCTAAGGACCAAAACACCATGTACTATACTATGTACTTTGAAGTCCATAGTTCGCACTATGGAGTTTTGCTAGCGTCCACATATCGCGCCAGCGCAATCTATGGACCATGTACTTTGAAGTCCATAGTTCGCACTATGAAGTTTTGCTGGCGTCCACAAATCGCGCCAGCGCAATCTATGGACCATGGACTTTGAAGTCCATAGTTCGCACTATGGACCTTTGCTAGCGTCCACATATCGCGCCACAGCAATCTATGGACCAAAACACCATGTACTATACTATGTACTTTGAATCCATAGTTCGCACTATGGACTTTTGCTAGCGTCCACATATCGCGCCAGCGCAATCTATGGACCAAAACACCATGTACTATACTATGTACTTTGAATCCATAATTCGCACTATGGACTTTTGCTAGCGTCCACATATCGCGCCAGAGCAGTCTATGGACCAAAACACCATGTACTATACTATGCACTTTGAATCCATAATTCGCACTATGGACTTTTGCTGGCGTCCACATATCGCTCCAGCGCAATCTATGGACCAAAACACCATGTACTATACTATGCACTTTGAATCCATAGTTCGCACTATGGACTTTTGCTGGTGTCCACATATCGCGCCAGCGCAATCTATGGACCAAAACACTATGTAGTATACTATGGACTTTGAATCCATAATTCGCACTATGGACTT
Organism: Telmatactis stephensoni; assembly: GCA_029948255.1. NCBI lineage: Eukaryota > Metazoa > Cnidaria > Anthozoa > Actiniaria > Isophelliidae > Telmatactis > Telmatactis stephensoni. Next base: position 6,537 of record JALIZF010001310.1, on the reverse strand, counting down.
TTGCTAGCGTCCACATATCGCGCCAGAGCAATCTATGGACCAAAACACCATGTACTATACATAGTATAGTACATGATAGTTAAATCAAAACGAAAAAAGGACGCATCCATTAACATAGAAATCAAAGGTAAAGATGGAGCGTCCTGCTTATTAGAAAGAAAAAATTGCATAAAATATCTAGGCGTGATGATTGATGATTCTATATCCTGGAAACATCACATCGCTTACGTCTGCTCACGCATAGCGCGAAATACTGGTATCATCTCAAAATTAAGACATTGTCTCTCAATCAAACAGCTTACACAAATTTACTATAACCTGATATACCCATACATATCTTATGCTATTTTAGCATGGGGTAGTGCGTACAAAACAAATATTCAGAAGGTCCAAACCAAACAGAATCATATAGCTAGAATGATTTTCTTTGCCACCCTCTACGGGAAAGAAATAGAAAGTGCAAAACCGCTCCTAAACTTATTAGATATTTTAACAGTACAAAATGTATTTCATTTGCACGTCTTAAAATTTATGCACTCCTGGCATATTGGCATGTTACCAGACATTTTCAAAGACATGTTCAAATATGCTAGGAGTGTACATAAGTACAACACCAGATATGCAAGTAACGAAAATCTTTATAAATCACGCGTGAAAACTAACACAGGCAAACAAACAATTTCTTTCATAGCAATTGACATTTGGTCTAACATTCCAACGGAACTCAAACTATTAAATACATTTTCATTTAATAAAAAAGTAAAAATGTATTTGCTCAGTAAACAACTAGAACACTGAACACTCTCAGTACAGCTCTTTTCTTCTCTATTTTTCTCCTTATCAATCTAACTTGATGTTAAACCGTTTTATTTAATTCCTTTTCCTGTTTTATGTTATCAAAATGTAAAGACTAGGGGCTAACAAGAAAACTTCCCAGTTAATTTAGCCCCTGGGCTCTAAATTTATAGAAAGAATTCTAATTAGTGTAAATTGAAAATATCATTACCCTTTTTTTTTTAATTTTCTTTCTTTATTATTATTATATCAAAACTGTAAAACCGTTAAAGATATAGGGCAATAAAGAACAAAGAAATGTACTTTGAAGTCCATAGTTCGCACTATGGACTTTTGCTGGCGTCCACATATCGCGCCAGCGCAATCTATAGACCATGTACTTTGAAGTCCATAGTTCGCACTATGGACTTTTGCTAGCGTCCACATATCGCGCCAGCGCAATTTATGGACCATGTACTTTGAAGTCCATAGTTCGCACTATGGACTTTTGCTAGCGTCCACATATCGCGCCAGAGCAATCTATGGACCAAAACACCATGTACTATACTATGTACTTTGAAGTCCATAGTTCGCACTATGGACTTTTGCTAGCGTCCACATATCGCGCCAGCGCAATCTATGGACCATGCACTTTGAAGTCCATAGTTCGCACTATGGACTTTTGCTGGCGTCCACATATCGCGCCAGCGCAATCTATGGACCAAAACACCATGTACTATACTATGGACTTTGAAGTCCATAGTTCGCACTATGGACTTTTGCTAGCGTCCACATATCGCGCCAGCGCAATCTATGGACCAAAACACCATGTACTATACTATGCACTTTGAAGTCCATAGTTCGCACTGTGGACTTTTCCTAGCGTCCACATATCGCTCCAGCGCAATCTAAGGACCAAAACACCATGTACTATACTATGTACTTTGAAGTCCATAGTTCGCACTATGGAGTTTTGCTAGCGTCCACATATCGCGCCAGCGCAATCTATGGACCATGTACTTTGAAGTCCATAGTTCGCACTATGAAGTTTTGCTGGCGTCCACAAATCGCGCCAGCGCAATCTATGGACCATGGACTTTGAAGTCCATAGTTCGCACTATGGACCTTTGCTAGCGTCCACATATCGCGCCACAGCAATCTATGGACCAAAACACCATGTACTATACTATGTACTTTGAAGTCCATAGTTCGCACTATGGAGTTTTGCTAGCGTCCACATATCGCGCCAGCGCAATCTATGGACCATGTACTTTGAAGTCCATAGTTCGCACTATGAAGTTTTGCTGGCGTCCACAAATCGCGCCAGCGCAATCTATGGACCATGGACTTTGAAGTCCATAGTTCGCACTATGGACCTTTGCTAGCGTCCACATATCGCGCCACAGCAATCTATGGACCAAAACACCATGTACTATACTATGTACTTTGAATCCATAGTTCGCACTATGGACTTTTGCTAGCGTCCACATATCGCGCCAGCGCAATCTATGGACCAAAACACCATGTACTATACTATGTACTTTGAATCCATAATTCGCACTATGGACTTTTGCTAGCGTCCACATATCGCGCCAGCGCAATCTATGGACCATGTACTTTGAAGTCCATAGTTCGCACTATGGACTTTTGCTAGCGTCCACATATCGCGCCAGCGCAATCTATGGACCATGGACTTTGAAGTCCATAGTTCGCACTGTGGACTTTTGCTAGCGTCCACATATCGCGCCAGAGCAATCTATGGACCAAAACACCATGTACTATACTATGTACTTTGAATCCATAATTCGCACTATGGACTTTTGCTAGCGTCCACATATCGCGCCAGCGCAATCTATGGACCATGTACTTTGAAGTCCATAGTTCGCACTATGGACTTTTGCTAGCGTCCACATATCGCGCCAGCGCAATCTATGGACCATGGACTTTGAAGTCCATAGTTCGCACTGTGGACTTTTGCTAGCGTCCACATATCGCGCCAGAGCAATCTATGGACCAAAACACCATGTACTATACTATGCACTTTGAATCCATAGTTCGCACTATGGACTTTTCCTGGCGTCCACATATCGCGCCAGAGCAATCTATGGACCAAAACACCATGTACTATACTATGTACTTTGAAGTCCATAGTTCGCACTATGGACTTTTGCTAGCGTCCACATATCGCGCCAGCGCAATCTATGGACCATGGACTTTGAAGTCCATAGTTCGCACTATGGACTTTTGCTGGCGTCCACATATCGCGCCAGCGCAATCTATGGACCATGGACTTTGAAGTCCATAGTTCGCACTATGGACTTTTGCTGGGGTCCACATATCGCGCCAGCGCAATCTATGGACCAAAACACCATGTACTATACTATGGACTTTGAAGTCCATAGTTCGCACTGTGGACTTTTCCTAGCGTCCACATATCGCTCCAGCGCAATCTAAGGACCAAAACACCATGTACTATACTATGTACTTTGAAGTCCATAGTTCGCACTATGGAGTTTTGCTAGCGTCCACATATCGCGCCAGCGCAATCTATGGACCATGTACTTTGAAGTCCATAGTTCGCACTATGAAGTTTTGCTGGCGTCCACAAATCGCGCCAGCGCAATCTATGGACCATGGACTTTGAAGTCCATAGTTCGCACTATGGACCTTTGCTAGCGTCCACATATCGCGCCACAGCAATCTATGGACCAAAACACCATGTACTATACTATGTACTTTGAATCCATAGTTCGCACTATGGACTTTTGCTAGCGTCCACATATCGCGCCACAGCAATCTATGGACCAAAACACCATGTACTATACTATGTACTTTGAATCCATAATTCGCACTATGGACTTTTGCTAGCGTCCACATATCGCGCCAGCGCAATCTATGGACCAAAACACCATGTACTATACTATGCACTTTGAAGTCCATAGTTCGCACTGTGGACTTTTCCTAGCGTCCACATATCGCTCCAGCGCAATCTAAGGACCAAAACACCATGTACTATACTATGTACTTTGAAGTCCATAGTTCGCACTATTGAGTTTTGCTAGCGTCCACATATCGCGCCAGCGCAATTTATGGACCATGTACTTTGAAGTCCATAGTTCGCACTATGGACTTTTGCTAGCGTCCACATATCGCGCCAGAGCAATCTATGGACCAAAACACCATGTACTATACTATGCACTTTGAATCCATAGTTCGCACTATGGACTTTTGCTGGCGTCCACATATCGCTCCAGCGCAATATATAGACCAAAACACCATGTACTATACTATGTACTTTGAAGTCCATAGTTCGCACTATGGAGTTTTGCTAGCGTCCACATATCGCGCCAGCGCAATCTATGGACCATGCACTTTGAAGTCCATAGTTCGCACTATGAAGTTTTGCTGGCGTCCACAAATCGCGCCAGCGCAATCTATGGACCATGTACTTTGAAGTCCATAGTTCGCACTATGAAGTTTTGCTGGCGTCCACATATCGCGCCAGCGCAATCTATGGACCAAAACACCATGTACTATACTATGTACTTTGAATCCATAATTCGCACTATGGACTTTTGCTAGCGTCCACATATCGCGCCAGAGCAGTCTATGGACCAAAACACCATGTACTATACTATGCACTTTGAATCCATAGTTCGCACTATGGACTTTTGCTGGCGTCCACATATCGCGCCAGCGCAATCTATGGACCATGTATTTTGAAGTCCATAGTTCGCACTATGGACTTTTGCTAGCGTCCACATATATGGACCAAAACACCATGTACTATACTATGCACTTTGAATCCATAGTTCGCACTATGGACTTTTGCTGGCGTCCACATATCGCTCCAGCGCAATATATGGACCAAAACACCATGTACTATACTATGCACTTTGAAGTCCATAGTTCGCACTATGGACTTTTGCTGGCGTCCACAAATCGCGCCAGCGCAATCTATGGACCATGTACTTTGAAGTCCATAGTTCGCACTATGAAGTTTTGCTGGCGTCCACATATCGCGCCAGCGCAATCTATGGACCAAAACACCATGTACTATACTATGTACTTTGAATCCATAATTCGCACTATGGACTTTTGCTAGCGTCCACATATCGCGCCAGAGCAGTCTATGGACCAAAACACCATGTACTATACTATGCACGTTGAATCCATAGTTCGCACTATGGACTTTTGCTGGTGTCCACATATCGCGCCAGCGCAATCTATGGACCAAAACACCATGTACTATACTATGCACTTTGAATCCATAGTTCGCACTATGGACTTTTGCTGGCGTCCACATATCGCGCCAGCGCAATCTATGGACCATGTATTTTGAAGTCCATAGTTTGCACTATGGAGTTTTGCTGGTGTCCACACATCGCGCCAGAGCAATCTATGGACCAAAACACCATGTACTATACTATGCACTTTGAATCCATAATTCGCACTATGGACTTTTGCTAGCGTCCACATATCGCGCCAGCGCAATCTATGGACCATGTACTTTGAAGTCCATAGTTCGCACTATGGACCTTTGCTAGCGTCCACATATCGCGCCACAGCAATCTATGGACCAAAACACCATGTACTATACTATGTACTTTGAATCCATAGTTCGCACTATGGACTTTTGCTAGCGTCCACATATCGCGCCAGCGCAATCTATGGACCAAAACACCATGTACTATACTATGTACTTTGAATCCATAATTCGCACTATGGACTTTTGCTAGCGTCCACATATCGCGCCAGCGCAATCTATGGACCATGTACTTTGAAGTCCATAGTTCGCACTATGGACTTTTGCTAGCGTCCACATATCGCGCCAGCGCAATCTATGGACCATGGACTTTGAAGTCCATAGTTCGCACTGTGGACTTTTGCTAGCGTCCACATATCGCGCCAGAGCAATCTATGCACCAAAACACCATGTACTATACTATGCACTTTGAATCCATAGTTCGCACTATGGACTTTTCCTGGCGTCCACATATCGCGCCAGAGCAATCTATGGACCAAAACACCATGTACTATACTATGTACTTTGAAGTCCATAGTTCGCACTATGGACTTTTGCTAGCGTCCACATATCGCGCCAGCGCAATCTATGGACCATGGACTTTGAAGTCCATAGTTCGCACTATGGACTTTTGCTGGCGTCCACATATCGCGCCAGCGCAATCTATGGACCATGGACTTTGAAGTCCATAGTTCGCACTATGGACTTTTGCTGGGGTCCACATATCGCGCCAGCGCAATCTATGGACCAAAAACACCATGTACTATACTATGGACTTTGAAGTCCATAGTTCGCACTGTGGACTTTTCCTAGCGTCCACATATCGCTCCAGCGCAATCTAAGGACCAAAACACCATGTACTATACTATGTACTTTGAAGTCCATAGTTCGCACTATGGAGTTTTGCTAGCGTCCACATATCGCGCCAGCGCAATCTATGGACCATGTACTTTGAAGTCCATAGTTCGCACTATGAAGTTTTGCTGGCGTCCCACAAATCGCGCCAGCGCAATCTATGGACCATGGACTTTGAAGTCCATAGTTCGCACTATGGACCTTTGCTAGCGTCCACATATCGCGCCACAGCAATCTATGGACCAAAACACCATGTACTATACTATGTACTTTGAATCCATAGTTCGCACTATGGACTTTTGCTAGCGTCCACATATCGCGCCACAGCAATCTATGGACCAAAACACCATGTACTATACTATGTACTTTGAATCCATAATTCG